>OZ025303.1:164972976-165572976 GCA_964019185.1 Maratus speculifer
TATTAATTTTAATAATATTTTTAGTACAATTTTTATATAATTTTTAGTGCAGTTGTCATAAAAAGAAAAAAATCAATTTGTATGGTATTTTTCAAATTTTAAGAGACATGCTACGTTAATACAAATAAATTCAATTCCGAAGATGCAATATAATATGCACTTTTGATATAAATTTGTCATTAAATTTTATTAATATTACTGTCGAAAATTGTTTATTGCAGTTCAAATTTCTTTTAGATTTCTTTTAGATTTACTTTTTACTTGGTAGTACAATTTAGCAACATGTCACCATTCAATTCTTTTTCTAAGTCCCTATAGAGCACAAATGTATAAAATTTTTGATAAAGACAAGTTAATATATTTTCTATTTAAAATTTATTTTTTTAATATTATGCATAGAATTCTATATAAAATTTTATTATTATTTTTTTTAATGTTTAATTTTGATTAAAAAAAAAAAAAAAAAAAAAAAAAAAAAAAAAAAATTATTTTTTGATTTGCATTTTTTGCGCGCAAAACTATTGACTTGAAATCCCCCAATAATCTTAATAATGATGTAAAACTAATATATCTTGAACTTATACTTCATCTGAAATCAATTTATTTATTTATTTTAATTTTAAAATTAAATTATAAAATTTTTTAAAAAATATTTTTTAATTGAAAAATTATTATAATTAATGCTATTATAATGCTAAATTTGAAGAATAAGTTATTCTTTAATTTAGAATGAAGATATTTGCTAAGTTTTGTGCAAGTTGTTTTATCAATTTTTCATAAATGTTGTGAGCAGTCGATGCAAGTCAAAGAAGAATTTAATTTTTTTTAATCAAAATTAAACATTAAAAAAATAAAATAAAATTTCAATGTTAATATTAAAAATAATACTTTAAATAGAAGAGATAGTAAGTTGTCTCTATTAAAAATTTTATGCATTTATGTTTCATAGCGATTGAGAAAAAAAATTAAATGTGACATGTTGCTAAATTGAACTACCAGGTAAAAGTAAGACTCCTGAGACCACTTAAGGGAGACCCAAACCCCATTTTTGGCCAAAAATCATCAAAAGTTCAAAAAAAAAAAAAAATATATATATATATATATATATATATCTTAGAAAACGATAAAATACATATTTGCGAATATCCATGCAAAATTTCAGAACTCTGGGACACTTGAAACAGGTAGAAAATAAGCTTTTTAAATTGTAGTCACTATAGAGTTTAAAGGACTAGCGGCCATTTAAAATGTGTTTTCCTGAAAATGACTTTTTTCATATTTTGCCTAAGTTCAAAGTACTAAGGTTCAGTGGTACAATTATTTAGAAACAAAGTGTTTATGTTTTTAGAATCTTAAAAAAATTTGCAACAAAAGTAAGGAGATATATATTTTTTAACTATTTCTGAAAATTTTACATAAATTGGTAAACATGAAAATTATAACGAATTTAAGGAAATTTACCATGCGTATTTTTATTTATTTGTTTTAACTGATTAAAATAGAAAATTAAATATCTCTCCCTAGGTCTTTTCCATATACTATAACACTATTTAAAAAAATTTAATAATATCAAAATATTGAAAATTGAATGAGGAGTAGTAATTTTAAAAAGTGTATTTTTAGACCAAAAAAATCATAAAAATCCCTATAAAAAATATACTTTTTAATAAAAAGTGAATTTTTTTGCTAATTATTCCTTACAAAAAGATTCTTAAATAGTACACCAAAATTCATTACTTTAAAATCAATAATAAAAATTTTGGATTTTTTCTTACGGGTCTCCCTTAAGGGGCCGTTTCACTCAAATGTAAAGACCCGTTCGTTAATGCTAATCCTATGGAAGAAATTTATAAAGATATCTCGGTTGCATTGTAATATTTTTAAATGATTCTTTTTGCATTGGATAGCTGAGATTGATTTCAATGCAGGCTGTTTTTTACTTTTTTTAATTTTGTTTACAGATATTTTTTACGAGAAAGCTTTCATTTTCAGAACCGGTTTGGAAAGAAAAATCACCCTGATAAAAAATATCTGATATATCCAATGCAAAAAGAATCATTTAAAAATATTAAAATGCAACCGAGATATCTTTATAAATTTCTTCCATAAACTTAGCATTAGCGAACGGGTCTTTTCATTTGAGTGAAGCGGCCTTACCCCTGAACTGGTTTGCCCGAACGCCGTTTAGGCAAGTTCAGCATTTAAAAGCTTTTTGACACCACTATTATTTTTAAGAAAATTTTCATACTATTGAAAAGCGGGAATGTTTAGACTAAATTTTATGAATATTTTATTTAAATAATAGTGGTGTGAGTCCGCTATTTTCAATTTATTGAACGGAAAAGAATTAGCCAGTTAAGAGGTAAAAGAAAATATTATTTTTGTCGTCAATAAACAAAATCCCATGTAGCATTATTACATATTCTATTCTATTTCATTTCTGACAGAAAAAAAAAAGACAGAAAAGAATTTGTCAGTAAGCCATTAATTAATATACTTCAACAAAATCTGACCACTTGTTGTAAATATCATGGCACTATCGTTTTATTTTATTTTACTTTTATAAAGAAGATCTTAGAAGGAAAAATCAAGAGTTTAAAAGAAAAGAAAAAGACGTAACAAAAACACTCACTTGTGATTCGTTTGTCCTTTTCCTGATTCTATTAACAGTATTTCTTTAAAAAAGATGATGAAAATGTATCACAAAATCCCATTAATCCTCAATATTTAGTTGACCGATGGATTTGTGATATATCCAAGATTGGAAACTGATTTTAAAATGACCGAAACAAAACAAGCTGTAACAACAGAAATCCGTTTTCAAGGACGCGAAAGATTCACGCTCTCACAAACGGGTTTTCCACAGACAAATGCAGTATTTGTTTATTCTGAGTAGACAATCGCCACTGGATATCTGCTAATATTTTCCCTTAAGATTCAGAGAACGACTGATTAAAATAGAATAGCACGCTTAAAAAAAAAAAAAAAAAAAAAAAAAAAAAATTAGAAACACAACGTAAAAAAAAAAAAAAAAAAAAAAAGGTGAAAGTGAACCCGGAAGATTTACGAGCAATGTGGTGCCATTGGTAGGTGTCCCGTTTTTTAGGGGATACAAGTCTTGCCCCATAACAAGAGCGTTGAACTTCAAAATTTTCAATTTTAGGCTGATTAAAATAATAATAAAATAATAATAATAAACTACCCATTGTTTTCTCCCTTATGTTGGAATTTCAAAAATAAAATAAAATAAAATGAATAAAAATAAATAAATAAATAAATAATGCAGATTTACGCTGATTATGACTCCTAGAACACAAAATCATCTCCAATTAAAACTTTATATATCTGTCTATCTATCTTACCTATCTATATATGGAGACGATAACTTCGATAATCCTGCAAAAGTTTCTTTCAAACTGATACAAAATCAAGGGTCAGAAAGTCTTGGTCAAGTTCGATCAAAAGGGTGGAACATAGAACTATTTCCACCCGCTTAACCCTTTCGGGCACACTGTGCCCGGTCTGGGATACATAAATTTAATTCCAAACTTGCAAACGGCGCCAATAATATTTTAGTAAAATTTAACTTTTACAATAAAATCTTAAAATAGGGGTTTCAAAATATCTAAAAAAATTGGTTGTGAATTCCGGTGTCAAACGATAATTTCACATTTTACTAATAGATTTTGCCCGTGCCGGAAAGGGTTAATTGAGCTTGACCAAGATTTTCTGCCCCTTAATTTTGTATCAGTTTGGAAGAAATTTGTGCAGGATTATCGAAGTTTACATTCGATTACCAAAGATACATTTTTTGTGAACGAAAAGTAACTTCTTAATTAATATGCATATCAAATTAGATTAAAGTTATTATTATTTCCAGAAAAAGGGTCAAAAATTTATGTATAAAAATATTTGATGAAAATAAACGGTCAAGTGCGAATATTATTCGTGCTCAGAGGGTTACAAACAAGAAATATTTGAATTATTAATTGTAATATTGGGGAAAAAATCATCGCTAAAAGAATAATAAGATTTTGTAAAGAACTATAAAGTGAAGGGTTGCAAAATATAATAAAGAAAAAATCCCTGTTGGCTCTGCCTACTGGCGCAGGTAGATTTCGAAGTTAAGTTCTTATTTCGCCAACAAAAAGTAAAGTATGATTAGAGATAAATCCAGTTCAACAACTTTATTTGGCCTCTTTTGAAGAGTTTTTAATTTCATTTTTCTATAAGAGCTAGTTTTTTCATAATCATCTTAAGGAAAATTCGGTTCAAAATGCCCACTTTGACAGCATTTAAAAATATATATATTCAGTCTTTTTTGAAAAGATTTACCAATACGGTGCAATATATAGTTCCTAAATAAGATAAATTGCCAATTGCACGAGTTTGAAAGCATAAAAGAATTTAAAAATGAGTCAGAAAATAAGCAATTTGTCATATGAATACATCCTCAGTTTTTCAATCACAATCGCTTCGGGAAAATCTGTTCAAAATGCCCAATTTGACAGCATTTTTTTAAAAATATATTCTGCCTATATAAAAAAAAACTGACCAATTCGGTATATACTATAATTAATAAATAAGCGAACCTGCCAACTGGATGCATTTGAGAGCAAAAATGAATTTAAAAATTAGTCAGAATATAAACAGTTTGGATTGCACCTTTAAGACGATTTTTTCTTCTACTCCTATTTTTGTTCAATTTTATTTTGCTATAAAAATTGGTCCTATTAAAAACTTGTAAGTATAAAACTTGTAGATATTATTGAGAAGATGTATAATAAATTTAATCGGATTTGATAACTTAAGAATTGACGGAGTTATGGATTTTTTTCTTCTTTCACCACTCCCACCTCCTTCTCTCGTTTTTATTTATTTATTTATTTATTTTCAATAAGAGTTTCTCTTATCAAAAACTGGTCAGTACAATAGTTTCAGATAATATTACATAAATTTATAATAAATTTAATTGGATTCGATATCTTGAGAATTGATGAAATTATTTTTTTTCTTCCAAAAACCTTTTTTTTTTTTTTTTTTTTTTTTTCAAAAACCTTATTTTTTTTCGTCCCTTGAGCCCATTTTTAATTTTATCAAAAATTTGTCATGCATAAACTTTTGACAAATTTTTCGAACTAATATAAACTTTAAACTGATTTGATATCGATTTTAACTAAGAAGTTATGAAATTTTTTTTCGTTTTTCACAAAAACACTCCTAATTTCCGTATCCTTGGTCTGATTTTTTCCACTAACAACTTGATCAAGATTTTATGCCCCTTGATTTTATGTATTAGTTTGGGAAGAGATTTGAGCAGAATTATAGAAGTTATCGTGTTTATAAAAAAGTGATATATATAGAGAGAAAAAGATATATAGACATATAGGTATTTAAAATTTTTTTACTGATGGTAGTTTTAGGGTCTAAGGGTCACGATCGGTGTTGATTTTCAAAAAAAATTTCAGAAATTCCAACATAGGGGAGATCGCAATAGGCAGTATTACATACGAAATCTACCTAAAAAGTTGTGGGCCCATGGTAACCGATTTCGGTAAAATTTGATACACAAATTCAGTTTGTATTTAAATAGAGCTATGCAAACTTCCTTGAAAAAAATATTTTAATCTAAGCTAATATTCAATAATCTTTAAACTAACAATTAAAATTAAAATCTCAAGAATGTATATGAAACTTCGATTTTATGTCAACTTTTAATGTTAATTTGATACTTAAATAAACAATCCTGAAATCTATTGTTTTGAATTTACTCATAAATAATTGTGAACTTCTTATATGCTGAATTTCATTAAAATCTTTGACGTGTCAGCCACAGCTGATTTGTTATTTTTTTTATGGAAGTATACCATAAAAGTTCAGAGAAATGTAAACCCTAAATTTTATCAAATATTGCTATTCAGTATTATTGTTTTTATAATTTTATCCTAATATGTTCATGATGAACTTAATTCGGTACTGACAATAATTTTATAAACTTAATATATCTTAATTGTATATTATATATCGTTTATATATTATCAATTAAATATATCTTCATTTGGTATTCATAAAAGTAAATTCACTGTGGTAATAATCTTTTCTTTTTACAGTGTAGCTAAAACAAAACCATTGTTCAAAATTTAAACTTGTCTTTGAATTAAGCGTCGTTCAAAAGGAGGTCACAAAGTTGCAACGTCGCCTTGGACCGTGTCGCGTTTTTCAAAATAGTTTTTTAGTTAACTTTTAAAGACACAGAAAGCGTGTTGAGAGATCCACTCAATTTAAACTAGTCGCAAATTTCATCTTTTTTTTTTTTTTTTTTTTTTTAACAGTTTTACGCTTATTACTTTTATTCTGCTACTCTCATTGCATTACACAAAATATCATTAAAATTTGTTATATAGACTTTATACGTCCCTATCGTTATGTATGTCCAAACTTTCCGTGTCTTTAACCCTTTCCAGCACGGTATCCTTAAAAAAGGACGCCTAATTTTAATTTTATTGACACCAAGAATATTTAACTAAAATTTTCCTTTTGTAACATACCTAAATTTATAAACAACTTCGTATCGTCATCATGCAAGTTTTTATTTCCTAATGAATTCGTTTATAAATTCCAGAGTAAGTTAATTATTTAAAACAGATTTACTCCAAAGGATTAACGCAGTGATTCCCAAGCTTTTGTTGACTACGTCCAAACAAAGGATCTGTATAAAATCCCTATGACCCGCCCACACTCACTCTGTAAATTATATCCCTCATTATTAAAAAAGTGAATTTTATTGACATGGTGTCAGCACAATAGAGCCTTTATAATAATTATTCGTTTCCTATATTTTTATCTTCACAAAATCTCGTAAAGATAAAAATGCAGACTCTAAAAATGCAATGACTTTTGCTTTTAGCACTTTACAAATAGCAATTCATTTTTATGATTTAAATGTTGGTGGAAAGACTTTGGACACTAAATTTTCTTCCTATGTTTAACACAAGAAGCATTTCAAGATTCTCATCTTTATCAAATTTAACTAGCCATTATTCACATCACAAGGCAATTTCTCTGCTTTTCAATTCCCAGTATCTTTAAATTTTTTTGCATGTATTATCTGTTTTTAAAATGTATATGCCATCAAGACATTTATTTACTGTGTAGGATACCTATATTAGAGACATAAATATTTACTGCCTACCATTGCCTATTCTAATGAAATTTAAGATTTATAAGTTTTAAAAAAGTTGGTAATATCTTTCTTAGCTAGATTTTTTAGTTTAAATATGTTTAAGACAGTCAAGATTTATATATAACTTTATAGAATTTCACATGTAACAGATTCTTCGTGTGAACGTACAACAAATCGAATAGAAGTAAGAGAATTCATTTAATAAACAATTGAAAATGTTGTAAAAAACAATATCACTCAGAAAAATTATAGAAATTTTTAGTACTAATAAAAAAAAAAAAAATTATATGTCAATTAATTTTAAAAAAATATTTTTATATTTATTCTGGTGTTGGCTATATTTTAAATTTTTTATTGAGAATATTTTAAAAATAATAATAATTAAAAAATATTTTTTTTAAATTTTATCTGTAATTCATTTATTTATAATCTGCAACAATACTTTTCCATTAATAAAAAAAAAAAAAAAAAAAAAAAAAAAAAAAAATGCATAGCAAGTAATTGAGTAACAAATCTGGAATTGCCCCCATAAAAAGTCAAAGGGTTAATTTGGCTTATTTCAGGCGAGTTTTTTCAAAAAATCATTATCAAGAATGCTTTTACTTACTCATCATACGTAGTGTAGGATAAATCTTGCAATCGTTTTGAAAATTGAAAAAAAAATTTGACGGATTTACACGTTTTAGATAATGGAGATTCCGAAAAACATATTTTTAGAAAAATAAAAAAGAATATTGCCCAGTTAAACTGATGGCATTGAGCTCACAGGCTACGCATACTAATTGTACATTACAGCCTTATATTTTCAAGGGTTAATTCCGTTCGAAAAAAATATTAAGGAGGGGGGATCAGCTCCCCCCTTTTCCCTTTTTATACTTAATCATTGAACCCTCTAAACTGATCAGGGACATGTTTTATCATATAAAAAATCCATATCCAAAATTTAGAGCAAATCGGATAATTCTTAATAAAAACCCATTTAGCATTTATATAATTTAAGAGGAGTTATCCCCCTCTTTTATACTTAACCATTAAACTTCCAAAACTATTCAGAGATTTGAACGAAATCTGAAAATTCTGCTTGAAAAACCCATTTATATAAATTAAAGGGGGCATTAGAACCCCTGTTCCCCCTATTTATACTTATTCAATGAACACCTAATAACAGTCACGGAATCGCCTCATCAGAATGATTTTAATCTAAATTTTGAACGAAAACTTAATTCTGCATGAAAATCCCATTTATATCAACTAAGGGGAGGGGCATGAGCCCCCCGTTCCCCCTCTTATACATTTCGAATGAACTCCAAAAACTAATCAGGGAAGCGCCTTGTCAGGATATACCTACATACAAAATTTCAAGTGGATCGGATAATTTTATCATGAGTTATCGCGTTACGCACGAACATACGAACGTACATACAGAACGGACATAAGCTCTCAGGCTATGATAGCCTGTGAGCTAAAAATTTGCCGTCCGTCTGTCTGTCTGTCTGTAAACGCTCTATCTCCCGAACGAATTGAGATAGATACTTGAAATTTTGTATGTAGTTAGTATGTAAGAATGGGACGAAGCCTATTTAATATCAGCAACCTCGATTATCCGGAACTATTTTTTTCGGACTCTCGAAAAATTCGTTCTGATGAAAGGTATATAAAAATTTTCGAATTTTTTTGTTCTAAGGAATGGACGTAAAAGGCAATAAAATAACACACATTTTGCATATAGAACGAAGTCGATCGGATTATTAGTTGCCGAGATATTTGTAATCCTGTTTTCCACATTCTTCGATTTTTCATGAACCTGTATTTCATTCAAATTTCAATTCAGAGGTATATTTTAATTGGAAATGAGACGCTTAATCCGACGCAGTTAATTGTTAGTTAATAAAGTTATTATTTTTGGAGTTATAAGGATGTTTCTTTTACGCAGTTCGGTACTACTTGAGTAGTTTGGCGTTTTATATAATTTGTCGAAATTGGTAATCAGCAGTTCTTTAATAGAGCATTACTATGTATATTAACAATATTTAATTTTTTTATGAATTGCAATGCATTGTATAAATAGTTTTCACATGTTTTTTTTACGGTGGCCCCCAACGACTAGTTTTACTTTTCTATGATAGGTACCCTTAGCGTTCCTCAAAATCTTTGCTGAATGTCCGCAATTGAATTGTTCGGGTTTGTGGGCCGTGAAATTGTAAAATTAGTATAACGGAAACTAATCTTTCTTTCTTTTTTTTTTTTTTTTTCTTTAAAGGGTCTAAGAACTGAATTAATACCGAAATAGCGAAATTTTCGCTTTATTTTTCTGGCATCTTCTCAGAACTTTAACCAACAGCAACACTAGTACTTTAGAGCCAGGAGTCAGAGTCGGAGTCGAAGTCTTAAAAATTCAGGAGTCTGAGTCGGAGTTGGAGTCGGCCATTTTTCCAACCGACTCCACGTTACTGATTACTCAGGGGATAGATCTTGAAGCTGCTGAAAATCGGCACGTCCCACATAAACCACGACACCTGGCAACACGACGACAAAGAAGATGCAAAAAGACACATTAATGAGAATAGCTTTTCTGTTAGAACAATAAAAACTCTTACAACGCGACCGTCAAACATGTGAAATATGAATTTTGATGAAATAGGAATATGGTATACAGATCCTAAATGATTCCTAATGATTCTGGTCACGCAATTCCCAACCTTCAAATATTGTATGTCAAGTTCAGTTAACATTTTAAACTTTTTTTCTTTATATTTGCAAATATTTATTTTGCAATCACACATTGACCTACGCATTATCGATGAAGTGCAGCAACTTAAAAATATATATGCATAAGAAGGTTTAAAAGATAACGCTATGAATAAAATAGCGTTGAATCCAAGACTCAAGCCTTTGACTTATAAGCTGAGTTGGGGGCCATTAGAAATAATCCATTGACAAAACAAGTTAGAAACACTACAACATATACTATCAATTTCCATGGATCAGTTGTTTGGTGTGCCCCTTTTCCTGTTACTTTCAGCAGTATTTCTTTAAAGATATCATGAAAATGCATCATAAATTAACCCTCAATATTTAATAACAGATAAACTAGTGATACATTCAAGAATAGAAATTTTGCTCTTATTATTGACACACATTCCGCATGAATATGGCGTTTTAATAAGTCGATAACTACTATTTAAATTTAATGGTGAAAGTTTGCCCTGCCGGTAATCAGGCCCTGTTCAAGGACTCTCGAAAGATTCAGACACTGGCAAACGGGTTTTCTGATTGTCACCCTTAACTGATTCTTTAAGCAAATATTACGTCATACTGGAAATATAAAAGTAGGTGAATACATAACGTTATGTGAATTTGTAAAAACGTATAGAAAAATAATAAAAACCAGACTATGGAAATCTTGGCAAATTTTAACATTTTGAAGCTCTCTGATTTTTTGTTTCGCCATTTTTATATCTATTCCATACATATATATATATATATGTACTTGTATATTAGAATTTTCGAAAAAGGTTTGTTTCCCTGGTGCTCATTTTTAATGATAAAACTGTGTTTAACTCTAATCTCGATTTAGATTTTGTTGGTGAAATTTGTACCTAACTTCGAAATTTACCTCCACCTGTAGGCTGAGCCGGCATGAACTGAATCGAGTTCAATTAGGACCTTGTATTTTTGATTAAACAAATGGTTTGAGACCCCAGGTTCAATGGCAATTTTTCATCCTCTTGTTGCATATTGTCATCCTTTTGATTTTATCGATCGAATACGGCAATACCCCGTATATCACAATATAAAAATTTTGAGAAAAATATGTACTTACGTTGCAAATTCAGTGCAGTATTAGCAGTGTACAGTGGATGTTTTCGTTCTTCTGAAATTTTATTTTTCTCATTGAAATTATTTAAGACCTAAGAAAAGATATAATTACGATATAACAATGATGCTCTGAATATCCGCATTATTGACTATTTTATACATTTTATATTATAATTATTTTATTTATTTTATATTATAATTATATAATTGTAAGCCTTTTTTCATAGAAAACTGAATAATACAATAATAGTTTAGTTTATTCAGGTCGTTTACACACAGAGATAAAAAAAAAAAAAAAAAAAAAAAAAAAAAAAAAAATCTTTAAAAACTGCAGGAAAGCAATAGAGATTCTCGGTAAATTTACATTAGTTTTCGGTTCATAAAAGTACTCTGTTTTATTGTAGTCAAATGAAATTGTGCTTCAACCACAATTTTCCATTTAGCACAAGCTAGATGAAATAGCAAGCGTAAGGAAGGAAGTTGCCATTGCCTACCACAAACATTAGAAATACTTCGAAAGCCCTTCCAAGAGGTGTGAGAGAAAACTGATATGATTTTACTAAGAAAATTGCAATTTTATCATACAAATTTCGAACCAGAACTATCGACGAAAATCAAGACCTCAAATGTCAAATGGTCGCAAAGAATATGACAGTATTATGCATAGAATTTAACTCTCAAAATCGTTTCCATAAAGTGTGGACAGCCTTCTGTATGGTAAATTGTTATCCCAGATTTGTCTAGTATGATAATAACTGATTTATGCTAATGTAACAATATGTATATTAGAGAAATAATTAAAAATGGGTCATTTTCAGTGATAAAAAATATGTTTAGAGGACGAAACAATAGTTTTGTGTATTTTTAGAGCAAGATAACGTATAGAACTTTCCCAGAGAAATATCTTTCTTGAAGAAGCTGCAATAACTTGGTTTCTGTCCCCTGCTTAATCTTGTAGATTCAAAATTTCTTTCTAAAGATTTTCTCAGAACTCCTTGTATAAATGAACTATAAAAAAATATCTTAATTTTGAGGAACATTAAGCGAATTCTCAAGGATCTTTCGGTAGCTTCAGAACCCCAAGCCCACTCTTCAACTGTTCAAACGGCTGCCTATTTGTCGTGCAAATCCGCGCCTTGTCGAAGAGCAAATGTATAGCACATCATGAAAAGGAAGTAATAAAATATATAAACATAGTGAAAAATAACTACACAGGAGAAAGTATAAGAATAATAGTTAAAATAGCAAAAATGAACGAGAAATTTAGAAGAAAAGCAGAGGACTGCAAACAGCCAATCCGAAAGAAGGCGGCAATGCTTTTCGATGTCTTTAATTTAATAAATTTCCCTTCTAAATTTGTCTGATATATTTTTTTTTTACCTGGCTTCCGGTAGAATCTCGGCACTTGGGACATGAGTCGGGACCTTTCGACCCAGCTTCAGCTAGAGAATTGAAATAAGAATAGAAAAGCTAAAGGAACGCGCGCGCACCGCTCCGCGAATTCTGTGGCGGTCAGTAACTCATTTAGTAGGCTATTTCTGTATTTCAAACATCTGTAATTTGAGTTTTATGTAAAACAGGATGGATTTATAAACAGGATTTTCATTTCGTTTCTGTAAAACTGCACATAATACTGACGAATAAGCAGCGAATAAAATAAAATTTTAAAAATTACTGATCATACATAGCAATACTGAATTTAGACTATGTTCCAAAGGATAATTTTAGGTGTTTGGATGGAAGAATTTAAATCAATGTAATATTTAATATTTTTACTTCAGTTTTGTCTTTACAAGTTTCACATCTAACATTTAACCCCTTGAAGGGCACCGGTATATTATATATACCACTTAATTTTAATTCCCTTATGCCACATTGGCACCGGAATTTTAGTATTAAGATTTGCTTTTGACAATGTACGGGAAAAACAACTTTTTCTTTCTCTATCTTCTTTTTCTATCATATAAATTTGTTTGTGAATCCCGGTGTCAATCAATCCTTTGAACATTTTAGGAACATAAGTGCTTTGCCCCTCAAGGGGTTAATTGCTATAATATTTACAGATGTAACAAACATACTGTAGATGAAGTTTGGGAATAAGGGACTACCATTTATATTTTTATTTGTAAGTCAAAATAAAAAATTGAGATACATTAAAAGTTAGTACATAACAAACTTTGACTATTTCTCAACACATTTTTAACGTATTTAAAGTGAAAGAAAAAATACACATGAATATTTAGCTTTAAAAAAAAAAGTTAAATTTTTTGGCAATGCAACCAGACGTGTGATATGGAATAGGGTCTAAATAATATAAAAATTGCAAAATAAATAAATAAATAAATAAATGAAAAATAAAAATAAATAAATGAAAGAAAGAAACCACACGATTTAAAAGAATAACCAAAATTATTTAATGAGTAAACTTTATTGTATCATCTATAAATAATCAGATTTTTTGAGAAATTGTTTTAATATTTACATTCGTTTTGAAACTATTTTCTACTTATGTTTCATATTACCGGAAACACCACTTTGAAAATCACGCCAACAAGTTAGCATAGAGTAAAGCTGATTAAACACAAACACAACAATAAATATAACTGTTCGATTTTATACTAAACTTGGTTAATATCACTGACAATAAGATTTTATAAATAATACGAATTTTATCAAATTTATGCACAAATAACTGCAAAAAATAAGATTAAGACTTGATTTTACCGTGTCGCTCCAACAATGGATATCCAAACAGAACGGAGTGCAGTTCTTCATGGGAATACTAGAAAGTTGCATGGCAAATTTAAGATTGGTTGCAATATCGTATACGCCACAATGAGAAAAAAAATGTGGCTTTGGTAACTAGAATCTAAATAGTGGCTCTAGAAAAAATAGTTCCATGTCGTCCTTATAAATTCTAGTTCCCGTTATAAATTCTAGTGTTTCCTACTAGAATTCAAGAGTGTTTTTCTATATTCTCGTAGTTAAACTTATTAAAATTTTCTCTAAATAGATGAGAACACTAAAGGGTAGTTTTAGTAACTATAATTTTAGTTTATGAAATCATTTCCGAAATCAAGCGATAATTTCTCACTACTGAAACGACTCATTATCGTTTTATCATCTAGGAAACAAGAGACTAGAAATTCTAGATCATTTCGTCTATTCAGCTTAGTTGTTTACACTATTAGCATAGTTCGGAAATCTATATTTCTAGTTTAGTGATTCAGAAAATGACTAACTATTCATTCTGGATGAAGGCGGTATATTTTTAAAAATATATCGCTATTTTCTAAGTTTTTAAGGTTTTTAAAGTAACTTCTTGGCATGATTTTTTAAATATATATATTTCTATCGCGTGCAGACGATTATGCAAGGTAAATCCGTTTATATTTAAATCAATATAAATTGCTTAGCATTTGTTTCCAGAATGTATGACATAACGATTTTAAAACATTCATCAATCAGTAAACAAAACAATAAAATATAAATAAAAGACACATTTAAGACATGTCATCAAACTATAAACTTAAATCACTAAAATGGTCAGAATTTAAAAAAAGCTTATTTTAAATATTGATCCTTGGTGATTTCTTCTGCTGTTAACTATTGGTGTAAGGCCAATGCAAAACTATTGTTTCTAATAATTTTCAAAACTTTATTTAAACAAATTATATTTTCCATTTAAATAAGATTTTTTGTATTGTTAGTACGCATTCTAAAAAAATACATTAAATGTAAAAAATCTAATATGGTTATCAATTAAACAAATGGTTTTTATGTACATTCCGTAATCCGGGAATATATCCTCTTGCCTTTATAAGTTACTATTGAAACATCTAATTACTACTTTTTGGATTTTACTTTCGAGTTTTGAATGTTCTGTCCATATATATCATGAGATATTCATTAGAAATATTTCCAAATAGATGATATTTTTCAAATTTCGTTAGACATTTTCAGAAAGACTTTTTTATTACAGAAAAAAATCAATCATTTATAAAAAATGACACTTATTACGATAAATTTAATTTATTAAAAAGAGAGAGAGAGAGAGAGAGAGAGAGAGAGAGAATATGTTTGAATGATTAAGACTTGAATTTGGACTTGTCTTTATAAACTTTGTATATTTCTTTTGCAACATTTAATTACAGTGATTTTTCTGATGCAACAAAGTTGAATACATTTAAAATTTTCCCCTATTCTCATAAATTATCATTTTTAGAACTTATGGAAATTTGTTTATTGCGATAGAGTTTTTGTTATAAAAAAATCATTTTAAAAATCTCAATTTTTTTTTCGTGGATAGGGGGAGCAGATTTTACTTCCTAGTTTTTAATCTTCTGTTCAAATATATGTTATGAGATGTTCATTAGAAATATTTCTAATCTGATATACTTTTCAAATTTCATTAGCAGATTTTGGAAAGGCTTTTTTATTACAAAAAAATTCAATCATTTATAAAAGATGATACTTAATACAATAAATTTAATTTATATATATATATATATATATAATAGAGAACGAGAGAAGAATTTTGAATGATAGAAACCTTTAATTTGGATTTGTCTTTACAAATTTCTATAGCAACATTTAATTAAGTGATTTTTTAATGTAACAAAGTTGAATACATATACAGTAAAACCTCTAAATAACGGACACCTCGAGAACGCAGAAGTTGTCCACTAATTAGAGGTGTCCGCTATTGGGAAAACTTCGGAGATACAAAATCGTTACGAAATACTTAACATTTCATTAATTGACATTCATATGTCTGAAAACCTCTATTATATGATTAATAAGAAATTAAAATTATTTTTTAAGCAACTTAAAAACTACTTTAAAAGATTTTTTTAACTTAAATAAAATTGTGCATACCTTTAACTGCTGTTTATTACATTCTTATATTAAAAAAATATATATATATGTTGCAAAAGTTTACTTTTGCTTGCGATTACATGTAATTTGTTTTTCAATGTGACGTTATATTGGTCATTATAGAGTTCCGGGCGAAGATGGGGATGCACTTTTTGATCATTAAAAGCATAAAATCTTCCGGGAGAACATAGAAGTTTGAATGCTGTGGGAGATGTCCCTCCCAGGCAATTCGCTGAATTCAACACTGAACGTGAAGGAGAAACTTCCTCAGCCCGCCCTCTACATTTTTTTGTGATCACAAAGTTTGTGACGAATTGCCTTGATAAATTAAGAAGCCTTTTTACTTTTTAAGCTATTGCATAGCTTTTATCACGGGCTTTGAGCGCGGCGACCGAATCCAAAAATTCCGTAACGCGAAAAATCCTAACACATCGGTAACGAAAAAACCTAACACTCGGGTAACGTCGTTTCAGCTCGGCAGACTTCGGCATGGTATCGTTCGGTAGACTTCGGTAGACATTGACGCGGTATTTTTCAGATATTTAGAGAATATCAAATCTCAAACTTATGTTTCTTATTTCAGTTACCATAAATCTATAGTTTCAATGATGAAAATTCCTGATAGAATGTGTATAGAAAAAAATCGTCTTAAGATAAAATAAGGTAGGATAATGTAGCTTTTGGTGATTGGAGACCCGCCCAACGGTGAGGATCGAAAAATTTAAAATGCTTAAAACTCGCGATCTAATTTTCGTAGCGCGGCCATATTTTGTTTGGTAATTTATTATGAGACAGTTTTAATTTTTGGTGACAGGAGACCCCCCCTCCCCCCGGTGAGGGTCGAAAAATTTGAAATGCTTATAATTCGAAATCTAATTTTTGTATCGCGGCCAAATTTTGTTTGGTAATTTATTATATGAGAGTGTTAATTTTTGGTGACAGGAGACCTCCCACGGTGAGGGCCGAAAAATTTAAAATGCTTATAACTCGAGATCAAAGCGTGGCCAAATTTTGTTTGGTAATTTATTAAGAGACACTGTTACTTTTGGTGACAGGTGATCTCCCACCTTGGGGATCGAAAAATTTAAAATGCTTATAACTCGCGATCTAATTTTCGTAGCGCGGCCATATTTTGTTTGGCAATTTACTATGAGACAGTTTTAATTTTTGGTGACAGGAACCCCCCCCCCCCCACGGTGAGGGTCGAAATATTTAAAATGCTCGCAATCTAATTTTCGTATCGCGGCCAAAATTTGTTCGGTAATTTATTATGAGAGATTGTTAATTTTTGGTGACAGGAGACCCCCTACGGTGAGGGTCGAAAAATTTAAAATGCTTATAACTCGCGATCAATTTTCGTAGCGTCGCCAAATTTTGTTTGGTAATTTGTTATGAGACAGTGTTACTGTCGGTGACAGGACACTCCCCTCGGTGAGGGTCGAAAAATTTGCAATGCTTATAACTCGCGATCTAATTTTCGTATCGCGGCCAATTATTTGTGGTAATTTATTATGAGAGAGTGTTAATTTTTCGTGCCAGGAGACCCCCCACGGTGAGGGTCGAAAAATTTAAAATGCTTATAACTCGCGATCAATTTTCGTAGCGCGGCCAAATTTTGTTTAATGATTTTTTTATGAAACAGTGTTAAATTTTGGCGACAGGAGACCTCCCACGGTGAGGGTCGAAAAAGTTAAAATGCTTATGACTCGCGATCAATTTTCGTAGCGCGGCCAAATTTTGTTTAATGATTTTTTATGAAACAGTGTTAAATTTTGGTGACAGGAGACCTCCCACGGTGAGGGTCGAAAAAGATAAAATGCTTATAACTCGTGATCTAATTTTCATAGCGCGGCCAAATTTTGTTTGGTAATTTATTATGAGACAGTGTTAATTTTGGTGACAGGTGACCTCCCACCTTGGGGATCGAAAAATTTTAAATGCTTATAACTCGCGATCTAATTTTCGTAGCGCGGCCATATTTTGTTTGGTAATTTATTATGAGACAGTTTTAATTTTTGGTGACAGGAGACCCCCCCCCCCCCACGGTGAGAGTCGAAATATTTAAATTCTCGCAATCTAATTTTCGTATCGCGGCCAAATTTTGTTCGGTAATTTATTATGAGAGATTGTTAATTTTTGGTGACAGGAGACTCCCAACGGTGAGGATCGAAAAATTTAAAATGCTTATAACTCGTGATCTAACTTTCGTAGCACTGCCAAATTTTCTTTGGTAATTTATTATGAGACAGTGTTAATTTATGGTGACAGTAGATCCCCCATGGTGAGGGTTGAAAATTTTAAAATGCTTATAACTCGTGATCTAATATTCGTAGCGCGGCCAAATTTTGCTTGGCAATTTATTATGAGACAGTGTTACTTTTGGTGACAGGAGACCCCCCCCCCCCGGGTGAGGGTCGAAAAATTTAAAATGCTTATAACTCGCAATCTAATTTTCGTATCGCGGCCAAATTTTGTTTGGTAATTTATTATATGAGAGTGTTAATTTTTGGTGACAGGAGACCTCCCACGGTGAGGGTCGAAAAATTTTAAATGCTTATAACTCGAGATCAAAGCGCGGCCAAATTTTGTTTGGTAATTTATTAAGAGACACTGTTACTTTTGGCGACAGGTGACCTCCCACCTTGGGGATCGAAAAATTTAAAATGCTTATAACTCGCGATCTAATTTTCGTAGCGCGGCCATATTTTGTTTGGTAATTTATTATGAGACAGTTTTAATTTTTGGTGACAGGAACCCCCACACGGTGAGGGTCGAAATATTTAAAATGCTCGCAATCTAATTTTCGTATCGCGGCCAAATTTTGTTCGGTAATTTATTATGAGAGATTTCAAAAAGAGAGAGGGAGAAAAAATATTTTTGAATGATTAAGGCTTGAATTTGGGCTTGTCTTTATAAATTTCTAGTGCAACATTTAATTACAGTGATTTTTCTGATGTAACAAAGTTGAATACATATATTTAAAAATTTTCATTCTTCCAGTAAATTATAAAATTTAGAATTTACTTAAATTTGTTTATTGCGATAGAGTTTTTGTTATAAAAAAAATCATTTTAAAAATCTGATTTTTTTTTTTGGGGGGGGGGAGATTTTTTTCCCCCGAGTTTTTAATCTTCTGTTCAAATATGGTATGAGATGTTCATTAGAAATATTTCTATTTTGAGGATGTTTTTTCAAATTTCGGTAGAAGTTTTTGGAAAGGCTTTTTTATTACAGAAAAAAAAAATTCAATAATTTATAAAAGATGATACTTATTATAATAAATTTAATTTATATATATATAAATTTGGAATTATCGAGATTTGAATTTGGAATTGTCTTATAAATATTTATTGCAACATTTAATTATAGTGATTTTTCTAATGTAATAAAGTTGAATACATAAATTTAAAATTTTTCACTCTTGTAATATAGTATAATTTTTAGAATTTACGGATATTTGGTTATTGCGACAGAGTTTTTGTTATAAAAAATCTTTTTAAAAATCTGTTTTTATTTTATTTTATTTATTTTTTTTTGGGGGGGGGAGGGGGAGATTTTATTTCCGAGTTTTTAATCTTCTATCCAAATATATTATGAGATGTTCATTAGAAATATTTCCAATTAGATGCTAATTTTCAAATTTCGCTAAAAGTTTTTGGAAAGGCTTTTTTATAACAGAAAAAAATTCAATCATTTATTGATAAGGATACTTATTATGATAAATTTAATTATATATATATATATATATATATATATATATATATATATATATATATATGAAAGAGAGTGTGTGTGTGTGAGAGAGAGAGAGAGAGAATGATTTTCAATGATCGAGACTTGAATTAGCACTTTTCTTTTTAAATTTATATCGCTGCATTTAGTTACAGTCATTTTTCTGATGTAAAAAAGTTGAATACATACATTTAAAATTTTTCACTCTTCCAGTAAATCATCATTTTTAGAATTTACGGAACATTCTTTATTGCGACGGAGTTTTTGTTATTAGAAAAATCATTTTAAAAGTCTGAATAATTTTGGAGGGTATTTTACTTCTGAATGTTTAATCTTCTGTTCAAATATATTACGAGATGCTTATTAAAAATACTTCTAATTAGATGCTAATTTTCAAATTTCGTTAAAAGTTTTTGGAAAGGCTTTTTTTAATAACAGAAAAAAAATTCAATCATTTATTGATAATGATATTTATTATGATAAATTTAATTTAGATATTAAAAAAATAAGAGAGAGAATAATTTTCAATGATCGAGACTTGAATTTGGATTTCTTTTTTTAAATTTATATCGCTACATTTAATTACAGTGATTTTTATGTTGTAAAAAAGTCGAATACATATAATTAAAATTTTTCACTCTTCCACTAAACTATTATTTTTAGAATATACGGAAAAATCTTTATTGCGATGGAGTTTTTGTTATTAGAAAAATAATTTTAAAAGTCTGAATAATTTCGGAGGTTATTTTACTTTTGATTTTTAATCTTCTATTCAAGTACTAGTTAATCTACCCGGCGTTGCTCGGGTTCGTCAAAAAACAGCAAGAATTGTGAAAAAAAAAACCTTTAAAATAAAAATAAAAATCTCGAAATACTTAAAAATTGTTGCACGAATTTCGTTTAACGTTCATCGAAAAGAGAAGAGTTAGAAAATTGGAACTGAATGCTTTTTATTGTGGAAAAATCTTACAAAATTGCAAAAGCATTAAAAAGTTTATAAAAATATAGAACAAAATTCAAAAATTGTATTTCGAAATTTGAATAAACTTAGAGGAAAAGAGGCCAGAATTTACTACATTCGGTCGAAAATTGAACGCCTAAAAAATCGAAGCGGATCGCGAAGAAACGTAAGCATTGCATTAAAAATGGCAAAGTTTCAAATATCACGGAACTAAAAATTTACTCTATTTGGATAAAAGTTTTGAATCTAATTAGTGTAATAAAATGGCAAGCAGTGAAATGCGAATAAAAAATTTAAAAAATCGCAATAAAAACTTTCAATGTAGCAAAAATCACACAGGAGAAAATTTTTCATATTAGAAAGAAGAATTTTTCCTTTTCCGTATAAAAAAAAAAATCGCCGTGAACTCAAACAAACAAAAAAAGCTAAAACATTGCATTAAAAATCGCTGGAGATCAAAATAGGAAAGCAAAACAATTACCATAAAGACTAAAAGTTTGAAACCAAATTCCTGTTTGGCTAGAATTTTGAAATCGAATTCCTTTGAAAAATATCAAAAAAATGTGAAAGCCCGAAAATTGCACTGAAAATAGTATTAAAAATTGCAAAATATCAAAAAATCGCTAGGGTAAAAAATTTACTGTTAAAAGATAAAATACTGCAATCAAAAAACTAACTATAATAAACAAAATGTTTGAAATCGAAATCAATTTCTGAATGTCAAGGAATCGCTACGAAACTTGAAGAATGGCTAAAAATCACATTGAAAATGGCATTAAAAATCGCTAAATATTTGGAAGTCAATGCCTAAAAAACTAATATGATGGGGGGGGGGGGTTGTAATCAGAAATTATTCATGCGCAAAAAATCTCGAAAAAACGCATTAAAAATCGCTGAAATTCGTGAATCTTAGCAGACAGCACCGTGAGAAAGGGGCGACTGCCCCGAGCCCGGAAATTTAGTTGGCGCCAAATTTATACTACCAACGTCATTTTCGGTCTATCACAAAAAAAGTTCGAGGGGGAGGGGTGCCAAATTGAAACTTTAGGTCGGGTGAAGTTTTATCTTCGCATGCCTATGTTAGTAGTCAAAATTTAGTACATTAAACTAAAAGTTTGAGTCAAAATTCCTTTTACTAATATCAAAATACAGCGCAAAATACGAAAAAAACATTAAAAATTGTACTAATAAATTCACTAAAAATCCAAAAGTCATTACGCGAAATCCAAATAAATTATATTGAAAAGAGAGAAAAATTCATTATATTATGTTAAAAGGATGAAACCGCATTCTTTTCGCTAATGGGGAAAAACAACCTCGAAACGTTATAAAAACTTGCTAAAAATCGCATAAAAATTATATTAAAAAATCAAAAATCGGCCTTCGAGGTGCTAAACTTCATATATCGAGGAATTTCCCACCAAAATTTTGTAGCTCTTCGTGCAGCAATCTCTCCAGGACATCGCACAGTGGGGCAAAAACCCAAAAAGCTGGCCAAAAGTCGAAAAATGAAGTTACGATTAAGGGAATTTCGAATGTACAGTTGGCTAGAATAATGTTTGGAGAGTTAGAGTCTGTATTTAAAAAAAGATTTTTGCTTTTGCCCTTACAAGCAGCATCATTTAAAAAATGATGCTTGAAGGAATATCATTTAGAGCGAACAAAAACAGCAAAACAACAGTTCCTCTAAACGCGTGCTATATTTTATAATATTATCCGATTTTAATGATTTGAAATGGATTCACACTATGATAGTATGTACTTTATTTGCATGTATTACAAAATTTATATTAAGCACGTAAAAATTAATAAATTCATTGTCATTTTTGATAAAAAATTTTAGAAATTTTTTAATTTTTTTTGCTTTTAAACATCAAAAAGTTTAAATGTTCCTCAGTGTTCCGCAACGAAATTTAATGGAAATAATAACTTGGGCTATTGTCTAGTGATTCATAAAAAACCAGCTGCCTAAAACTGCCTTTCTGCATTTCATGCATATTTTAGTAACCGCAAGTAAAAATGCCACTTTTTCGGCCGCCTCAAAAATTTTGAAATTGACTACTTTTCACATAATTTAGCTGATAAACATTTTAAAAATTTTTGAATTATTCAATTTTATAATAGTTTATTTTCTATTATATTGTAAATAAATACTATAATCATAAGATTACATTAATTTGATAAGTAAGCTTAGTAATGAAAAAATGAAAATAATTCTCTATTACTGATCCGGTAGAATAACATTTTCTTATCTTTATAGGTAGTAATTTTGTTTGTTCTATTATAATTAGAAGAATTATTTTGTCAATGGCTATATTTGCTGATAAAAACTATTGAGCGTATTTCATTAATGCGAGTGAAAATCTTTATGAATATGACTTTCGCCTACATTAGCAATTTGGATTTGATTTACAAGTGAGGATGTGATGACACATCTATTATAAGTACATTTAAACAAATATTTAGCTATGAAGATGGTAGGAGGTTCTAATATATTTTTCACTTCTCCCGTGCGACTAGAATACATAAATGTTGCGAATAATTCATGAATCGTTAATTTGAAAATTCCGAGATCTTCATTTCACTATTGGGCCAATCAAGATCCATTTTTTTTTTTTTTTTTTCAAGAAATACGGGAGCTACTGTCAATGAATGGTATTGTATTAAACACAGGAGGATTAACTTATTTCTTTTAATACAATCATTGATACAGAAGAAATAGTCGTTAATAACGAATTAGTGTAATACTCGACGTTGCTACCTATGTCAGACAACATCAAAACAGCTTCTTACCGATATGACATTTTAATTAGAAAAGGATAGAGATAATTTAGAATTCAGAATATCTACGTTACATGCTAAGATGCTTAGAGAGGGCTTACATCTCGCAGACAAACTGGATAGAAAAAATGGAAAGCTCGTACTCTGCATGAAAAGAAGAACACTGAAATTGCAAAATAAAATATGCAAAAAATATTTCGTTTACAATTAAGACTTCTTGTAAATAAACCAAATCTCCGATTTGGAAGCACAAATGATGGCAATACAATTCAACGATTCTTTGAAAACACAACTATTTGTGCTTCTATAACGAGCGTATACGAAGATTTGATAAAACGATTCTATGTCATAAGTGATTTCTTGTATCCATGTCATTTATTTGATCAATCTCGAAGATTTTTCCTAACAAACAGCTCGTAGATTTAAACTACATCCCTGGTTCTATATGCCTACTTCAGTGCACAAACTATTTATTAATGACAAAGAAATAACATTATCTTCATTACTGCCAGTTTGCCAAATGCCATAAGATACTCAAGATTCATGCAACAACCTGATCAAAAGGCATCGAGAAGATTTATCGCAAACATGCAGTAGCGCAAGAAAATGAAAGGTATTTTTATGTCTTTTAATGTCATCAGATTATTTCATTTCAAGTTTAGGTAAATTATTGTAGAAGAAATTAAAAATAATTGATCCTAAGAGTCACAGGATCTTCTAATACTGCAAACAAGCTCTGCTAACTATTTCGACACCTTGACGTCTGAAGAATCTTTTTATTATACTACAATTGATTTTAAAGGTGAATTTCTGGAATATATTTTCTTTTTATTTTAATAATATAAAAAATAAATAGTCTAGTATTTTACTTTCCTTTAATGCACTTAAATTTCGATTAAATGTCTCTTGGTTCCTTGAAAATTCCTTTTTAAGTTTAGCCTCTAAATTTTAAATTTCATTTAAATCAAATTGTTTTTACTTTTAATCTGTCATTTTATTTATTTATTTATTTTTAAAGTTTAACTTTTGAATCCTAATTAGCATCCTGAAAAGTTTACGAAATTTCATACAAATGGAATAACTTTCGAGACATTGTAGTTTTTGTTCCACCATATTTTATCCGCCATTTTTTTAATTTTAATTTTGTATTCTTACTTAGCATCCTCAAAAACACCTGTATACGAATTTTCGTGCAATTCGAATAACATTTTCATATTTTGGCCAGCTTTTCCGGATTTTGCCCCACTGTGCATCGTCGGCGTTTAAAAATTTTTAGTATGTATTATAAGCTATCTTAAAGTTTCAAACAGGCCTTCTTGTTACATTTCCTAATTTTGTTTGCTCCTCTCTCCTTTCGCACCCTGAAATATGTTACACCATTTTTTTTAAATGTTTATAATGTATTATAAACAATCTTACAGTTTAAAACAAAACATATTGTAAGCAGTGGCGCAGCCAGAATTCGGCTCTGGGGGGGGGGGGGATAGAGTTGCTTCAGGGGTGATTCTGGTAGAAATTTTTTTCGGAAATTGGCGAGGGGGGGAGGATTCCGCAAGTAACCCCCCCCCCCCTTTAAGAGGATTTATCCGCGATCTTCAGACAAAATGGGCGTTTTCCCGCGACCTTCAGACGAAATCAACGATTTATTTGCGATATTTTAGCAAAATCGGCGATTTATTGCGATCTTTCGTCAAAATCGGCGGTTTTCCGCGATTTTTTGACGAAATCGGCGTTTTCCGCGACCTCTAGACGAAATCAGCGATTTATCTGCGATATTTTAGCAAAATCGGCGATTTATTGCAATCTTTTGTCGAAATCGGCGGTTTTTCCGCGATCTTTTGACGAAATCGGCGTTTTTCGCGACCTCTAGACGAAATCAGCGATTTATCTGCGATATTTTAGCAAAATCGGCGATTCTTGCAATCTTTTGTCGAAATCGGTGGTTTTTCCGCGATCTTTTGACGAAATCGGTGTTTTTCAGTGTGGTTTTTTTTATGAAATCGGCGTTTTTTCGACGATCTTTAGACAAAATTTGCAATTTTACGCGATCTTTTCTTGAAAATGGCGTTTTATCCCCGCGGTCTTTCGACGAAATCGGCATTTTTTCCGTGATCTTTTGATGAAAGCGGCCTTTTTCTTCAATGATCTTTTGACAAAATATTTTTAAGCAATCTTTTATCGATAACGGCGGTTTTCCCCCGATTTTTTCACGAAATCGTCATTATATCAGAAATTTTTAGACGAAATCGACGTTTTCCCCGCAGTCTTCAGACGAAATCAGTGTTTTATCTGCGATATTTGGTGAAATTGCCGTTTTCTCCGCGATCCGCACAGAAAATTCGCGTTTTTTCGGCGATCTTTTGACAAAGTTCGTTGACAAAAACACTGACGAAATTGTCGTTTTTTCACAAAATATTAACGAAATGTGTGCTTTTTCGGCTATCCTTTCATGAAATTTGCATTTTTCCGCGATTGTTTTATCCGCGCAAAACCGTACAAGTTGGCAACTGTGAGAATCATCTTCAGAAAGATCTTATCAAAGAATGAAGAACATTTCTCAGTTACATAGCTTTTTAATCATGATATCTACTTGCCTGAATTTAAGAAAAAGAGTTATCGGAAAAAAGTGACAAACTACAAAAGCGGAAAAAATGACACGGAAAAAAAGTTACCGAAAAAAAATGTTACCGGAAAAAAAGTGACAAGGAATTGATTTCGGGGATTTATTGACTAAGTATGAAAGGGGGGAGGTCGGGGGTCGGCTTTTAATTTAAGTGAGTGTTTTTTTCATGCTGAATTAGCTGCTTTGATTCAATTTTTGGATATACGTTCATACTGAAAACATGCTTGCCTAATTAGTTTTGGGAATGGACGATTACCCCCTCCCCTCCGCCCTAAATAAGATAAATGGTTTTTAAGCAGAATTATCCAACGTGTTATTTCAAACAATTTTGGATATAGGTTCTTTCTGACGAGGCTTACATATAGTATTGTGGTGTCGCACCCTGAGTTTCTCTTTACTAAGTTGGTTTATTTCTTAAGTTCATCAATAACACATTTTTAATTCCTCAAGTTCTTTATTAGAACTATAGACCAATTATTAAAAAATTAAATAAAACGACATTACAACTACATAGGAGCCTCACTCCAATATTACATTTCGCTTAGCACGTCTAAGCCATCTTACATCAATGTACTTTCTTGTACATTACCAGCACATGTCTCTCTTCCAACTACTTTCCTTGCCTCTCGATGCGCAATAATCCCAGTGTCCCTCTCAGCTCATTGCCACTAGACCAGTGCAATTATTTTCTAGGCATATCCCTTGAGGTCAATAGAACCTGTTCTTAACAGCTTTTGAATGAAGATACTTTCAACTATACATACTTTTTCAGAATAAGACTTCGCTATCTATCTTCTGCCAGGATTAAAGTTGTCAGTATGTCGTCACAATATATAATGCCTGAAGAATTTTGGGAGTTTAATGGTTAACTATGGAGGGTGCATGGGGGATAACCTCTCTTAAATTAAATAAATAGCTTTTTACGCAGAATTATCCGATTTGCTTCAAATTTTGAATGTTGGTTCATTAAGATAAAGGGTATCCCTGATTAGTTATCGGGTTCTTTTGCTAATTAAAAAGGGGGGCACGATTATCCCCCCCCCTCTTAAATTAGATAAATTATTTTTATGCATAATTATCCGATGTATTTTAAATTTTGGCTATAAGTTCTTTCTCATAAAGTGAATCCCTGAATAGTTTTAAGTGTTTGTTTATATATCCTCAATACCTGTTTGCATTTAAAATTGTGATTTATGTTGCTGCATAGCATTTTTCAGTATTCTATAAATATCGTAACAATGAAAAAAATATCCTGTTTTTCTTAAAATCGTTTTTTTCCCCTTTAATTTAAATCTGTTTTTATTTTTTTAAGCGTTCAAACCTGAAGATCTATCAAGAACTACAGGTTTTTAAACAATTAACTTTCTAATTACTAACATAAGCTAGTAATAAAAAAACTATTTTTACTACTACAAATTAATGAATTCAGTAGTTCATTCGTTCGTGACATACAATATAGTTTGTACATTAAAGTTTTCTAAAATGACAGTTACAACAAATGATTTAGTATATTACTTTTTTCACAAATAAAAAAAAAAATAAATAAATAAACCAGTTTTAAATGCAAAATGAATGGAAATTAATCATTATAAGAAAAAAGGTAAAATGTGTTATAATGTTTTCTGACATAATAGTTTTCAATCATTAAATTAAAAAATAAAGAAAAATTGTTTTTACTTGTTATTTGCGTTCAATTGCATTCAACTCGCTTTTTTATATTACTTGAATATTTTTTCGTCAAACCTTTACCGGGAAATCCCCTGATCGACAAATTTCCTAAGAGACTAGCCGCCCGCGGTATCTACCGGACATCCCCCTCCGTCGAATGGGGAAAGCAAGCTTCTTTCCCCGAAAGAGTTTCCTGGAGGGACTGCTGCATCCCTCCCTATTTTAACTACATTCATTAGCTTATACGCCTTACCATAAGGAAACTACATCTAAAATTTGAAGCAAATCGGATATTTCTGCGTAAATAGCCATTTATGTAATTTAAGTGGGGTTATCCCCAGTTCCCTCCTCTATAATTAGCCATTAAGCCCTTAAAACTATTTAGGGATCCACTTTATGAGCAAAAATCTATATCAAAAAATTGAAATACATCGGATAATTATGCATAAAAAACAATTGATCTAATTTAAGGGGGGGGGGGGGTAATTGTCCGTTTTCCTATTTAAAGTAAGCAAAAGAATCACATA
Organism: Maratus speculifer; assembly: GCA_964019185.1. Classification (NCBI taxonomy): domain Eukaryota; kingdom Metazoa; phylum Arthropoda; class Arachnida; order Araneae; family Salticidae; genus Maratus; species Maratus speculifer. Next base: position 165,001,149 of record OZ025303.1, read on the forward strand.
ACTAATCCGGAATACGCTTGATCATAAAGAAGCTACATCCAAAATTTGAAGCAAATCGGATAATTCTGCATAAAAGCTATTTATTTAATTTAAGGGAAGTTATCCTCGTTTTTGCCTTTATACTTAGCCATTAAACCCTTAAAACTATTCAGGGATTCACCTTATCAGAAAGAACCTATATTTAAAATTTGAAATACATCGGTTAAAACAACGATTTGCATAAAACCGATTTATCTAATTTGAGGGGGAAATAACTGCTTGCTCTCCCCCTTTATAATAAGGAAAATAACCCTGTATCTAATCAGAGATACGTTTTATCATAATGAACCTATGTCCAAAATTCGAAGCAAATCGGATAATTCTGCGTGAAAGCCATTTATTTAATTTAAGAGGGATTATCCCCTGTCCACTCTCCCCTTTATACTTACTCATTAAACTCTTAAAACTATTCAGGGATTCACTTTATCAGAAAAAATCTCTATCTAAAATTTGAAATACATCGGATAATTTTGCATAAAAACCGATCTATCTAATTTGTGGGGGGAGGGGGTTAATTGACCATCCTCCCTTTATAATAAGCAAAAGAACCCTATAACTAATCCGAGATACGTCTTATCATAGTGAACCTATATCCGAAATTCCAAGTGAATCGGATAAATCTGCATAAAAAACTACAGTCGACTCTCGTTAATTCGAAATCGGATAATACGAATATTCGCTTAATTCGAACTAAACGTTGAAGTCCCGAAATTTTCAATGGTAGAATAACGTTAAAAATTTTCATTAATTCGAACTCATTTTCTCTTGATTTCGTTTAATTCGAACTAACTGGAATTCCGATTTTTCAATTTTCTTTTCTTTCTCACGTATTTCAGACCATTTGAATAACTTTCTTTCTTTGATTTTTGTGAAAACTGTTTCAAACGAGTATTTATAATCCAATGCATTTGATATCCACTTTCTTAGCATCTCGTCTGTCCATCAGTGACGCTTTAAAATTTTCTTCCATTGTGCTTGTTTCTAATCTTTTAATTTGTTCATGTGTTTATACATTCTAATTTAATATTACTTCATATTCTAATGATAGCAGACAAAATAAACTAAAAAAACACAATAACATTAATTCCTTTGTAATAGCACTATATTAAGCATGTTTTCATTTCATATTTTCCATAATTCGAACTTCGGATAATTCGAACATTTCTTGTGGTCCCGACGAGTTCGAATTAACGAGAGCCGACTGTATTGATTTAATTTGAGAGGTTACGGATGAGGGGGGGGGGGGGTTATCATATGTCCAAAAACTGAACCAAAACAGTTAATTCAGCACGAAAAAACCATTTACCTAAATTAAGAGCCTCCCCCTGATCCCTTCTAAATACTTAACCAATGAATCCTCAAAATCAATAATGAATTCCCAAAATCAATAATAATTTCCCAAAATCAATTCTATGTCCCTTTTTTTTCCGGTAACATTTTTTTCGCTTTTGTAGTCATGTCACCTTTTTTCCAATAACTGTTTTTCAGGTAACTTTTCTCCGTTTACCCACTTGCCTATTTCGGGCGTTTTTTAAATAAGAATTAATATTAATTAAAAAATTTGTCTGAAAGTAGCCTTTTTAAAGTAGTAGTAAGTAGAAAGTATTTAGAAATTTGGCGCCCCCTAAATCTCTGCGCCCTGGGCGACCGCCCTCCCCTCCCCCTTTCGCACGGCGCTGTTAATATCTTTCCAGAAACATAAATATAAACGAATTATATACTTTCCAAACATACCTGGATTTCAAGAATGCTTGAAAGAATTCGACAGATTAAAAAAAAAAATTTCTTATATCCATCTTTTTCATAATTTTCTTCTCTGAAGAGGATTTAATATCCTCCATAGCGAAACGCACAATAAAAAAAACTTTAGCACTACAGCAACTAACAACACAATGTTTGTGGAATTAAGTCTATCCTTCAAAGCATGCGAGCATGTTTTTTTGTGTTTTTCCTGGAATTCGAGAGTCCAGTCCCGTTTCCAAAAAAAGAGCAAGAAACAGATGCAACTAATTAAGACCCCCCCCCTCCCCCAGTAGTGCAGTATTGAAAAACCCGAGACGGCATTGGCAGCGACAGGAAATGACCATTCCTTTTAGCCTTCGGCTGATTTCCAATAGTATAAATGAATGCCGGCCTTTTCCGAAATTGAGTGACCAGTTTTCGATACTGATGCTGTTGCTATGTGCTTTCCCTATTTTTCAAAGAAGATACATTACTGCCGCTTAACCCTTTGCGGCGCAGTATATGATAAACCACTTAATTTTAATTCCAAAATGCCACATTCGCACCGGAATTTTGTTTAAAAAAATTACGGTTTATTGAATGCGTGAAATACAGCGTTTTCTTATTTACAAATAAAGTTGTTTTCAAATTCCGGTGTCAGCCATTAATTTCAAAACTTAAGGAATTAATTTGTCCTGCGCCGCAAAGGGTTAAACGAGTCAAATTTTTAAATAAAATTTGATTCAATAAAGCGGCAGATTTCGAAAACAAAACAAAAAAAATTCTAACTTTAGTTTTTATTTTTATGATTCGGTTCATAAAAGTGGAAATTTTTGTATTTTTGTCATGGCTCTGGGGGAGGGGGGGGGTTTAACCCCCAACCCCCCCCCCTCGCTGCGCCACTGTTGTAAGATTTCCGAATTTTAACAAAATCGCTGTTTGTTGGTTCCATATTGCACCACTAGGGAGCGCACTCTATACTTATCAAAACTATATCTAAACGAAACTCGGTTAAAAAACCTATCAGGAGATATATTACTCAAGGGGGTGGCGGTCTTAAGCAAGAATTTAAGATAATTGATGAAATTTCTATTAAAAAATAGTGGTACCTAAACATTTAACAGTTTAGGTAGATTTCGCAAAAAAATTCTACGTATTACATTCTCAACGGTTCCAGTTTTTGATAGAAAAACTATGGAAAAAAATAGATACTAAAAGCAAAAAATCGTTAAAAATCGCATTCAAAATCGATTTAAAAATCATTGAAATCTAAAAATCGTAGCAAATAAAATTTTGTGCATTACAATAAAAGTTCGAAACAATTTTACTTTTGTCAATATAAAAAAACAGCCGCAAAATGTGAAAAAAAACACTAAAAATCGCATAAAATAAAAATTAAAAAATCGATGTAGGAATTCTGAATAAACTTTATTAAAAAGAGAAAAAAAAATCAATATTGGGTGAAAAGAACGAAACTGTATTTGTTTCATTATTGTGAAAAAATCGCCTAAAGAACGCCAAAAATCGCCTAAAAATTAAATAAAAAAATTCTTTAAAAAAATCGAAAATCGGGCCTCGAGGTGCAAAACTACATGTATAGAGGTACCTTCACTCCAAATTTTGTAACTCTACGTACAGCGGTCTCTTCGGAACAGCGCTGACACACAAACATACTTGTCTCTTTACTATTATAGATATTATGAGATGCTCATAATAAGTATTTTTAAATATATGCTAATTTTCAAATTTCTATAAAGTTTTTGGAAAAGCTTTTTATAACCGAAAAAAAATTAAATTTTTTATAAAAATTGATATTTATTATGATAAATTTAATTTACAGAAAAAGAGAGAGTGAGGGGACAATTTTGAAAGATTAAGGGGGCTCGGGTTGAAAACTTTTCAAAAAATCGATTTTTAATGATCTAATTTGATTATTCATTTAATTCTTAACTCAATGCAAAAAACCGCATAAAAATATTTGCATTTTTAACGGAGTTATAAGCATTTATGTATCAATACTTTCATAGCTGCATCCATATAATTTCAACTTTAAGTCGCGTTTTCTCAAAACTTGATTTTTGACGACTAACACCAAAATAAAAAAAAATCTATTTGATGGAATGGCTTAATTTTTTTTTTGAATCTATATAACATCATTATCTAGGTTATGAATTAATATATTTTAAATAGTTTAATATTTTGAGTATTTTTAATGAAAAAAAAAAGTTGTATTTTTTAAGGGTTTTTTAAATTTTCAAATTTAAGAGTTTTTTTAATAATGATTTTTTGAGGGATTTTTTATATCCTTAATTCATTCTCTAGAGTAAAGTTTCCTGATCATTTTAAAGCAAAAATTAGGTTCTTAAGTCAATTTAACGTTAAGATATTTTGGTGTTGGTGATATAGCATATAATTTTTTTTTTTTTTTTTTTCGAAAATCGTGTTACATACATTTCGCTATATTTTTTTATTATATTACATTGAAATACTTCATTTTGTAATTTTATAAAACTACAAACATACCTTTAAAATATCAGAAAGTTTAAATTAATTGCATTGAATACTTCTGTTTTTATATGGGCTCGAAGCGAGAGCTCTGTTTACATGTTTTTTCCGTATTGATCAACCCCTGAGCCCCCTTAATACCTGAATTTGGACTTGTCATTATAAATTTCTATCGCAACATTTAATTACAGTGATTTTTCTGATGTAACAAAGTTGAATACATTTATTTAAAAATTGTCAGCCTTTTCGTAAAATATCTATAAATATTTCTAATTAGATGCTATTTTTCAAATTTCTTTAAAAGTTTTTGGAAAGGTTTTTTTTATAACAGAAAAAAAATCAATCATTGAAAAAAATTTCGGTTTATTTTACTTTGGTTTCATCTTAATAATTTACAGTGCCAATGTCTCATTGTTATAATGCATCAGATGTAACAAAACTTAAAGCATATTTTTAAGCTTTTCCATTTTATAAAAGTAACATTATTTCTAGTATTTTGTTGGAATTTACAATGATTATTTAATTATTATTATTTTGTTAACCAACTAATTAATTTTTGGCTCATTTTACTTTTTTTATAATCTGCAGTTCATATCTGTATTCGCTGTATCGGCGTTACTTGTAAGTTTCACTAAAAGTTCTCTATGATAATTTTTCTTTTCTATTATTTAAAAAAAATTGAATTTATTGAAACAATTTTTGGACGATTGACCCTAGAATTTTTACTTGTCTTTATAAATAGCTATTGAAAAAACTAATTATATTAATTTCTCGTATATAACAAAGCCGAATGCACTTTTTTCCAATAAATTACTGTTTTTAGAATTTACTAAAACTTTATTATTGTTATTATGAAAGATTTTCTTTTTTGGAAAAATCATTTAAAATATCCGCATAATTTTTCCGATTCGGCTTTGTTTTATTATCATTAATGTGTTTAGAGGATCTAGTGTTTTCAGGGATAACTAAGATAAAGTATGTTTTCTGAATTTTGTCCTTTTTTAAAAGTTCATTGGGTAAATTTGTTGTCAATGCTAATAAAATTATCTGAGGGAAGATTTTAGTAGGAATTATTTTTAAATGATTTGATAACAGATATTTTTCGTTCTAGACATTTATTTCGTATTTTCTCGAAATCTCAAATGAGAGTTTTCTTTGTATAACCCACGATCTTACTTTCGTAGCTCGTAAAATGTCGGAAATCTTAATGCAATTTAAAAGATGAGCCATCATTAACATATAGTGTGTTCCATTTAATGCGAGCTGTTGCTTTAGCTATGATAGTATTAAATGCATTTCCGTGCATTATACTAATTATTTATTTATATATTTTTTAGGATTTTACATTAAATTTTGTAGCCATCTAATTGCTACAACTTTTTAAGAGTATCTTATATAGTAAAGAAAAAAGAAAACCTCATTGTTCTATTCAAAACACCCACCCCGAAAAATATAGTATATGTATTCGATTTAAACTTATGCTAGATTCACATTTCTTGTTCGATAAAAATCGATTAAAGATAAACGAGTGATGAAAATTCTGACTAATAAAAAAAAGGTTTCAGTATCGTCTGCTCGTCAGAATTACAAACAAATCATAAAAATAATAAGACGTAGGTAGCATTTGTTGTACTTACCACACATAGAACTTGAAACAGAATGGCATCCTGCTTCAAGAATCCGGTTTCCTTAAAGATAAGGCACCGGAAAGACCCACCGTTACGTCATTATATGAGGACTACCAATTTTACCTGACATATGATTATATACTTTAGTCGTTACTCGACTCTAAATTAGATGGGAACATTTTTCTTTAAAATTATTATTTACTCGTGATCTTGATAGTCAAAGGTTATGTTTCCCATATTAATGGCAACAGAGTGAATAAAATGAATGATTTCAAGGTCTTTCGTAAGTTTCGATTTCTTAATATATGTCGTGTTTCTCCAATTGCAAGATGACCACAACTGACCTTCGACAATGAACTAGAAATGATCTCGTTTTCAGAGAGTAAGTCAAGAAAATAACGATGCATTAAACATTCATTTCATCTTTATTACAGATGCTATAGCAGACGTGCCCGGCGTTACGCGTGCCGACCTAAAGGGGCAGTCTGGGAAAAATAAACGAAAATGTGAGAACAGGGTGATCAGAATAGCGGCACTATGCATCCATAAATCGTCAACCTATTCATGGGGGGGGGGGGGGGGGGAGTGAATGTTTATGAAACATTTTGATTTCCGAATGCCAGAATGGCACTAGAATCTCTGTGTATATTTTTTCATTCATTTGAACATTTTCAAAATGGGAGTGTTTTCCCCTGACACGATTAATAGGCTACTTCACCAATAAAGAAAACACTCGCTCGCTAGACTGTTAATCCTATTAAAAACAACAACAACAACAAAACAATTAAGGTATCTCGTTTGCATTTCAATATTTTAATTTCTTCTTTTTGCATTGGATAGTTGAGGTCGATTTCTACAATGTCCGTTTTACATTTTTTCGATATTGTTTTCAGGGTTTTTTTATGCGGATATTTTTACTTTCGAAACCGGTTCCGAAAGTAGAACTATAAGATAAAAAAAAGATTATAAACGAAATCGAAAAAATAAAAAACGGGCTATGTATGCATCGACTTCAGCTATCAATGAAAAAATAATTATTTAAAAATATTGAAATAAAAACGAGATTTCCGAAAACAATTCTTTCATAGGATTAACATTAGCGACCGGGTATTTTCGCATGAGTGAAATAGCCAATTAATACGGCAACTACTGAAACGAGATCACGTATAATTATGCCAATTAAATCGTTAAAATGACTATAATTATATCGGTACTATGTGTACTTTGCGTCTATAAAAGTTAAAATGATATTCGCTTTCACTATATAGCTCTAGTGTCATAAAGTGTTAATAATAGACTGGGAAGCGGCAACACAGACAATCATCCCATTGAGTTCACCGATGAAAATCTAGGATTAGTTAAATCTTGATTCACATATTAAAATGCAATCGGCCTGCCAAGTCATATCTTGATGGAAGACATTTAAAAACACGATTTTAGAGGTTGACTCGTAGGTTTACCATTGTGCTTTCCTGCACCCAAAAGAATGAAAACATAAATGATTGGGAGCAGGAAAACATAATGATAAATCTATGAGTCAATTACTAAATTTGGGATTTTGTTTGTTTTCCACCAAGATAAACTTGACAGACCGAATGCGTTTTAATATGCTAATCGAGATTTAACTAATAATAGACTTTCATCCGTGAACTCGATGAGGTGATTGTCTGTTCTGCCGCATCCCGGTCTATAAGGCAGTTGATTTAACAAGATCCCTTAGACTTAGCAACCATAAATTATTAGTATGGCAACTAATATTTAAATCGTCCTTTCAGATAAAGCTTCTTGGAAGCGAAAGAAAATGTACTGCGTTTTGAATAAAGATCGAAACCGAATCGCTGATGCGTGAAAGTCTAGAAATTATTTACAAATTATGAAATTAAAATAATCTGCTAAAAAATTTATCTGAAAAAATGTCTTCTGCAAAACATCTGATCAAAAATGCAATTTTGTTGTCAAAAAATAAGTTATTAGCTCTGCAACAAGATCAAAATTCCTTAAATGAAATTGCACTCTCAATGTAAAATTTAATATAATTTTTTTTCATAAAAAAGGATAAATTAATCGACAATATTTTCGTGACGTCACAATATATATGAATTTTTGTTGGTTTATATTAAAAGTTCACACAAAACCAGATTACCTGCGGGGCAAACTGCCACTAGCAAAATAAAATATAAAATTTTCAACTTATTTAAAAACCATATTCATGTAGAATTATTGTGTCCCCATCACCCTCGAAATTAATAAATAAACAAATAAATATGTTATTCTGGGTGAAAAATTGCCAGGATGTCAATCAGGTGCTAAGTGTGTGTACACTGTATGGGCAGATCATATTGCCATACATCCACTTGCGATATTAAACATCTTGTTAAATATCTAGAAAAATAATGAGGAATTACCCTAAAACTCAAGTTGTGTAAACAGAATAGACAGATCATATACACTATATGGGCAAAGGTGACCGGCCAGTAACGATTTTAGACATTCTGTTAAATACCTAGAAAAATACATGAGGAATTATCCTGAAACTCTAAGTGAGTAAACATAATAGTACAGGTCATACATTTCCGTCACGATTTTTTTTCGAATGTACATTTTTGCTCGATTATTTGACGAAATTTGTGTTTTTTATGCGATCTTTTGTCGAATTTTGCTTTTTTACTGCGATCTTTTGATGAAAATTGCAGTTTTCTACTATTCTTTGAAGAATTTTGCATTTTACCTGGAATAATAAAACAAAAATCTTTTTTTTTTTTTTTTTTTTTTTTTTTTTTTTTTTTCTGAATAAGCACGTTTTTTGGATGAAAATCACGTTTTTTGCGATTCTTTGATGAAATTTGTGTTTATTCTGCAATCTTTTAAAGATTTTGTTTCTGCCAACCATTGATGAAATTGATTTTTTCCGTCGACTATTTGTCGAAATCCGATACATTTTTTTATGTTAGAATTTTCGGACTATAAGCATTTGATTGGAAAAATTCGCGATTTTTTTGAAGCGACTGATTGAAGGTATATATATATATATATATATATATATATATATATATATATATATATATATATATATGAAAAGTTACGACTTTTCATAAAGCGAGTGACTGCCAAAGCCAAATAAATTTACATTGTTTTCTGCATAAGATTGACAAAATTTAGGATTTTTTACATTGGTGATTGAAAGAATTCATGATTAAAAAAAATAAAATAAAAAATAAATACGAGGAATTCGGCAAAATTTTAAAAATCACATCCGAATATCGGAACTTAGTGATCTAAATAATAATAATAAATCGTGAGGGTGGAGGGCTGTAAAATATAGGAACTTTTTCAAATTTATAGGAATTATAGGAGCACTGCGAGTCCTGTGCCTGCTTATCGCCGCTTTTCCATTTATTCCAGCTTTGATAACAAATACTAAGAGCTATGTTTCACCAAAAGATGACTTAATTAAAAAATTTCCCTCCTCTTACACTTGAGATATGTTGATATATATCATGATACATATCCGAAATTTATTTTCAAAATATCAAGGAGTTTGGTACTTCCCTTCCTAATCTAATGGTCAATGCGCGATTTCTCTCTCTTTTAATTTAATACTCATTTGTTAAATTGAAACTCTTATTAACAATGTTAATTCCATGAGCTTGAAATACATTCGTATTATTCAAATTTCTCATCAGAAATTTAAAATTTGTCCCTTTTTAGGTGCGTTCGTAATTATGTAAATACGTAGCATCTATTGTTGTCGCTCGGTCCGTCCGTTTGTCTGTCCGAATATAACAACGCAAAAACTACCCAACCGAATAGTTTGAAATTTAAAATACATAATTATTACATAATTTTGTCGAGTCATTTCAAATTTTATGAAAATCGGATGCATAGATCAATTACAGGGACAATAAAAATTATTCCGTTACATTACGGTCAATGGGGAAAAAAGTTTCAAATGCATTTTAATCGTTTGAAATTTAAAACGTATAATTATTACATAATTTTGTCGAGTCATTTCAAATGTTATGAAAATCGGACGCATAGATCAATTACAGGGACAATCAAAAGTAATCCGTTACATTACGATCAATGGGGGAAAAAGTTTCAAATCCATTTTAATGGTGTTACATTCATTTGAACATAATAGAATTGACATAAATCTATGAAGTATGTACTAAAATATACATTCTGTACAATCTGTGATGCAAAGAATATTTATTATTAAATTACAGGGCCACACAAATGTATTTCACTAAATAATGTTATAGGGGAAAACATTGTTTGCTTATTAATGTTTCAATTATATTAACCTACTTCACATTTTATGAATAAGATATACGTTAATGAAGTATAATAAAAATTACTCCCTGCATATTTACAGGAACACAAAAATTTCGACCACTATACTGTATCCAAAGTACGCTCTACTATATCAGCAAAATCTGAATATTTTAAAACTTCGTTATCGTACGAACGCACCTCATTTGCTACGCTTCACGTGCAATTTCCAACTTGTTTCTGTATAATCTTGTTTGAATGCATTAGTCAAAATGATCATAATTGTTGCTATTTTGTAATCCATGGCAAGCACACATACAGTTTGAAAAAGGCTATAAAGTTTTTACATAAATACATATAGTCAGGAAAACAGTGACATCGAAAGCCCTGTCATCACAGAATTTAATTTTTTTAAAATGTAAATCAACAGTAAAAAGTCATATGAACAAAATGAGCTAGGTATGACTAGGTTTGATAAATTGAAAATAAGTTTAATTAAATTATTATTAAAAAGTAGGGATGGGACGAATAGTGATTTGGCCGAATAGCCGAATATTCGGCCAGATTTTAGGCCGAATACCGAATATTCGGCGGCCGAATACTAACTTTTTGTCCCAATAAAGAAAAAAAAAAATTGATTATATATAATTTAAAAAATAGGCACTCATTAATAATTATTACTCTTAAATGTGCTTTTAAATGTATTCTGAAATTTGAAACACTTATTTTAACACAAAAAAATTATGAAATTGCATTATATTCTTTTATCTTAATGTACATCAAACTGATTTTCAGTAAGTCAGGATGGTAAAAGATTTCCATTAAAATATGAACAATGTATTTCACTTTTAGTATCAAATGATACTTTTATCTTTTCTTGCATCCAAAATTAATAATATTCATAATCTCTCTCTCTCTCTCAGAATTCACAAAGAAATATTTTCTGAAGTAACCTTTAATGAAGTAAATTTGATCATTAAGAGTTTGTGTCCCTAATAATAAGCAAATTCGTAAGAATGAGACTGTTTGGAAATCAGTTGTCAATCTTTAAATTACAAATTACGTTAAAGCAAAAGGTTATGCTTAAAGTAGAATGCATATGTTAACAAAATCTTTGACATTTGAATCGGCGCATACAATATTCCACTTATTCAACAAGCATTAAAAAGATAAACAGAAATTGATAACAACATGAATGAAGGAAGATATAAATTAAAAATATATACATAATAATGTTACATATTTAAGCCAGTAATTATGCAAATAATTATTTAAAAGTGAAAACTATAGAATAAACAAATTATTTTGTTCAGCATTTAGAATTTATGTTTAAATATTTATAAAACCATCTTCATAAAGCAAGTTGTGTCATCTAATGTGTATCTAATTCGACACCAGTTCTGTTTTCAGATGTATCGTTCGTTGTATTTGGAATAGTAATATTTGATATTTAATTTTGGAAATAAATCTTCGTTAATACACCTAGTGAATGAATTTTTTCATTTCTCACTTCATAGAAAATAAGTTATGAATTTCATAAGAGCCTTTTTTACATGTGCATGGAATTTGCAGACATTAATAAATATTCGAGTGTTTTAAAATAAGGTAGTGTTTCTTTTTTTTTTTTTTTTTTTTTTTTTTCGATAAGTGTTTTTATATCTTGAATTGTAACATATCATTCTCTAATGAAGACATTTCCTGTCCAATTAAATCTCCAACTTGGGCAGCATTTTCTAAAATATCACCAACCTTTATAGGAAATACAGAAAGGCTGTATATTTTTTAGTATCTGAATAACTGTATGTTTTGCAAGTAAGAATGAGAATACCTTCATAAATGAAGTAACCAATTTGGATTAGAGGGGAAAAAATTGCAAGAAAAGAAATTCTTCAAATCCTAAATTTATTTAGCAAGATATCTTTCACTATTCGGCGAGATTTCAGCAATATTCGGCGAGATATCTCTAAATATTCGGCCGAAGTATTCGGTCAACAAGCTTTCAATATTCGGCCAACCGAATATTCGGCAAAAGGGCCGAATAGGTCGAATACCGAATAGTGGCCGAATATTCGTCCCATCCCTATTAAAAAGTTCTGATTTTTCGCGGAAAATCGACACTTGGCCCACATTCAGATGTGAAATGAAGTAATCGCCAGTAAAAATCAAAGCAAATTACAAAAAAAAAAAAAAAAAAAAAAAAAAAAAAGGTCAAATTTTGTAATTAGCTGTTTTCTTAAAATAAGAATGACTGATTTTGGAAGAATGAAGTTTGTTATACCAAATTTTTCTGAAAGAGCACAAATTTAAAATGTTTATAAGAATGATCAAGATCCACGATAACAGTAAAACATTACAGCTTTTTAATTAAACATATTTTTGGCTTGTCAAACCCTCTGTGGCAGAATGTGCGCAAACTTCTAAGAACACGTGCAGACTGAAAACATAATACTTACAACAACGATGCCGAGGAATAACGCATAAGTTATGCAAAAAATCTGAGACAGAACACGAAAAGAAAAAAAAATAGTTTTTACGCGTCTCATAAGGCATATAATTTCGTCAAAATACCACGAAAAAGGCCGAATTTAGTCAGAGTTGCGAGAAAAATCACGAAAAAACAACAAATTTCGTTAAAAGACTGCGATAAAACGACTAATTTCTTTTAAAAAATTACAAAAAAAAAAAAGGACTTCAAAAAGACGTCAAAAGATAACGGCAAATTTCATAAAAAAAATCCCGAAAAACTGGCAGATTTTGTAGTAAATCCGCAATAAAGCGACAAAAAATACCGGAAAAAACAACACGTTTTGTGAAGAAAAAAAAAAAAATACTGAAAACAGATTCTTGACAAAAAATCGCGAAAAAAGTCAGAATTTCGCCAAAGTATCGCGAGAAAAAATTGTGGGAAAACAGCAAATTTCTTCATAAAGTTTCGAAAAATGACTAATTTCTTCAAAACATTGACAAATTTCATAAAAAGATCGCGAACAAACGGCATATTTAATTAAAAAAAAAGGGATAAAAGCATATTTCGTCAAAAAATTCACTAAAACAGGGTTGCCACTCTAATGTTGAAAAAAAATTCCCTGTATTTTCCCTGTACTGCAACGCATTTATTCCATGTTGAGTGCGAAAAAATGTATGCGTGTATGAAGACTAATTAGAAATGTTATAATTTGCCATTACCAAATTCCCTGTGTTTTCCAGATTTTTTAAAAAATCCCCTGAATTTTCCCTGTTTTGGGAGGAGATTTAAAATTCCCTGTGTTTTCCCAGTTTTCCAGGTTCTCCAGGTGGTGTGGCAACCCTGAAAAAACTCCGACAGATTTCACCAAAAGATTGCGAAAAAAGACAAATTTCGTCAAAAGATTGCAAAAGCAACAAATTTCATCAAAAAATTTCGGAAAAACACAGATTTTAACAAAAAAAATCGCGAAAAAACAGATTTCGTAAAAAACTCGAGAAAAAACATTAATTCCATCTAAAGATTGCAAAACACGCAAAGTTTATCAGAGGATCGCAAAAAAAAAAAAAAAAAAAGTGTGGCACTTGGGGACTGCCGACGATAAAGCTATTGCATAGCATTTTTTATCAACTTAAACTACAGGTTTATGATTACTCAGTAACTGAAATAAGAAACATAAGTTTGAGACTTGATATTCTCTAAATATCTGAAAAATACCGCGTCAATATCTGCCGAAGTCTACCGAAGGATACCGTGCCGAAGTCTGCCGAACTGAAACGAGGTTAGCCGGAGTGTTAGGTTTTTCTCGTTACGGAATTTCTAGATTATGTCGCCGCGCTCAAAGCCCGCGATAAAAACTATGCATTAGCTTTAAAAAAAAAAAAAAAAAAACTAATTTTTTTTGAAATGTTTCGAAAAAACGACTAATTTTTTCGAAAATTGGACAGATTTTGTCAAACGATCACGAAAAAAAAAAAAAAAAAAAAAGCCCAAAATTACCAGATTTCGTCAAAAGACAGAGGTAAAAAACGGAAACTTTCGTCAAAAAAATCGCGATAAAACAAATTTCGTCAAGAGATAGTGAAGAAAATCCCAAATTTTATCAAAGGATCAACTTCTTTTGTATCATGCATTAAATCAACAGTCCCTGCTCCAATCTATCCGAGTGAATGTGACTCCTCAAGCACCCATTCTTTAAACAAAAGTACTTTAGAAACAAAAGGCAAATCAACAGTTGTGTCGAGAAGTTTGGAAAATGATAAAATAATATCGCCTTGTTTCAAAGAGTATTTTTCAATGTTTCTTTTGTATTTAATTTTCTGCCTAATACCTTAAATAAATATCTGTTTACCTAGTTTTTTTTTTTTTTTTTTTTTGTAAATGATGGAAATAAATTACACATACACATATGTTGGCATAATTAATTAGCATTACAATAGCACAAATAGATTTATATATACTCTTGCAAACTATTTTTGAAAATATATTAGCGTTGCAGACACTTGAAAATAAGTTCTGCCACTGGGGTAAAACCTAATCATACCAAACTCATTTTGTTCGAATGAATTTATAATTATTGATTTACATAAAAATTTATCAAATCAACGATGACAGAGTTTTCGATGTCACTGGCTCCCAAACTAATATGCAACATAGTTTTGAAAAAAAAATATTTGTACTGTAATTTCTGGCACATAATCTGCAAATCAAACAATTCTTTTTCGACCTGGTAATTTTATTTAGTAATTTAAGCCAGATATTTACCATGATCTAAAAACTTACATTTTAAAATTTTTTAGGGTCAAAAAATGATAGTTTGATCTGCAGATTATACGTTGGAAATTATGGTGCATTACAAAATATCAGCACTTTTTCTAGAAATTGTGTTCAGGTTGATTTCATTTGCAGGAGGTTTTTGAACCGGGTCAGAGTCAAAATAGTTTGAACCATGCAAAGATGCAGACCTATAATCAATGAAAATAAACAAAATATAGTAGAGCACCAATTAACCAAATTTTTCAAGGACCATATGCCTTCCATGAAGGCCATCCCACCTTCATCAATTTTTTTGAAATGTAACTTCTTTAGAAGCGGTAGGATAAATTTGATGAATCTCACAAAAGTTAAATAACTATTTCCTAATCCTGAAATAATAAAATCACCTACAAATACAAAGAAAGCAATGTATAAAATTACTGCTTCTAGAACTAAAAGAATTTCCCTTCTAACAAACACATGAGAGCAGAGCGTGATCAAGCTGAAGTTGGGTCCAGGGCCTGGTAAAAAAGTTAGGTCCCCTTACCTACACATTTTCAGCAACATTTCACAAAAAAAAGAAGGTTTATTTGACTAGTTGACAAAGTTGTTTGGGTGAAAAATGCCTAGGTTAAAAGCTTCTAAAAATTTTATTGAATCTTTCAGAATATTTAAATTTTACATTTCATATTTTATACAACAATATTATTTGAAAAGTATTTGTTAAGGAAAAAAACAGCCACATAATTTATGGGCCCCTGAAATTGGTGGGCCCAGGGCCATTAATCAGTCCCTGCATGAGAGCCCCATGCATATTTTTTCCCCCACAAAAATCCCTCTATCTTCAGATTTTCTAAAAGGGGTCGAGAAACTGCTTATTTTGCCCCTTGATATTCTTCTAAAAGGGCACCCTACCCATCTCTTTACTTGTGTTTGTTCATACAATGCATATGTTGCATTCATGTAGTAGTTTTTATGTGTATTTCTATGTAAATTGTAGAAAATAAAATTAACAAAAAGTTTAAAAATAACTTCAAAATATATGTAATATGCTAAAATGTGCACTACTGCAATTGCTGGTTCATAAGCCTGGAAAACTTGTGAAGGGGAGTTACCTAAAAAACATTAGCATAGCCATTTTTTTAAAAGTTGTTTAATTATCTGGATTTTTCAATAACTGGACTGTCTTCTGTCCAACTGGTCCAGATAATCAACGCTCTACTGTACTTAGCAACAAATTAAATCACTTTTGATTTGAAAGCACCTTTAAAATTTCATCTTCAGTGAAAAAAAACAACAAAAAAAAAAACACATTGGTTTTATTTTATAACTAGCAGGTGTCGCCTGCTATGCTGGCCCACTTTTCCAGACGAATCACTGATTTTTTTACAGTAGTTTTTGTTGGTAAACGACATACCCAATGTAATTTCCGAAAACTACTCTAGAAAATTTATCTAACAATGTAGGTCTTTTAAAAATTCGTTGATTAGTATTTTTATTAAGACTAATCTTTCATAATCGGGTTTACTTGATCATAGAAATTTACTCCAAAATAACTGACTAACATTATGACTTAGCATTGTAGCGAAATATGCAATATACTAAAACCATCCCTAAAAGATTATCTGAATTAAAATGCAAGTTTTATCAAAATACATCTAGTAAAAAATTTTTTTAATCAATAATATTCCACAAATGAGTTCTGATTATAGAACTTTAACCCATAATTCAATAAAAATAAGTACATAAAACGATGTAAAACATGCTAAATGCTTAAAAAAAAAAAATCTATGAAAATGTTTTTAGAAGGACTTAGGTTATCAACTACCAAAACGAAATACTGATTTTCATTTTTTGTATAAAGTAGAAGTATATAGATTTCACGTCATAACAATATTAATCATTAAAAATAATGAAACAGCATGCTATTTTTCGTTATCTCTGCTGAATAAATGCCATAATTGCATCACAATGAAGTAAATTTAAAGAGGTTTCAATGCACGAATAATTGTGATTTACGATTACGGTTACAACAGCTGTATTTAATTTGTACCAAAGCAGTCTCGTTAAACTGAACTAATTGGACATGTATTCCGATCATAGAATTTTCGTTATCTTAATTTTTAAATTACTTAAACAAAAGATATTTTATCGTCTCAGTGGTAGGTTCAAGTGCACAGATGTCACATATGCGTCACATTGGTGCAATTTTTTCGGAAGCCAATTTGGCGAAAAACTCGTTTACATATATAGTTTTAAAAAGGGAATAATAACAATAAAAAAAATAGAGTTTAATTAATAACTATAGAACAAAACAATTTATATAATTTAAAAAAAGAAAAGTAAATAAGCAATTTATAAATAACTAAACAACAACATTGAGTTACCATATCAAGCAAAATAATAACACTTTGGCATCAATTAAGTACCAAATGTATATATGACATTGGCGTCAGAAAAAAATCACGCCAATGTGGTGAGTGTATGACATCTCTGCAGCTTCAAGCTATTTACCAGTTGCTTTGTTGTGTATTATCCTTGTAAAAGATATTATACATAAACATGCTGCAGTTTAAAAGCTCTTTGTGTTTAGTTATATCACTTCATTGCTGCTAATCATAAAAGTTGGTGCCAAATGAAACGTTTTAAACTATTTAACATTATTTGTGCAAAAGTAATCATTTTTAAAATATAGAATTTCAAAATTGCATAGTTTCGAGTGCTATTTTACTAAACAAAGAATATATAGAAAGTAAAAGAACAAATGAACATTTACAATAAAATATTTGGTACTACTTGGTTATTCTGCCGACCCATTTTGCCAATTTATAAAAATTGCCAAACTAATAACTAAATTATGCATGTTGACATAATTTTTAGTTTAAACAACGAAAGAACAAATAACTTTGTAATACATTAATAAAAATACAAATAGAAAGTGGAATTAAAAACCACCCGATGATGTTTTAAACATATGTATCGTATTTAATGTCACTAAATACTTTTTCATTATCTATATCTAAATTGTAAGTATGAAATTGTAACTGTTTCTTTGCACTCGGTAAACATTTTCGTATTTGAATCAGGAAAAAAATGTAAGTTATAAATCAATAAAAAAATACTTTCGATTCCAAAAATAGTAAATTTAACAGTTTTGCATGCTTACTGTTTAATAACAATTAAAAAGAAAAAGCGCGTTCAGTAAATATCAAGTTATAATGTTTGCAATAAAAAAAAATTTGCATGTTTGAATTGAAATAAATAGCGATTAATGTATACTTTGGCACGATGTTGGTAAAACGGAAAATTATCAAAATGTATCCAATAAAAAAAAAAAGAAAAAAAGACGTTCCTTATTACGCCAGTTTTCTGTAAACTTGACTATGGAAGACCTCAGATCAATTTAAGCCTCAATTTTAAAGTTCATTATGCACCAAACCATGCCAATCAACTTACGACAATCATCGGTAGAATCGATTATTTAATTTTACCTTTTTAATTAATAGATATGTTACAAACTAAAACTATATTCTCCAGTTATGCTGATTTTATATTCAGTTGTTAAAGCTAGACGTAAAAACTTACATCTGCAAGTTTCCCAACATAAATGTCTGCATTTTAATGGTACATTTGTTTGACTTGCAGAATAGTAGTATTATCATATTCAATGTTAGCAATGTTTCTGACATTATAAACAGACCACGTAGCTGTCATTTTTGGCTACCAATGTATTTTTTCGCGATTCTTCATGTAGGTTACTACAAAAAATTCTACGAAAAGCAACATTTTAGCTAAGCATATGTAATTAATTGCAAAATATTATTTACATATTTGTCACTCCTAATATATTCAATTCATTTAAAATATTAATCTTTCTCTCATTTCATATAGAATATGTAAAATAGCGATATTACATACATTTAAAATACTCTTTTGATACATTTCATTAAAAGTACAAAAGATTAACAGAAGAGTTCCGAATCCCGTTCAGGTTGACACGATTGGCGAAGGAACCGAAGATAGGGGCAAAATTCCATTTTAGCATCTTCTCAGCTCTTTCAAGATGTCAGAAAAATTAACTTTTAATTTTTTCTAAACATACATATTATAATATGAACTTTATATTTGTATTCTATTAAAAATGAAAATCAATAAACAATTTATTAATAAATTAACAATAATATCCATGTTACCATGTCAGGTAAAATAATGCCATTTTGGTGCCAATTAGGTACCCCGATGCGTATATATCTGTTTCCATAAATCTCCATATGAATAAGTTCCCTTTTTTAAAATTATTGTATATTTGTTTAAATAAAATTACTAACAGTTTTTCTCTCGGTTCATATTTTTTCCCAATTAATACAGCCATTTAAATTATTTAATCAACAACAGCATAATATGTTGTTGCGCATCTGATAAACATTTAGAAAGAACAATCTTTGCAACCGAAAACAAAGAAGAAAAAATTCCAATTTGTTAAAAATAAAAATGTATCGCTGTATTATGAATATGTCACAAACCTATTCAATGATGTAAGTAATTTTTTAAAATACATATAGCAGTTCTTGTAATTAACCCTGACATTCTAAATAACTTTCTGTTTAAAAATGGCGTCATTTATATTAATTTTAATTATTTTTGTTGCTGCTCTGTTATTCCAGAGCCAAATATATAGGCAAAATGGCAATAAATTACCAGATATTGATTCAACCGATCGACTTTGACAATGAATATTTCTTTAAAGTCGTATAAAGATTGCTCCTATATTTAAATTAAATATTTTTATTTTATATTATTTCTAAAGGATTTATTTTTCTTATTTGCATTTTAAATACATTCAGCAATAGTTTATTTTATTTTTAGGGATGTTTGTATTTTTTTAATTTCTAATTAATATAAACATTTCAATTCTTTAACAAAAATGCTGCGCCAAACGAAAAACATATGCCAAATGGTAACCCTAATGTCCAAAATAAATGAATTCTTCATCATAATTTTATAACTAATCTACCTAGAACAAAGTAATATGTACGAAAACCTTCCTTGAAATAATTTTTATTTAACGGTGCAAGTTACATCAAAATCCCTTCAGTAAAACTGGAGGAGTAGGCAGAAAACCCGAAATTTATGTTTGTATTTTATTAAGTAAGTAGATTATAACATATATACACAGTAATTTCTCAATATTTGTGAGTTTTCATTATTCGCAAAATAAAAAATGTGGAACATTTCAACATTTGCAAACATTGAGCTTAATTATTTGCAAATTTTGTTTTATAAAGAATATTTTTTTATAAAGTAAACTCAATTTGCTTTGCCAAGTCTCAGATTTACGCAACACTGGACAATTTTTTATCTACTATATAGCTTACTGTATGGCATAAGTTGCAAGAACTTCAGCCCTTGTGTTGAGGAAAAATACAGGATCATTAATTTCCTTTATTTTCTATGTTGATTTTTTTTTCTTCAATTTTCTAAAATTTCAAATTTCTATTGCAGGTGCAACATTTTCTGCAAAAATGATCAGGAAAATTTTTAATTATCAACAACTTGTTGAAAAAGCAATAGAATGAGATTCTTCACTGGTGTGCAGATTTAAATTTAAAAGAGAAATCAAGGCTGCAACTTTTCCTTACATGCAAATTCACAAATATAAGATCTGTTTTGTCAAACAATTCACATCACTAATTTTTTTCCATCATAGATTAGCAAATAAATTTTGTACAATATGTTTGCAATATGTATTATTCAAATTTATTTAAATAATGTACTTTTAATACATAATGTTAAATAAATTTTTTTTAAAAACTTCAATTGTTCTTTTCCGTAAAAAAGAATTAGAACCTAACCCCTTTATATGTATGTGAAGATGGTCTCAACATTCGAGAATGTTTTTTTAAACCTAACTCTCGCGAATGTCAAGAAATTACTGTATGTATGTACGTAACACTAAAAATTGGTCTGGATTTTTAATTGAAAAAAGGATTTACTTATTAATCACATTAAGTTCTTCAGATGTATTACTTTTATAACTAAGAAAAAAGATTAGCCCGTTCTTAATTCAAAAAGTGAATGTGTAATAAATTATGCACTTACAAGTAAAAAAATTTTATGATTTGGTTCAAAATCGTTTCAAGACACATTTTTATATAAAAATAATTATAAATAACATGAAAGTAACAATGTCATTTAAGTAAGAAACATTTTATTATTTATTTATATTACACATAATTATGAAAAAAACTACAAGAGTAAAAAATTTTATACATTGCAAAATTCTGCACTGGGCTTACCTTTTACATACATTCTTGACATGATTAACAAAACTATGATAGTTGATTTGTGGTAAGAAAAATATTCTTCAAGAACACTGACCAAAGAATGGAACAAATATTACACAAAAATAAAAGCAAACTAAATAACATAACTAATCATCAGAATTCAAAGAATAAAAACTTGGATATGATAAAAATGTAAATATTGTAAATGCTACTGAATGTTTGTGATAGTGTGCATTTATAAATACAAGAACATTTATAAACAAAATTATCAAAAAACAGACATAGGTTAGCCAGATTTTCAAAATGTGCATCTTTTGTCTTATTTCCACCCCTAAATACAAATCCTCACAAATTAAAAGGGTTTTTTTTTTTTTAATAATTATATTATGTGTTGTAAAAAATATCACAATAAATGTAATTTAAAGATTATCTTTAGTTTGTTTTTAATAATTAAAATTTTCTTAGAATAATAAAAATGCAAGTTTATCATAAGAAACTTGGAGGAAAAAATAAATAAATAATTTCCTACAACTGAAATTTCTCTCAAACATAACTGGGTTAACGTGGGTTAAGTAGTCAATTTACTAATTTTATGTTTCTTAAATTTATATTACATGAAAAAGCAGACAAAAATACACACGAATTGTCATATAGCCATCAAAAGAAAACTGATTTTATATCGAAGGCTAAGCAAAAAGCAGAACCATTAAAATATTGTCAATTTTCAAACATTAACAATAATAATTTTAAATATGAAACAATCTTTGCTAATTTAACACTTAAAAGAAAAGATATATATATATATATCATAATTTCTGAATGATAATCACATTTTTGGTAAGATAATCTTTATTTAATGACAAACTTCCATGATTAAATAAATCAAAATTTACTATTACAAAAGTTTGTTAGACATTTTAAATACAAAAACGTGTAAATATTGGGGGATGACACACGCAAACATATTTGGCTATTATTGTAAGTAATAGGTAGTTTTTAAATAGCATAATTTTCTCTTTGTCTTTAACTATGGATAAATTAATGGGTATTAGCTTAGTTTTAGATCATTTGGAAGGGATATTTTTTGGGTGACAAACAAATTCTAATTTTGTGCATTAAATTCTTATAACAAATAAACATGTGCACCAGCAAAGGGGAAGGAATGTAATTGCATCTCCCTGGTTTTTCAAATTTAATTAATTACATTGTTTTTTCCTCTCTTGATTGTAGAGGGAAAAAATTACTCATCTCGGATGATTTAAAATAATCAGGCAGCAAGAGAAAAAAAAAAGAATTAATACTCTTTTGTCAGGGAAAAAGGAAGAAAAAAAAAACTTTAGTTTCTATTAGCTTCATATGTTTAGTGTTTAAAAATTATCTTCAACACAAGGATGAGATAAAAAGTAATAAATTCTTTCAATTTTGCATTTTAAAAATATAGAGTAATTTTTTTTTTTTTTTTTTTTTTTTTTTAATATGTATTATTTGTTACATTTCAGTATTACATTTTATGTTAAAAATTTTCTTTTCAAATAAAAATATTCTCAGTTTATGTTTACATTCTTCGTTTTAAAAAAACCTTGCTTTGGCAGTGGGTAAAAGGCTATAATTTTTTTCCCCGCTCTGAATTTTGATCTGTAGACATCTTGTGAATAAATTCTTTCTATGAAAAAGTTATGCAAGAAAAAGTTCTAAGAAATATAGAAACTTCACTACTTCCATTATAACAATCTTTTTATGCTCATAAAAATAATTGCTAAACACGACACTAAAGTTCTTGCGATTAAATGAATTATAAAGAACAAATAACCTGAAACAATCTCATCTTTAGCAAAAAATGAAAAAAAATATTCAACTAGTAAATTTTGCCAAGAATTAGAGAAAAATGCCTTTATTCTTTCATTTTATAAGATTCATTCATCCAATATAAAAATAATATTACAATATTTCGAAAACATATAAAATGGAGAAGTTACAAAAGCACAAAATAACAGATATGTACAATGTTTTTCTTTTATAATATATAGGAATAAATGAAGTAAAAAAAAGTTTATACAAATGAAGTAATTTATAGATATTTTAAAGAAAAACTTTATATATACATTTAACAATTAATGAACTTGCTAACTGGATAAAATTTATGAGCAAATTTAGGCTAGAGAATGAATCACTTCATATTAGAAAAATAATTTTAACACATCTGAGCTTTCGTGAAAAAATAAAAATTTCCATTTTTTCTCTAATTTATGTAGTCTTGTATATGTTTAAAAAAAATTTTACAGAATATTTAATTTCTAAATTATTCACTGTCCTTATTTTTATAGAAGAAAAGTTTATAAATAATCTTTATAAAAATGTCAATTACCCAAGGAAGAAAATAAATTGAATGTCAAATTTTCAAAACACATATTTGTCTTAAATTAAAAAAAAAGACAATATCAAAAGGATATAGATTAATATAAAAGGATAAAGAATTAATATCATAATCACTACATAAAAAAAATTGCAAAAAAACACCAAAATATTAAATAAATATTGCAAAATTAGAAGTACTGAGTGAGGACGGGGGAGGAGAAGGAAATAAACAAGCAATAATAATTATACAAAAAATTCAAATGAAAAATGTTTCAGAAGATAATTTTTTAAAGCCCTTTTTAATGAGATCAAAATTTTGAAAAATCTAGAAGTATTTATCGTCTTCAATTTAATGTTTTTAAAATAAGTATTATAAAAAACTTAAATTTACTTGAAGGATACAGATAATTGTTCAAACCAGCAAATAAAAATGTATCACAAAATACTGAAATGAATATGAAAATGATGAAAATAAATACTTCTATTAAAATAAAGTAGATATTCTTACTCTACTTATATGAAAATAAATGAATCAATGCAACAATACAAGTATATACAGAACAAAACTACTAAAACAAAATAACAATAAAAGTGACTTCAAAAACCTAAGTATGAAGCCTAACATCGAAACAGATTATCCCTGAAAACATCCTTCTTAAAAAAATAATGGATGAAATTTGATGACTGTATAGTAAATTTGTCAATCTGTTTTACAAACTGCTCAGATTTCCTCTTTACAACTGAGGTAGATTTTCAATGGGTGTGAAGAATTTAAAGTCTTCTGGGAAAAGCTCGGTTGCACGGGGATACATCAGCTTATAGGACTGCCGTATGGTGACATCTGCTACACCAGCAATATCTCCAATTTCTATAATTGAAAGCAGAAAAAAAAAAGATAAGAAAAAATAAACAATATATATATATATATATATATATATATATATATATATATATATATATATATATATATATATATATACAGTGTGTTTCGGCATAGTTGTTGGATTTTTAGGACAGATAGCAAACACACAGAAAATCTGCTGTCTTGTCAAGGTAATGAAGAACAAACACAAAAAAGGAAGGACACAAACAAGGTGAGAAAACATACTCATAAACATAGTACTGCAAAAATTCTGGGAGGGCTTAGGCATCAAAACACTAGTTTATGAAACTCCTGTTAACAGTGCTGAGAAACTTGTTACATGCATAGTGACAGCCGCTGGGGGAGTTTAAGACATGCCCAGTATTTTTGAGAAAATATAGATCTTCCATGCACTAGACATGTGGAGACCTGCATTACAGCCTGGGATCATAAAATTATCTTTTTTTGTTTTTATTTCTTAATTTTTTGCTGTACTATACTAAGAATTAAGAATTATAAACAAATTTTTTTCTTTCTTTTTCTTTTTTTTTCTCCCACACAGTATTGAGATTTTTCTTATTTGAGATTTTTCTTTTTTTCCCCATTAGTGTTGCCACAACAGTGCCAGAACAGAATTTCAAACCATGCATTACTATAGGCTTTTACTTTATGCTTTTCTACAGGCTTTACTACATGCTTTTCTATCATTAGGGTATACTCTGTCTTTCCTAAAAGTTTGCAACTTGTGGAAACACCCTGTATATATTGGATTTATATCTACAGAGGTGTGAAAATTATTAGAATAATTGTGATTTTTTTCAGTTTTTCTTGATTAATATTGTACATACTTGTAATGTTTCATGAAAGTTAATTTGATTTCCTTCTCTAGTGAATTTTTCACTCCTTTAGAATAGTTTTGGGGATATAATTTTGTTAAACGTTGCCATTTCTTAAAAAGAAAAATATTTCATCCAAAGTAACCAAATTGTTTGCATTGCATAAAGAATTTATTTGATTTACAAACAAATTTAAAATAAAATTTTAAAACAATCTGTTTGCTGGGCAAGTATTTTCATTCTTTTCTTGAGCTGGTATCAGTATTATTTTATTTTTAAAACAAATTTTTGGTTGTTTTGCATAGTTAATACTTAATGGTAGCTTTTTATAGATTGTCAAAGGATTATTATGTGGTTATGAGCATAGCAAGTAATATTTCACCTAGAGAACTAGCCGTGGTAAAGTGTCTCATCCAAGAAAACAACAATACACTGCATAAAATTGCTAGAAAGGCAAAAACTCCGTAAGCATGTGTGTGTAGAATAAAAAGATTTTTTGACTCCAGATGTGAATATGAAAATTCTAGAGTAGGAATATGCAGAAGGAAAAGTAAATTTACTGCAAGAATAGAAAGGAAATTAATTCAAATTCCTAAAGCTAACAGAAAATCAACTAATCATAAACTAAAAATCTCTTTGCAAGCATATGAAGTAAATATATGTGATTCTTCCATCAGTAGAAAATTTTTCTCAGCTGGACTCAATGCTCATCGTTCTAGAAAACAGGCTAAAATCACATCTGCTATGGCAAAGAAAAGACTTTCTTTCAAAAGTTGTGCAAGAACACTACGTAAATGGCTGGAGCAAGGTGAAAAATATTAATTTTCCCTTAATGAACCACTTGAACTTAAGTTGTTCATTTCTTTTCTTGAAATCATGTTTATTGTATACTGCCCTAAAAATACAGAACTGTTTATGAATTTGATAAAAGATTTCTTTATAAGAACATTTCTCTATAAATTACATACCTTAAGAATTTTCTTATCTTTTTGTTAATTTTTTCTCATGAATCAATGTTCATGATATCTGAAGAAAGCAGTCACTATGTCTCTTGACATAGTGACCAGTGTTTGTCATAGTGTGTGACCATAGTGACGTACCAGTGAAGAATTTTTCCCAAATTGTATTGCACAAACGGTTAAACATCCTACTAAAGTAATAGTTTGGAACATGATTCTTTTTCAAGGTACTGGATATTTATACACCGTAGAAAGTCTCATGGACTAGTATTAGTATAAAAAAGTGCTTGAACAAAGATTAATTCCACAATTAGAGGACTGGTTTCCAAATGAAGACTTCATATCCTTGCATGTTGGAGCTTCGTCCCATAAAGCTTCATTTGTAGATAAATTTTGAGATGAAAAAAGTATAAAAACCCATCCATAGCCCGCAAAGAGTCCAGATATGAATCTTAAAAAGAATCTTTCGGCCATTGTAAAGAAAAAATTGAAGAAATGCATCATCACATACAAGAATCATCTGATTGAAAGACTCATCAGAATTTGGCACCGTGACAACGAAATAAAAATTAATTGCCAAAAATTTATACAAAGTTGATCGAAACATATCGAATCTTTAATAAAAAACAAGGGAATACAAGCTAAATATTAAATGCATCATTATCTTTTAAATAATGTGTTATTTCTGTGATATAACAAGATTTTATTATAAATTTTACAATTATTCTAATAATTTTCACACCTCTGTATACTAATAAAAGAACAAAACGCTCTGTCTGTCTGTGTGTGTGTGTGTGTCTGTGTGTCTGCGATGGCTAGCAAAATCTACAGCACGTACGAAGCTCAAAATTTTTTTGAGAGTAGCCCAATATCTCTCCTGATGCACCTGAAGCTCAGAATTTCGAAATTCTATTTATTAAGCGAGTAATTAATTAAATTCCAAAGCTCACTGTCATAAAAAATCGCCTTTTTTCGCTTTTTTTCCATTTCATTTTCTTATGGTTGATTGGTTGCATAAAATTTTGGCAGAAATAATTAAAAAAGCTGGGACAGACCTTTAAAATTCATAGATTGGCAAACTGTCAGTTTAAATGAGGATTTTTTTTTTTTTTTTTTAATCACAGCTGCTGTACACCATGGAGAAAAGATAGGTGGAGGCAAAGTAAACCGAAAAAAGGTTTGCAACACGGAGTAAGAAGTGTCTTACTCCATGGTTTGCAATATTAAACCATTTATCGCTGAAATTTTAATGTCTCAAACAAAAGCATGAGGAAGGAATTTTGTAGTAATAAAACGAACTGAAAGAAACGAATTAGAGTTGAAGCATATTTTACGAAGAAATAGTAATTTTTTAAAATGGTTTTTTTCTATTATATTATTTAGGTTAAAGTTAGGTTAAAGTTAAATTGCATTTATGTTATGGTTGGAATAAGGATATGTTACAATAAAGTGAATACATTTAGGCTAGGTTACATTTCTGTTATATTTAATTTACGGTAGGGTACTGTTAAGTCGCTGTTAGGTTACAGACAGGTTCTGGTTACGGTATAAAAGTTTAAGGTTAGGAATTTATACACAGAGTGAACGTATATGCAAGATTTGATTAAAAATAACACTTACTTTTGTTAAATAGCTCTGAAATTATAGTACTATATACCAACCTTTTAGCTACCATCGTGTATCGATTTCATTCATGGTATAGTCGGATTTAAGAGTGATATAATTAATTTGAAATTCAAAATATTTCACTTGGGATTTGTATGTGAAAATAATAATTAGTCATGTGACTTAACAGTGATTTTTACGGGTAAATATCAACTTTTTTACACGAAAATCATGGAATCGTTGGATACATATTCCCTCCCGCGTTTTTCATTGCTCAATTTGAGTATTTTTAGAGCTTAATATTAGTTGTTTTTAAAACCGATTTTTCACACAATCAGTGGCTACGTATTTCAGACAATGCATTTCTGCATGTAACGAGTTAATGATAAAATCATACAAATTTCAAGTTCGTTTAATATTGTTAATACGGACCCGGGCAACGCCGGGCGGGTCAGCTAGTCTATAATATTACAATGATAGTATAATTTGAGTCATTTACAATGCAAATAAATTGACATATTATGCATATATTTCTTGGTAAGATATGACAATATACATTATTTATTATATTGTATGAGAAATAATTCTATGAAAGTTAAGTAATGTTTAGCAATGCCAGTTAGTCAAAGGATTTTTCAAAAACGCAGAAATTTTCATAATGAAGAAATAACAAATAGCAAATATATTATAGGACTATTTAAAATTTAAACTTTAAATGTTAAAAAATGCACAATATTATAATTCAGTACAAAGCATTTTAAAAAGTCAAGTGATAAATTGTTTTGAACAATTATTTAATACCTTGTTTAGAAAAGTTTTATTGAACCTTTGATGATATCAGTTGATAAGAAAACATGGTTTTACAAGTTTAAAAAAAAAAAAAAAATCTAACATGAATTAAAAAAGCATTAAAAAATCCTTCAGTGTTGCACATTCATATAAAGAATTATTCATACAATAATTCTATGCATAGTGTGTGCAATTTAATTAAATCACAAATTTTTATTTATTTACCTGGCTGACTACAACACGCAGGAGAACAACACAATATGTATTTCTTTGCAAGTCATTTAATTCAGCAATCATCAACCTTTTGGGCCATTTTGCTTCTCCATAGAATTCTGTTTAAATTTTTCAAGCTAATTTCATTGACCTCCTTCCTGAATTCAAGCAGTGTTACTGATTTCTAATAGATGGTGTAAGCTGTTCACATTAGCATCTCGTTTCTGCAGCATAAGAGTTTATTTACTGCTATGAATGTTTTTCATAGGAAAATTTGCACTGTGTCTTGATCTCTCTTACCAATCAAAAGTGTACATAAACACTATATGGCCACTGATGAATGCCCACTTGCGGATTTAGACATTTTGTTAAATACAAGAGGAATTTCCTTGAAACTCTCAGTGCATAAATATAATAGTACAAACCATACATTCCCGTGAAGATTTTTTCTGAAACTCCAATAGGGGTCCATCAACAAATTAAAAAAGAATGAATATCTTTTGGATAACCCTGTCAAAAGTATTGTAGCAAAAGCGCTCTAACTGTAGATTATGATTAAGTGGCTTATTGTAATTAACTGTATTAATTTTTATGTAGATAGGATGTTTACTCGTAGAAAAATTAAGGTTTTTATAAAAACAGTCCCAAATTTTTCCAAGATTTTTGTATATGATTTGCAGAGTTCTTAATATAAAATAATATTCTTTTCTGAAAACATGAAAAACAACATTGTGCACAATATCCTGTAATCAGAATTTAAAAATAATAAAAATTGTATGAAAAATAAGTAAGTTTACTAAATAATTTTTCACTATGCATGCGTCAACAATATCACATTTGCATATTATGTTCGCTAAATGTACAGAGCAACTTTTGTGAAAGTCTCAAAATTATAGCTTGAAAATTCTGAAAGTGATCGTCTATAGAATAAACACAAAATCTGTTGTTCCCAAAATGAAGCCAAAAAATTAGAGGGTTTATCCAACTGTAGTAGTACGTCCCATATTGTGCATTCTACATTGACACTAACCAATGAATATATGGATACAACCCCTCTTGTTTTTGCTTCATTTTAGGAATAACAGATTTTCAACTTATTCTATTGACGATTATTTTCAGAATTTTCAAGCTATAATTATGAGACTTTCACAAAAGTTGCTCCATACAGCTGGCTAACATAATATGCAAACGAAAATTTGACATCGTTGATGCATGCGCAGTGAAAAATTATTTAGTAAACCTACTCATTTTTTATACAATTTTTATTATTTTTAAATTCTGGTTACGGGATAAGCGCAATGTTTTTTGTCAATAATATTATTTTACATTAAGAACTCTGCTAATTATAAGCAAAAATCTTGGAAAAAATTGAAACTGTTTTTATAAAAACCTTACTTTTTCTACGAGTATACATGCTATCGACATAAAAATGAACACAGTTTATCACAATAAGACAATCTACAGTTTGAGTACTTTTGCTACATTAGTTTTGACAGTTATCCAAAATATATTCATTCTTTTTTAATTTATTGACAGTCCCTTGTAGAGTTTTGGGGAAAAGTCTTCATGGAAATCTATGACTTGTACTATTATATTTATACACTTAGGGTTTCAGGATAATTCCTCATGCATTTGTCTAGATATTTAACAAAATGTCTAAAATCACAAGTGGACGTTCATCAATGGCCATGTAGTGTGCCTTACATATCAATATCATTATTTCTTCAGATTTGTGTATTTTTTTATCATTCGAGTTTTGGGCTTCGCTTAAAATTTCAGCCTTGTTGCAACAGTCATTTAGGAATGTTGAGGAAAATTCTTTTAAACTGATAGAAGCATTATCATGGAGCATTAGTACGAGATAAATCAACCTTGTTGTGATCTGTGTTTCAGAAGAAAAGGATAGACATTTCAATCAAGCCTGTTTCGTAATTTATTTCTTCTGTATTGCTCAATTTTCACATTGAATAACGACAATATTTATTCATATATTTACTTTTAAATGTTGCATTTTTAAATCTGTCTGAAAAATGTTTCAGAAAGCAAAATGGTATTAGATTTGGGAAGCAATGTTTTCACTAATAATGAAAAATGTATTGAAAATGACTGTTACTATGATATTCGATTAAGAGAAAGCTTTTAATCTATCTTTATCTGAATCACTGTGTTTAAGGAGTTGGCCTTTTATCTCAGTCTAGTGCATGTATTTTTTTTTTAAAGAGTTAAAGGACAACTCAAGTTTTATATGTTTTAAAATTAGAGTGTTAAATATTAATTCATATGAAATCTTGTTCCAAAAATACAACAGTAAATTGTAGAACATAAATATAATGAAAAAAAGTTTCTTTTAATATGCTGCAGGATATCAGTTTAGGCTAGTAACAGATATTCTAGATGTTTTTGAGATTAGTAACAGAGGCAGAAGAAATCCTGGGTTCAGTGGCTGAACTGTTTTAGATATTGTCATACGATCAAAAGAATATATATATATTATTTTTTTATATTAGATCATTTCAGAAGCCAGTGTGGTTTTATATCAGAAAAGTTTTGGCCAATTCAATTACATAAGACACAATAACATTTTGAAATAATAGCTAAATAAAATAGTTGTTAGATGCATGAATAATTATTATTTCACTAAAGAAAAAAAGACAAACCTTTTTGGGATTTTTTGTCTTCTGATGCTTGCGAAGCCATATAAATAGCTGCAGCTGCCACAGAGATAGGACTTCGTCTGAGGAAAAGAAAGAGAAAACAAAACATGTATATATCAAGAAAACTAAGCAATACAAAGTGATACCTTATTGAGAGCTTATAATAGCAATATGCATAACAAATATTCATTCTATCAATTAAAGGGTGTAAAGCTATTTAAAGGAAAATTTACACATTAAATTATACTCATTTTTCTCCTAAATTCTATATTTTTTATGATTCAAATTGAAAAAAAAACAACCAATGTAGTTAAATTCAGTCACATTTCTCCAGGAGGGTTTTCTATGGCTATGGAAGAGGGGGGGGGGGGGAGTAGAAGAAAGTTCGAGATGGGCGACAGGCATCAGAGATTTTCATTCCTCTTATTCAGATTCTTTTCATTGAACCTTTATTTTACTTGGTATTATGTTCAGCTCTTCATTACTTAACGCAAAAAGTTGAGACTATCATTAATAAAAATTTATAAAATGCCTAAAAACGCTACAGGTAAGTGATTGTTTGATTAATTAACACTTTAATTCTAAAAATATTTTGCCTGCAGATTATTTTTTGTCTCTGAAGTATCAGTCGCAAACATTTGGAAAATTTTTTGCTACTGCGGGCAGAAGGGGGAGGGGCAGAGGAGGTTGCACTTTTTGATCACCGAAAACACAAAATTTAAAATGTTTCAGAGGGGCATCTCAGTGCTCAAGGGGGGAGGGAATTTCCCTCCTCTGCTACTCTTTGAATTCAACACTGTAAAAAACTTATATTGCATATATAACATATATGTGATAAGTTCACTAATCAGAAGTTCCTGTAACTACTTCCTAAACAGCAGTCATATGAGTAATCATCAAGTAATCTATACAAAAATGTAATGCCTGATCCAAATGGAAATAAATTAAAAGAAAAGTCATAAAACTATAATATTGTGTAAATAAAAACAGATTTGAATAGAGAACATTAAAATTTTTTTGATTTTTAGAAAAGTTCACAAATTCTGATGTAAAATTTACTTGAAAATTGAAATGTGTATAATTACGATATTATTTAAATTTGTACAAATTCCAAGTACTTTTTTTTAAATTTGACTCCTACATATAGACAGGTTCACTACATTTCTAAGTGCAGTATGGGACCCATTATTCAGAAACCCCGTATCCAGAAAATTCCAAAACCAGATTGCAAAATGAAAACCGAAAAGTAATTTGTTTCATTTAAAAACATAAAAAATAAATATTATACATCAAGCATGAAATATAGCAGACAGATATATACACATATCCAAATGTAATACAATTTGTGGCGCCTTAATGATGATGACAGCAGAATGGGGTAGGTACAAAAAAAAAAAAAAAAAAAAAAAAAAAAAAAAAAAAATTCAATTGAGCTACAGATATTTTTTAACTGAACAGCCAATTTGTAGAATGCAACAAAGAAGTTACTTCCATGAATAGCAAATCATGTCATAATGCAGGATACATGAGCAATCAGTACAAGTGACACACTATAAGCAATCAATCTTTTTTTTCTAAAAACTCAAATCAAAAAGACTATGCTCTCAAGTCTTACATAATAATGCATCTTTTTTTTTTTTAATTTGAATAGTAATTAAGAATTTTTTATTTATTTTTATTTTGTGGAACTAAGTTATTAACAAATTTGTAATTATCTATTTACATATACATTTCATATTTTATGCATATCATGCCTTTTTTTTTTTTTTTTTTTTTGGTACTATTTTTAAACTTATAGTAAAGTGTTCAGAATTACGGAAAAACACCTTATCTAGAATATCCAAGGTCCCAAGCTTTCTGAATAACAAATCCTATACTGTACTATACAATCCTAACCAAATTTGCAACTGATTTAAAAGTAGATATACAATAACATAATCAAGGCAAATAAAAATTATTTTCTTTGCATTCTTAACTTTCTACTTACCCAGGCACAATATCTAACTCAACAGCTTTTCTAGCAATGTAAGTTGCTGCTTTTTGTACACTAGTAGGGAGACCAAGATTTGAACAGAATCTCGACTGGAAAATAAGAAAAAAGAAAACATACATTAGCGATTTCTTTATATATTTACTCTAAATTTCAATTCATATGAAAATAGAAAAAATACCATAAAATCGCCAGTTGTAATCAAATCAACACTGGTTTCTAAGGCCTTCAATATCAATTTAAAGCATCGTCCAATTTCTTTTTTAGAAACTTTAGATACAGCACAAATCTCTACAAAAAAAAAATTCATTCATTAAACCACTCTTTTAAAACATGCTTTTGAGATATTAAAATGTAAATTTAAACATAATCGACAAACATCATATAAATGTTGTACTAAATAAACCATTGGAAATATAACAAACAATCATAGAAAATATTAACTATTTCAGAAAACATTTCAAAATTCATCTATCAATTGCAGAAAAAAAAAAAAAAAAAAAAAAAAAAAAAAAAAAAAAAAAAAAGGCCAAAAACTTTCAAATGGGATGGGGAAAAAACGTCCCACCAGAAAAAACCCTGAGTATTCAAAAGTGAATTTTTTAATCAGTAAAATGGCAAGATTTGCCAATTAATCACAAAAAATAATACAAAATTTGGTAATCGGTCACAAGGAAAAAAAAAAATAATAATAATAAAATTTGTGTGGAGAGCGGGAAGATTCTAAATTTAGTCATTCAGTCACAGAACTTTGCTAAAAGTCTACTACCTTGAGAAAATTTTAGTTCTTTTGTTGAGAGTACCTCATCTGCCCAAAATTATATTTTGACATCAGAAGGAACAAGATTGTGGGCTATGGCTAAGAAAACAATGTTTCAGGTATCAATTATTTATGAATATTATTAATATGCTGAGTTTAGTTTTTGTGTTTTTGCTTGTTACCATTATCTTGCATAATTTTGTTTTCATTTTAAGATCTCTACCCCACTTTTTTTCCCCTTCTGTAATATTTTTAATATTGGGAATGGGAATTGACTGTTCTATGAAAATTACATATAAAATGTCATCTTTACAATTACGACTGCACAGACTGTAGGGAAAATTGCTGACACTGATTTGTTTTAACAACTCCAATTCCTATTCCAATTCTGGGGTATTAGAGTTGCCGGTTGTTAGGTAATGTTAGGCAGTGTAAGTAAATGTTAGGCATTGTTTTTGTTTACAAAAATTTCAATCATCTTATTTAAGAAAAAATTAATCAACAAACAGCTATTTCAAAAATGTAATCTTAAATTGCAATAATCTCTTTATTAAATCCGTTAAAACTAATATTTATTTATGATTTAATCAATGTAAACATCGTAACCTTCAAAAATTACTAAATAGAAAATAGCAATTTACCAAAAATAATATTTTTTCAAAATTATTTTAATATTGCTTATTTAATCTTGAAATTATATTAATCGGCCTTTATTTTAAATATAAATTATTTTAACATAATCTTTCAGCATTTTAAACAATTACTTTGCTAGTTATGTAATTAAAAAAAAAAAAAAAAAAAAAAGACTGTTTCAGCATTTTTAAATAACGCCGGCTCAATATCTCAAGATAATGTATAGCTATTTTTTTTTTCCATGTTTCTTCCTCAGCTGGACAAGAGTCATCGTAAATGTAAAAATTTCTAGAATCTTCGACAACCTTCAAATGTGCAAATTTCACACCATAAATCGGAGTCGCTGTTTGAAAAATGAGTCACGGTAGCTAGGAAAGATCTGGAACTTTTGAGATGCTTACATTGGCGGCAAAAATAAGACTCTCTGATTGGCTGTGAGCCCGCATCTCCGAAGGAAGCCGTAAAATTCGTGGGGAGTTCAGGAGAGATTCACAGTAACACTCGTTGGAGAAGCACGTACGGTCAGGCAGCTGGCCTTCGGGCCCGGCGAGCTGGTTTTTGTTTGTTGTAACGAACGGTTGGATTTTCTTTTGTGCCGTATAAATTTTTAGAAGATCTTTACTCGCAGCGTCTAAGTTCCTTTTGAGATATCAGCCTGTTTTGCAAAAATTTTTTTTGCCTCCAGTCACAATTTTCGGAAATGAAAATATATGCAGTATAATGAAAAAAAAGTTTTGCAGAGATGTCCCTAAAGCCAGAAATGCAGCCATCACAATTATTTTATCATCGGTCCCATCCAGTCTAAGACTTCTTCAACTTCTACTGTGTTTCTCCTGTCTTTGCCATTGGATCTTCCCATCAACGATAGCATTTACTGGACTGTCACTGGCTATATCTGTCTTGGATTTACCACTGCTATTTTTTCCACCTTCAATGTCGGCGATTACAGGACACTATCACCAATTATTCAGACCAGTTACAAGGGCTTAGTCAACAATCCTTAGACATCATTGTGTACGTTAAACATCTATAACTAACAGGACTATCTAACAGGACTCTCTATCAGCTAATAACATTTACCAACTCATATATATTGTATATTTCCATGTCATTTAAATAGTATATGTCTCAAGGCACCTGGCCAGGGTAGTGCTGCAGATAAGGATAAAATAAAGTTTTGGTATTAATCTACGAATGTTGTGTTTTGTTCAACAGTGGGGTGAGTGACCTTTTCTTTCTTTCTTTGCAGCCGTATATCATCATTTCAGAAAATTTAAATATTCAATACTCACCATTAAATATTTAACGTAACTGAATTAAAATTAAAACGCAATGTTTACCACTGTACGGCGCGGTCAGCTCTATTTGGGGAGTTTGCTTTCCTGCAATGTTGATTTTGAGCTGAATTAATTTTTATAAGTTTTATCAGCTTTACTATTGCTATGATCGCGATTCCCCAGACAGAGCTTTACACAGGTTGGTTTAAATAATGATAAAATGTATATTTCCTGCTTTATTAATTTTATAATTTTTAATTATGGAGATTTTACTATTTTGGATCTACAGACTGAGAAGAAAGAGCAAAATCGTTATAATTTAGTTATTTTGCTGTGTTGTCCAGACTTGAAAAAATTTCAATGGAAAGGAGGAATTTTTTTTTAAATTATTTTATAAATAATTCAAATTCTGTGGATTCTAATGAAAAAAAAAATTCCAATTAATTTTACAATTTTAGCTTTATTTTATGTTTTGCAAACCTAAAAATTCCAAAATTCAAAAGGTGAAAGGTAATGAAATTTCATTAATTTATCATTATTTTGGGTACTACTAATTAAGAAAAAAGAATTACAATTTTGTCTTATTTTGACTCCTGTGCATAGCACAAAAATAAATAAAGGAAGGGTATTTTAGAATTTTTACTTTTGCCCATACAAACTCGAAAAATTCGAGGAAAAGAAAAAGGCTTCTATATGCAAGTTCTTAGCTCTTTTGCCTCCAAATATAGCACAAATTTATAATTTTTGCATTACCTCTAATAAGAGATCTCCATGAG
Source organism: Maratus speculifer (assembly GCA_964019185.1). Lineage (NCBI taxonomy): Eukaryota > Metazoa > Arthropoda > Arachnida > Araneae > Salticidae > Maratus > Maratus speculifer. Next base: position 165,038,028 of record OZ025303.1, read on the forward strand.
CCAAAATTTTAAAGCCCGCTCTCTAAAAAGTTCGGGCGTGCCTTTTTACTTATTCTTACCCCAATCATGCCCATTGTAAATCATTATTTAATTATGTAGTTTGATTCTTTCAAATTTGTTACATTGAACCTGTCAGTCTGTTCAGTTTTTTTTTCAGTCTGATCTGGTCCATTAATACAGCGTGTCTTAATTCTACTTACACGACCCGTTAAAAAAATTGCCTTCATTTTCCGGGCCTTGTGTCCTTGCAAACCTTTGCAATGTACAATGTACTTTTTTTTTTTTTTTTTTACAAGTGATAAATAATTTTTTTTTTTTTTTTTGGGGGGGGGGGCTTGTCATTTAATAAATAAAATTTGTATTTTTTATTCCCCAACTGACTGATCTTCTACCTTATAATGATAAAATTCACAATTTTTTCTGTATCTTCTCTACAAATTTCCATCCCCCCTCCCCACAACTAATTCTTGCAATCTGCATCTTAACTGTGATTGACTGCCTAAAATTATAATTCTTATCAAAGAAGGGTCAACAGATTTCACAATACATTTCCATGACTGACTGACAAATTCAGCGATTTTGGCTGCAATTGAGTAACAAAATCTGTGATTTTTTTTTTTTTTTTCTGCGAATGATTGCCAAAATTTGCAATTTTTATGTTTAATCCACAAAAATTGAACAAACAACAAATTTCATGAAATATTTAAACGACCGACTAACAAAATTGGTGATTTTTTTTTTTAAATCGGGCTGATTGTTGAAGTCCAAGTTTCTTTTACTATGACTTGCCAAAAATTATGTTTTTTATCAATGAATGATCAACAGATTTTGTGACATACTTCAACAACCCACTGGTGAAATCAGTGATTTTTTGCTGCGACTGATTGAAGAAATTTGTAACTTTTTATCAAAAATGACCAATGAAATCTGATTTTTTGCTGAGAGTGAATGACAAAATTTACAATTTTTACTCATGATCGCTTGAGATATTTCATGATATAGTACAGAAACTGACTGTTGAAATCTGAGAAATTTTCGTTGCGATTTTTTGCCACAATTGTCTGAAATTTTTTTTTTTTTTTTGCCACATTTGATAGACTAAGTCAAATTTTTATCGACGACTTATTAGCAAAATTTGCATTTTTTCCAATATTTGATTGATAAAATTCACATTTTATTATATTTTTTAATGACCAATTGGCAAAATTAATATTTTTCCTTCTAAAAGAAACTGACAAAAATCACTCTCTCCCCCCCCCCCCCCCAACTAATAGATGAAATTAGTGATTATTTGCAAATGAATGATAAAGTTAATCACATCTGAATTGAGAATTGTACAACTTTGGGGCTCATGCCCTAAATAAAGAATAACTATGAAGATATGAAGCTGGAAAATATACCAATTTTTATTCATTTATAGGAATTATCAGAAATATGGTAATGCTGAAATTAAGCACTGCAGAAATCAGTCATCTTTAACTTGAGCAACCTGATATAATCCATAAATAACAATAATAATTCATTTTATAGATTTAAAATTACATATAATTAGTTTAATAACATTTTAAAATGTCCTAAAAAAATTAGAGCCGTAGCGAGTACTCGGTAAATACTCGGTATTCGGCCTACTCGGCCAATTTTCCGAGTACTCGGCCAATACCGAGTAGCTGTAAGAATTTCATTTTTTAAGCATATGAATTTATAACTGATCTGTAAAAAGTTATTCCAATATCAATGCATAATATATGTAGTAATTCATAAAACTATTTACTCTTTATTTAACAATATGTCTGCAAAATATAAGAAAAGTTAAGAACAAAATCCCTAAAAAAATTTCACTTTTATAATATAAAAATGAAATAAAAATACTTTTTTATATATAGGAAAACAGAAAAGACTTATTTTGGATAAAGAAACTGAAAATACAATAAATGCAATAAAAAATTAATAATAAAATTTATTGTACAGTCAAATCCCGTTATAACGAACTTCAAGGGACCGAAGTTTTTGTTCGCTATATCTGGACCATTAAAAAATGTTAGTTTAGAAGATATGAATATTATTATCTGATACCTATATATTCAGTAATGATATATTAAGTAAAAAAAGTAAAGTCTATTAGATATGATCATTAATGAATTAAATTGACTAAAATTGATAAAGGTATAAGCTGACAGACTACTAAATGAATTAACTAGAAATGAAGACAAATAGAAATATGATACAGCGCCTACTATCCAAGCAAGTAGAGACTGATCCTAATTCGGATAAATGTTAGGATAAATGAGTAGACATTTAAGGAATGATCCTGACTATACTAAAATCTTAATTGACAGGTGGGTGTGATCACACCTTTAGAAAATCTACCATAAAAGAGAAAGAATGCAGGTCTTACTACTCTTTAATAAAAAGACTTTTATCTTTAATTTGCACCATGTTTCACCAGCCGGCAGGTATTTTCTTATAACATTACAATCGAAAACCTGTTTTCACCACAGCAGAAAAGTAAAAAGATAAAAAAATCATGGTCGCAGACATGCTACAGGCTCAGCAAGAAAAAAGCTGAACTTTCACGGCCTCACAGACTTTTGGCGAAATCTGCGTTTTTCTGCAATTTTTTTAATGAAATTAGCGTTTTTCCGCGACCAATTGACGAAAATCGCACTTTTTCTCTCACAGCCTTTTTAATGAAATTTGCATTTCTCCAAAATCCTTTAGCGAAATTTGTGCTTTTTCGTCAAAATTTGCGTATTTTCCGCGATCTTACGTCAAAATTTGCGCATTTTCTGCGACTTTCGTCAAAATTTGCGTATTTTCCGCGATTTTTCGTCAAAATTTGCATATTTTCCGCGATCTTTCGTCAACATTTGCGTATTTTTCGTGATCTTTCGTCAAAATTTCCGTATTTTCCGTGATTTTTCGTCAAAATTTGGGTATTTTCTGCGATCTTTCTACAAAATTGGAGCATTTTCCGCGATCTTTCGATAAAATACGATTATTTGACAAAATTAAGAGTATTTTTCCGCAACCTGTTCACAAAAGTCGTGTTTTCCCAGCAATTTTTTGACGAAAATTGCATCTTGTTCGTGATCATTTAACAAAAATCGTGTTTTTTCTCACGATCCTCTGAAGAAAATAGTATGTTTTCTGCGATTGTTTGAAGATTTTATAGGTTTTTTTTTTCGATCCTTTGGAGAAATTTGCGTTTTTTCTGCAATCCTTAGAAGAAATTTTCTTAATTTAGTGCCATTTGACTCGCGCTTTTGTTGTATTATTTCATCGTTAACCCCCCCCCTCCCCCCACATATAAATGTCATCAAATTTTAATGCATATTTGCATTGATCCCAGGGATAATAAAATTCGTCGCCGAAAAAGCGGAATTCCGCGTTTCCGCGGAAAAGTAGCATGTCTGTGGTCGACTGGAAAAAATGTTCGTTATAACCGATTCTTAAGATTTTGGAGGTTTGCTATAAAAAGATAAAATAGCATTAAATACAATAAGAAAATGATGGGACTAAAACTTTTGTTCGTTATAAACCAGGTTCGCTATAACAGGGTTTGACTGTATTTCAAATTATGATGCAAAAACACCAAACGTTCTACATTATCAGTAGAGAGTGCATTTCTTTTACTACTATAAATTTGGCTGGTCTCTATTATGTTCAGAATAAACAGTTGTTGAAGGTGCATATAAGAATTTTTTGCAAGGTTGCACATAATCGGAAAAGTTTTTTTTTTTTTTTCCTTTACCATGCAAAATGGAGTGTCAATTTTACATGTCTTCTGTTAAGAAAGCCTGTATCACTTTTTGTACCAATTCCTCATGCGGTGATTTTAAACTAGTACTAGGTTCACAATCTTTTTGTTCATTCACAATTTCCTCAAAACATTGCCAGAAAAAAAAAATGAACTTTTTGTTAGCATTTTCTCTTTTGGTTCGTCGATATTAGCATTCTCATATTTATTTTTTGTTTCTTTGGTGGATTTTCAAGTTTTAGATCAACTAAACTCATCAATTTTAGAGCTGCTTTTTAAGGCAATCTTAATTTACACATTTATAATTTTCATTGAAAAAGGTTAGTTTTTTACTGAGATATTTAAAATTAGTAAATTTAAAATAACATAATATAATCTGTACACATGAAAAATGAAAAGAAACTGCAAAGCCAATACATTTTTTTTTTTAATCAAAAGAAAATAAGGTACAGACAGTTACAAAATAAATATGAAATGTTCGCATTATTCAATGAATTGTTACAGTAACCAATAAACATTGTTATTTTTTATAGACAGATTTCAATGGTTGGAATAAATTGGAAGGTTAAAGAATGTTTAAATTTTATATTAGTTAATAACTGTAGTTGTCATGTATCAATTCTCCTTTTTTATTAGTTTTGAACTGTCAAAAATTGTCTTTAAAAAGTGCATAAATAAACTTCAAATTTAATGAGTTAATTTATTTATACTATATATGTATATTATATTATATGTACACACAGGTATAGATATGTGTACTCAGGTATATTTATATATATGTACACCTAAGCTAAATATATGCACACATCAGTGTTTTATTTTCTTACTATACAACTACTCGGTACTCGGCTACTCGGCCAAAGTACTACTCGGTACACCACTAAAAAAAATCTGAAGTGAGAGTTGACTTCTTTTTTAACTACTTTGAGTCTTTTTTTTTACTCAAAAAAGGGTCTGACTCTAACTCCATGTTTCCGACTTTGCAGCCCTGTTTACAATCATCAATTTATTATTATTAAAAATATCACCAGCACTTCACAATATCTTGCTTTTAATAATTCATTTAATTTATAAAACATAAAATGCTATATATTTTAACACTGTTTAAATTATTCTAAAATGTAAGCTTGTCATAATATCAAATACTTTTTATAAGATAAAATATTGTAAAATAATAAAAATATATATGGAAAAAATCGAAGCTTTTCAACTCACCTTTAAATGTTCGAGGAACTCCTTCTTGTCTACAAGCAATATAAACACATGATGATGCAATAGCATCATTACTACGTCCTTTTAAAGTTTTGCCATCATGAACTTGTTTAAATAAACTGTTAGCTCTATCCTATATACAGAAAGTAAAATTTTTTCAGTAAAATTTTTGGTAAACATGGCAGAATCAAACATTACAATATAGATCCAAATTGTCTTAAAAAACCCCTAATATACACATAAATTCATTTAAAAAAATAAAACATAGTATGAAATTATTAAAAAAATATAAAAATACAATTATAATTATAAAAAAGTACATTCCATCATGCTTCACGCTTGTTATGTTTAAGACAACTGTTTAAAATATAAGAACAATATTTAAAACATGTTTCTTGTTTATTATGTCACAATGTGATAAGTCTTTCTGATTAGCTATATAGACAAAAGGACATTCAAATTTTATAGAAGTTATAAATTGGTTATTTAATTTTAATTAAGTACTTACAGTAAATTTATTTCCTAAAAAATAGAAAATATAAAATTTATTTTTTTAAATAATTCAATTATGATTTTTTATTAAATATCAGATTTAAAGTTCTATAATATATTAATAATAATAATCTAATTTTCAAAAACTAACAGTATTTCAATGTTTTTAAATTTTTTTTATAAACATAAATCATCTAGAAACATGCATTCAGTTTCTCTACTATCTCATTTGTATACTACCTGCTACCTTTAATTTTCGTGATTTTTCTGCCTAAAAACAAGAAGTCAGCAGGCATATTTTTATAATTATGTAATACCATGATTGCATAATATCTCAATTGCGCAATCTCGGTTATTGCAGTTTTCTTTAAAATGAGCAGAAATTGAGAACAATTAGTGTTCAGTTTAACTAATAGTAAGATTTTTTTTTGTGTGTGTGTGTGTGTGGAGGTTTTATTTAACTTTATATATATATATATATATATTACTTTATTTATTACTATATTGTACAACTCCAAAAATAAAAAATAGTAAACTTTTTTTTTTTTTGTGTGTGTGTGTGTGTAATGAAAAAGTGTGCACAAAAGTGTGCAACTACAACAAAATTAGAGATTAAAAGTTTATATTAATAGCATGCATAATGGATTTACTTTTCTGTAAGATGTATCCTAATTATACTTTTAATCAGGAAACTAAGCAAGAGATTTGTTTCTCATATTTTCTACATAAATTTAGTAGTTGATGCACAGTGAACATAACATTATTCTTTATATTTAATTTATTAATTCATTCTTTATATTTAATTTTAGGGTTAATTCTAGAAAAAAAAAGAGCTGCCAGGCTGGAATTTTTCATAAAAAAACACTTTTTTTTTTTTTTTTTTTTTTGAAAGAGATACACTTTTTTAAAAAGGATACTTTTTTTTTTTTTTTTTTTTTCAAAAAGGGAATGCTTTAAAAAAAGGGCCACACTTGTACCTTATTCACCAAAAATATTTTTGAACTGCTTCACTTAGATTCCCATAGAAATTGCAATATTCCCTCGTAATCAATTGAATTGCTACAGGGTGCATAGGAAGTGTTAAAAAGGGCTGCCGGGCACACTGAAAGGTTTTAAAAAGTGCCATAAGGTGCATAAAAGAAATGAAAAGGGTTGCTAGGCACTGCACCCTGCTTAGGCTGAAAATCAACACTAAATTTATTAATTTTTGCTAACTTTAATCAAAATTATGCTATTAAATGAGGAAAAAGAATAAATGTTTAAAACATTAACATGTGTTAAACAACAACAAAATAACTTTTTTTTTTTTTTTTTTTTTGTAAGAAAAATATGTGTTTTTTCCAGCTCTGTGATCCATGTAGAATATGGTATCAGGCCAGCAATACCCATTTTCACTTTTCAATCAAAGGGACTGAAGTACTATATATGTCCAAAGTTAAGTAGAAATTTGATACAGAACCTCTTAAAAAAACCAACCGACATAGAACTCTTACAAAGTAAAGTTGAGCTATCATTAAGATGCCGTAAGTGTGTGTCCAGCAGAATGCTGACATGTATTTAACAGGCATTCAAACCTGCTCTAATGGGCCACTGCCCGGTAGGTAGGGACTTGGTTGGCAGAAACAAATAAAAATCTAACAGAGAACCACAAAATTTCAGTTCTTCAAGCACACACAACTCACTTATTGATTGTAAAGTGATGAACCTTGGATATGCATTACTGTCTCTGCAGCACACCAAAGATTAAATTTTGAAGTGTTATAAATTGTAAATAAGTAAAATAGAATGTAGTATCAATAACTTCATAGTATGAAAAACTACAGAAATATTTTTAAACAATAAATTTTTCTCACAAATTTTATTTTTACGGCATCACATACTCAGAATTTTATCGTTTTTACAACATAAGAAATTGTTTATTATGTGTTTATGATATAGTATTTTAAAATTATGACAAAGTAAAAAATTGTTTTACAGTAAACTGTTAAAATGATGATTAAGGGAACAATACATTTGGGCGATTCCACCGTTATGTGTGTGACATTTAGAGAGTGTTTTTTTGCAAAATGAGACACACTTGAAAACAAAGTTATTTATGTAACGTTATTTTTTTTTTTTTTTTTTTTTTTTTTTTTTTTTTTTATTATAGGACACAAATAGAATCATTTTTGTAGTAACATCTTTAGTCTAGACCTAGAGTAATAAATAAATAAAAAAAAATAATAACAAAGTTGTTGTTACGTGTGTGACTCAGAAAATGGAAAAAGATGAACATTGTATCTTATTTTCTGATTTCGTGTGAATTTTTCCAAGTGAAATATACAGGATTTTTTTTATGTATACTTAAATGTATAAACTAAATATTCCATATGCAAACAACTTAAAAATTCATAAATTATAACAGTAAAAAATTTAAATGCCTGTGTTATGTGTGTGACCGTATGAAAGGCAATTGATCAAATGATTTCCAAGGAATGGTCTTTTTCCTAAATTGATATAAATTTACAATCAACATGTTAAAAGGAAAGTGCAAACATAGGCGTAACTAGCGGGGGGGCCGGGCCCACCCCAGACAACCCAGGCCCCCCCCTAGAATTTTAGACTCTTGTGGAAATCTTAGAACGCAAAAATTTTATTTTTTCGAGAGATTATACTTGTCTCAGAGTGGGACGCTAAACTGTCTATTTTTTGCATTTGTCTTAAGTCTATATTTTTCAGACTTAGTCTCTTTTCTCGCTTTTTTACAATTATTTCTTACTTATCGATCACCCCCAACAACACATGGTAACAGTATCAGTTTTTAACGAAAACCAGTCACTCCTTTTGAAAAAGGACTGCATTCATTTGTACGATTCGAAATCAGCCGAAGGCTAAAAGAAATAGTCATTTCCTGTCAGTCTCGGGTTTTTCAATACTGCAACATTGGGGGGGGGGGGGGTCTTAATTAGTTACATCTGTTTCTTGCACTTTTTTTGGAAACGGGGCTGAACTCTCAAATTCCAGGAAAAACACAAAAACACATGCTCGCATGCTTCTGTTGTTAGTTGCTGCAGTGCTAAGGTGTTTTTTTTTTTTCTTTTATTGTGCGTTTCGCTATGACTAATATTAAATCCTCTTCAGAGAAGAAAATTATGAAAAAGATGGATATATGAGATCATTTTTTTAAATCTTCGAATTCCTTCAAGCATTCATTAAATCCAGGTATGTTTGAAAAGTATATAATTCATTTATATTTAAGTTTCTCGAAAGATATTTACTTAAACGTTACAGTTTTCGTATATTATCCTTTTATTAAGTTTGTTCTCAAATCCAAAGGGACTATTTGCAAACAATTCTTAGATGCGTTCCTAATTATGTAAATACGTAGCACCTATAGTTGTCGTTCAGTCTGTTTGTCCGTCTGTCCATCCGTTCACATATAACAATGCAAAAACTACCCAACCGAATCGTTTGAAATCTAAAATGCATAATTATTAAAATCCGATGCATAGATCAATTACAGGGACAATCAAAAGTATTCCGTTACATTACGGTCACTGGGGAAAGAAGTTTCAAATGCATTTTAATCGTTTGAAATTTAAAATAAATAATTATTACATAGTTTTGTCGAGTAATTTCAAATTTTATGAAAATTAGATGGATAGATTAATTACAGGTACAATCAAAAGTATTCTGTTATATTACGATCAATGGTGAAAAGTTTCGAATGCATTTTAATGATGTTACACTCATTTGAACACAATAAAATTGATATGCATCTAATGAGTACATATTATAATATACATTTTGCATAATCTGTGGTGCAAAGAACATTTGATATTGATTTACAAGGCCAGACAAAAGTATTCCATTACATAATGGTATAGGGAGAACATTGTTTGGCGAGCATTTTAATTGTAATAAATATTTAAAATTTTATGAGATTGATATATGTTGCTGAAGACTGTTACAAGTTATTTTCTGTATAAACGAATGCAGATAGTATTTACAGGGTCACACAAAAGATTTTGGCTAATATACTGTATCCGAAATACTGTGTACTATTACATCAAGATCTGAATAATTTTAAGTGCGTCCGTAATTATATAAAAAACTAGCACTTATATTCGTCGTTCAGTCTGTCAGTCCATCCGTCTTTATAATCTATGCTACAAAAATATATATTATTAATTTACACGGCCACTCAAAAATATTCCCCTACATAATGATATACGAGGATTTATTGTTTGGGGCGTGTTTTAATTATATTCATCTATTTCACTTTTATGAATATGGCATACGTTGCTGAGGTGTAATAAAAGTTGTATGTCCATGTATATTTACAAAAGCACAAAAAAAAAAAAAAAAAAAAAAAAAAGATTTTGACCACTATACTATATCCGAAGTACTGTCTACTATAACAGCAAGATCTAAATATGTTTAAAACTTCGTTATCGTACGAACGCACCTCATTTGCCAGGCTTCATGTGCAATTTCCAACTTGTTTTATTAATTCTTTTTTAAAAAACGCATGAAATAGGCAAGTGAATAAACGGAAAAAAGTGACCGGAAAAAAATAACATAAACTACAAAAGCGGAAAAAAAAGACTCAGAAAAAAAAATTACCGGAAAAAAAGTGACAAGGAATTGATTTTGGGGATTCATTAGTTAAGTATATAGAGGGGATGGGGGGGGGGGGGGAGGCTCTTAATTTAGGTAAATGTGTTTTTCATGCTGAATTAACTGCTTTGGTTCAATTTTTGGACATATGATTACCACCCCCCACCCCATCCGACCTAAATTAGATAAACGGATTTTTAAGCAGAATTATACAACATTGTCATTTTTTTTTTTTTTTTTTTTTTTGGATATAGGTTTTTTCTGATAAGGATTATACACAGTATACTATAATGCCTGAAGAGTTTTGGGAGTTTCATTGTTAAGAAAAAAAGGAGATGGGGGAAGCCTCTTTTAAATTAAATTGATAGTTTTTACGGAGAATTATCCGATTTGCTTGGAATTTTGGACATAGGTTCATTATGATAAGACATATCTCTGATTAGTTATGGGGTTGTTTTGCTTATTATAAAGGGGGGCCGGGTAATTACCCCTTTCTCAAATTAGATAAATCGGTTTTTATCCAGAACTATTCGATGTATTTCAAATTTTAATTATAGGTTCTTTCTAATAAGGTAAATCCCTGAATAGTTTTAAGGGTTTAATGGCTAAGTATAAAGAGGGAGGGACGGGGAGTAATCCCTCTTAGTTAAATAAATGCCTTTTTACGCAGAATTATCCGATTTACCTCGAATTTTAGTCATAGGCAGGGGTGCAAAAATCTAGGCGCCAGCAGGAAATCTCCCACCACTAAAATTGCTTCGTTATTTTTCGTATATAATTTCGTACAAAATTCTTGTAAGAATGCTATTAAAATTTAACCGAAGAAAACTTTTCAATTTTAGTGGTGAGAGACTGCTCTCTGGCGCCTAGATTTTTGCACCCCTGGTCATAGGTTTATTATGATAAGACGTATTACTGATTAGTTATAGGGGTTCTTATGCTTATTAAAATGAGGAGGGGGCAAGCAATTATTTCCCCCTTAAATTCGATAAGTCGGTTTTTATTCAGAATTATCCAATGTATTTAAAATTTTAAATATAGATTATTTCTGATAAGGGGAATCTCTGAATAGTTTCAAGGATTTAATAGCTAAGTATAGAGGGAGAAACAGAGGATAATCCCCCTTAATTAAAAAAAATGGCTTTTTACGCAAAATTATCAGATTTGCTTCAAATTTTGGATGTCCGGTACATATCGCGGGCGGCTAGTCTCTTCGGAAATTTGACGATCAGGGGATTTCTCGGTAAAGGTTTGCCTCAAAAATGCCCAAGTAAATTAAAAAGCGAGTTGAATGCAACCGAACGCAAATAGCAAATAAAAAAAAATTTCTTTATTTTTTAATTTAAGGATTGAAAACAAGTGCGCCAGAAAACATGACACATTTTACCTTTTTCCTTATAATTATTACAATTCATTTTGCATTTAAAACTGGTTTATTAATTAATTTATTTATTTTTTACTTGTGAAAAAAGTAATATGCTAAATCATTTGTTGTATTGTCATTTTAATTTACGCCAAATATTTATCATTTAAAACTGGATTTTTACTAATAAATGTCCCATATTACACATCACAAAGTATAATATAAAACATTTAAAAATATATGTTAGAAAATTTTAATGTATAAACTATGTTATGTGTCACGAAGGAATAACTAGTGAATTCATTAATTTGTAGTAATAATAATAGTTTTTTATCAATAGCTTATGTTAGTAATTAGAAAGTTAATTGTTTAGAAACCTGTAGTTCTTGATAGATCTTCAGTGTTTGAACGCTTAAAAAATTAAAAAACAAATTTAAATAAAATAAAAAAATGATTTCAATAAAAACAGGATATATATTTTTTTTTGTTAGGATATTTATAGAATACTGAAAAATGCTATGCAGAAACATAAACCATAGTTTTAAATGCAAACAACTATTGAGGATATGTAAACAAACTCTTAAAACTGTTCAGGGATTTTATTTTATTAGAAAGAACCTATATCTAAAATTTGAAATACATCGGATAATTGTGCATAAAAACAATTTATCAAATTTAAGGGGGGGAATATTTTTAATTAGCAAAAGAACCCCACAACTATTCAGGGATACCCCTTATCATAATGAACTTACATTCAAATTTTTAAGCAAATCGAATAATTCTGCGTAAAAAGCCATTTATTTAATTTAAGAGAGGTTATCCCTCGTTCCTCTTTTATACTTTACCTTTAAATTCCCAAAATTCTTCGGGCATTATATACTGCGACGACGTAGTGACAACTTTAATCTGGGCAGAAGATAGATAGTGAAATCCCATTGTAAAAAGGGTGTAAGTATCTTCATTCTAAAATTGAGAAGAATAGCTGCAATTGACCTCACGGAACTAGAAAATGATTTCACTGGTCTAGTGGCAATGAGCTGAGGGGTGAGATTGTTGAGCGTAGAGAGGGAAGGAAGTAGTTGGAAGAGAGACATGTGCTGTTAATTTACTAGAGAGTACATAGATGTAAGGTGGCTTAGATGTGCTAAGCGAAATGTAATATTGGAGTGTGGCTCCTATGTAGTTGTAATGTCGTTTTATTTATTTTTTTATTAATTGATCTATAGTTCTAATAAAGAACTTGAACTAAGAATGCGTTATTGATGAACTTAACAAATAAACCAACTGAATAAAGAGAAACTGAGGACACGACACCACAATACTATATATAAGCCTTGTCAGAAAAAACCTATATCCAAAATTTGACACACGTTGAATAATTCTGCTTAAAAACTCATTCATCTTATTTAAAACGGAGGGGGGGGGGGGTAATCGCCCATTCCCAAAACTAATCAAACAAGCGTCTTTTCAGTATGAACGTATATCCAAAAATTGAACCAAAACAATTAATTTAGCAGCAAAAACCCATTTACCTAAATTAAGAGCCTCCCCCCCACCCCCCTTTCATACTTAACCAATAAATCCCCAAAATCAATAATAAATCCCCAAAATCAATTCCTTGTCACTCTTTTTTTCCGGTAACTTTTTTTCATTGTCCCTTTTTTCCAGTAAAATTTTTCCTGTGTCACTTTTTTTTTTTCGATTTTTTAGTTTATGTCATTTTTTCCTCCAACTTTTTTTCCTAGATTCAGGATTAAAAAGCTATGTAAGTGAGAAATGTTCTTCATTCTTTGATAAGATCTTTCAGAAGACGATTCTCACAGTGGATGATTTGAAACGAATTTGTGACATGGTAGCGACAAAAAGGGGGAAAAATGGTTGTCATGTGATCAAAATTGCTTATAACTCATTAACTAATTTATATATTTCTTTTAAAAAAATGGCGACTGTGTTGTTTATAAGCAACTTTATCTCCCCCAGCCACTGTTTTGAATCGGAAACTTGATGAATAAAGCCACTATTAGATTCACCAACATTTCGAAAGATTTTTGAGCCAACACTTGATTTATTCCAACTTTTCGCGAAATATCCTCACAACACCCAGTGTGATAGCAAACAGCAATGCCCCCCAACATTTTACTGCCGTTCCAAAAAAAATCTCTGCTAGCCGAGACTTTTCATTGTACATCGAGCATTTCAACGGATCAGAGATAAGCGATTGATAGGAATAGGCGATAAATATTAACGGCTGGTACTAGTAGCATTGGTTTTCTTGCTATTCCTCCAACTTTGTGCAAATAATTAAAACCTTTTTCTCTCTTTGAACGGGAAAAAGTTGGAGTTCAAATCGGTTGAAAAGTTTGTTGCTCGTAAATTTTTTGAATCTGATAGCAACTAAAAACAGAAGAAATTTTCATCCAATTAGTTTCTTTGATAGATTATACGTTTTCAGGAATGTATTAACAAGTGAGCTTTCCTTTGAGTATTATCAGTTCTAACAAAACTATTTTTACTTTTTTCTATCTTTACGGAAGAAAATATTGGATTCGTGAAAATTTTCGAATTCCGGTTTTTGACGGATTTACCCGTTTTAGGGATCAGAGATTCCTAGTTTTTAATAAGAACAAGTTTTTACAAAATGTCTGTTTGTGTATATCTGAATCTGACTCTGTCTATATGTGACATAAATTTTGTGGACGCTCTATCTCAAGAATTAATGCACGGAATGTAATAAAAATTTATATTCAGGTAGTCCCTAATACAAGTTCATACTGATTAGTTTTTGTTGCAAATCACTCAACAGCGCTTCTACGCTGCTTTTTTTACGATTAACGCAACAGCTATATCTGAAGAACTAACGCACGGATATGAACCAAACTTCAGATTCAGTCAGTACTTAACATGAACTGATATTGTATTGGTTTCTGTGTAAATCGCTCAACAGAAGGTGCTGGTAAGCTAAATTTTTCACGATTTTTGCAATAGCTCTATCTCAAGAACTATCGCACGGAATTTAATTAAAAATTATAATCAGGTAGTTCTTGATCTTGATATAGATTGATACTGATTAGTTTTTGGTGTAAATCGCTCGACAGGTGCGCTGCTATGGTGCATTTTTTGCGATTCTCGCAACAGCTATATATCCATAACTAATACACGGATTTCCTTTAAACTTCAGATTCAGTTAGTTCTCAACATGAATCCATGTTGTTTGCATTTTGGTGTAAATTGCTCTACAGGTGGCACTGCTATGTTGCATTTTTCACGATTTGCGCAATAGCTCTATCTCAGGTTCTCAGGTGCACGAATTTTTATCAAACTTTAGATTCAGTAAATCCATGAAATGAACTAGTTTTGTTCATATTTTGTTGTCAATCTCCCATTATGTGGCACTGCAATGCTGAATTTTTCTCAATTCCTGCAATAGCTCTATTTTAAGAACTAATCAGTGAACTTCACCAAACTTCACATTCAGGTATAGCTTGATAAATATTGTTGCTCTTTATGTTTTGGTATGAATCGCCCAACAGGTGGCGCTTTTATGTTGCATTTTTTCACATTTCCGCAATAGTCTTGTTTTAAGAACTAATGCAAGGAATTTCATGTCTTTAAAATCTTCACAATGATGATAAATTGCCATTTAATTTTGGCATTGAGGTAGTAAACTTTGACTCATTAAGGGTGTATTCGAAAAAATGTGTTTTCTTTCTCAGCAGCTCAAAATTTTCCTATACGTTTTCAGATTCATTTGTAAAAATAAAAACATGTAACTTGCTGAGATAATTTTTGAAGCTATGTTATAAGATGCCGTATGACTTCATTTTTCTCTGAATTCATTAGAATTTGATTTATCGACAATTATTTTCTCAGCATGCCCCTTTTTTTCGTTCCCAGATCTCCCGCTTTGGAAAATTCTGTTCAAAAGACGAACTTTGACTGCATTTTTTGTAATATTTTCTGCATTTATCAAAAAATCGCAGTCATGAGATCTAATATAGTTTCTAAATAAGAGAATTTCCCAGTTTAGTGCGTCTGAGAGCAAAGGTGAATCTTAAAATAAATCAGAAAAAGAAAGTTTTGGAATTGCCACATCCGTCTAGTTACTAATACTATTATTGTTTGGAAATTATCAAACAGTTTACTATAAAACAACATTGTCACACTATTGTTGTTTTCCAAACAATAGAGAATTTTTCCAACTGGGGCCGTGGCCCCCCCTAGAAAAATTCTCTAGTTACGCCTATGAGTGCAAAGTGTCCACGATTGTTTACTATTGTTGATGGCATTTTTTTTTTACTACTTGGGCTTTTGTGTACCACAAAACATCTGGCTTCTCTGGCCATTTTCAATATTTTCCTAAAGGGATCATAACAGAAACTTTCACTTCTTCTACTCCAGATTGCATAGAAAGGATTTCGCTTGCATACTCCCTGTCATGATATTTAACAATACATCATTTACTTATTTGAAGATTTTCTGCAGTTGCAGTAAATGTATTCTCACAATAAATTATTGTTAAATCTGGTACAGATTCATCATCAATATCTGTATGCCACAAATTAATTTTACCGTTTGAAACAGACATTACATGCATTTTTTGTATGCCCGGAATATTTTTAACATTTTCCCAAGGACAATCTTTAATTAGCTTAGCAGAAATATCATCTTAATTTAACAGCAAGAGTTCTGTTATTAAATTGAAGAAATCAGTTGATGACTGAACAATAACTTTGTTAAATGTACTCTTTGTCTTACAAGAGATTTTGCTCTTCAACCAACCCCATCAACAACCCTTTTGCCATGTGTGGTTGCAAAATACTTCCAGTACCATTCACCTCCATACTTATATGAGAATAAATGAAGAACCTTTGCCATATATTTGTTTTTAAATTCTGAAGATGGGCCATTGCTATAAATCATAAAAGGAATTTTCTCACTTTCTAAAAAGCTTTCTTCACTTTCAATTATTGTTTCGAATAATAATTCCAAAAAAAACATATATAGTATCTTTATCTTTGGCATCTGAGCATATCAAATAAGTTTTACATTTTCCTTTATCGAAAAAGGCTGCAGTAAACAGTTGAATACTTTCTCGGGACCATAGTGCAGATTGTACCTCATTTTGGTATTCACAACTGTATGCCATTGCAAAATCAATTTGTATTGTAAAACTCTAAAATTGGACTTATCATATTCAAAAGATGCTGACTGAATCCGTTTAACCCTTACATGTTCTTGAAATACAGACAGTCCTATAACTATGTTGTCAAAAAGCTTACCGTAGCATCCTTCACGAGATACTATTTGAAGTCTTTCAGTTTCTGGATATTTAATCCATTCTTTCCAAATGACTTTATCAGACATATCACAATCAATGGGCAGAAAATTACAGTTCTTGCACAAGGCACATTCTCCTTTCCAACAGATCGACTCAAAATTGTCATCACAAAGCATTTTTGACCATCAGTCCTTATCATACTTTATGTTAGCTGAATCTAGCATTAAAATAAAATTTTCATGAATTTTACACTGATCCTTTGGTGTATCTTTTAATAAAAAAAACATTTTTAGGACATAGGAAACAGAATTTAGAGAATGAAACTGAAGAATCAGCAACAGAGCTCTGATAGATGGAATATGCTTCTCTTAGAAACATAGTCATGTAATACTTCCTAAGTCTTTTCTTTATCGCATTTTCCCATACAACCATTTCATCTTTAATCACAGGTGATGTGTACATACAATGTCACTTCGAAAAAAGAATTTTTGCACATGATCAAGTTCTGGTATTGATGTGTTATCCAGCTGGGAGAAAAATAATAAAAAAAAAATTAAATATTTTTTTATACAAATGATCTGTATATTTTTTTAATAAACATTTTTAATATTGCACAGGATTTTACATTGGTGACTGATACTTAATATCTCTAGTGATTCTTATGTTTGTAATTCAATATGATATCACAGTAAGAAGGCAAATCTGAAATTCAATAAGAAGTCACATGAAAGTGTTATATGTGTGACAATATTTAAGTGCCCTATTTATATATTTTATATAAATTCAGTTTATGAAAAAGTTGTGTTGCATCATCTATGTACAATGCTACTTTATAATCTCTAATACTTTCTTTTTATCAATTTAACTTTGCTAGAAAAACAAACTTTATTATGTTAAGTGTTACGTGTGTGACTAAAATAAATGGTATGTATAAATTGCATAATTATTAGTTAATTAAATGATCCAATTGAATAAATTTATACCACACAATTTTAAAAAGTATCTGTTTTATTGATAAACAGCATAAGTTTTCAATTTATGTCTGATGTTTAAGAGAAAATAACTTTGTAATTTATACCACCAAAATTTCTTTTATTATTGATTTTTTAATTGTTCAAATCTCTGATTAAAATATAATTAAAAAAATTTTTTTAGATGAAAACTGACATTTAATTAAGAAGGAGCATACTTTCTTCTATCTAAAAAAAAAATTGCTCTTTATATTTTGTGAATTTATTTTTCGACTCTGCCAGGACCACTTTTCGTGGAATCGCCCATTTGCTTGTTAATACAAAATTCTTGAAATAAGCTAGTTGAAGGTTTATTTTGTTATTTTCTGCAGAATTAAAATGATATATAAAAGTTTAATTAAATCAGTGAAAACAAGTGAATTAACATACATGTAGAGGTAAAAATCTGTTTTTTATACAAAATTATAAAATTAAATTATTCATAATCTCAAAATACACTGCATTATTAAATAAGTAAATAGGGAAAAGGAAAGAAAGAAATGAAATCTTACCTCTTATCATTTTTCAGGGACTAAAAAAAAGTTACATTATTTCTAAGTTAGTTTTTCTTTTATTAACTTCTTTTCATTTTATTAACTTCATAACATGAAAAATATTATTTGGCTTTCTTGCCTTTAAGAAGCTCTGAAGTCCTGTGTTACAATAAATAACAACTGCATATATAGGAAAAAGTTTATTGCACATTAACCTATACAAAGGTAGTGATAGAAAAATGGCACAGCAAAGAACATTGACACCACTAAACTTAAACAGTGTTTATACTTCATTTTTTTAATGACAGAATTTCTGAGATTTTTTAAGACAAAGAATGTTTTTAAAATTTAGTAGTAGCAACCGCCCAACTGCTGCATTACTATTCCAACGCAGCAAGATCAACCTAATTGTTGCCATCTTTATTTTCAGCTTGCTTTCTTTAAGAAATACAGAAATAAAAATAAGCATAAACTTTATAAATATCTTTTGTTATTATATTTGTTCAACAAAGCATTTTTATTTTGGACAAACCATTTCCTCAATAATTTCATATTAAAACTGAGTTCTCATTATGTCCAAGATGAACTGTAATATCTTTTCCAACATAATTTCCAAATTTTTTTCTTAACCACAAGCATTCTTGACAGTGTAAATGACTAATTTTAATCAAAAATTACTTATTACTGTAATTGGTGCTTTTTTGTCTTTTTATAAATACAGAAATGCTGAAATTAAAGGGATTGATTTTAATGAAATTTCACAGTATTTAATTGATAAATATTTGTGATGAATAAGCACAAAAAATCAATGAGAAAGATGCAAAGTGTTGCATATATTAAATAAACACATAATTGTATAATTTAAATGTTTATGTGTAATGTTACTTCAGAAATCTATCTCTCCCTGAAAATAATAATAAATGTGTGTGGGGGATAATAAGTAAAAAATGTAAAAAGAAAATTTATTTATTTGAAGTAAAAAGACCAAGGAAGCAATTCTATTGGTGAATAAAAAAAAGATAAGCACAAAAATTTATGTATACTTACAATTATCAGTTACAATAATGTCAATTTTGTTGATAAATAAGAGAAATTTTATGAAAATATATTTACCACAATAGTCTTGGGCAAATTTATTCTGTCAGCCATGTTACTAATTTCTTTGAATGCATTAATTAGTGCACGATCAGAGCTGCTCATCTAGAAATTAAATTATGTTACTGTATTAATAAATTAAAAATTTAACAACTAAATTAAAAATAGTATCAAGACAGCAAAATAAATAGAAAATTTAAAGCAAATAAAAAATGCAAAATACATTTGTAGAAATTTTAAATGTACTATTTCAACAAAAGTTGTCAAGTCATTATAAATAATATGGATTTAATAAATATTCAACTCATTTGAAGAATATTCAGTTGATTGAATACTGAAAAGTAGCTGCCAAATATTGTTATATTTTTTCTTTCTTTGGGACTATGCATATGTAACATTATCATTTCAGGGAAAAGGGGAGGGGGGAGTCTGGCAAGTGATATTGAAAGATATTTCTTGGAGGAGTGGGGGATTGCCTTTTGATATTATAATTTTTGATCCAACCAAAATTTTCTCTTTTATTTGTAACTTTACCTTTTTTATACCTGATGCATGAAAAGGAATTGTGGGGGATAACAAGTAAAAAATGTAACAGAAAATTTATTTAATAGAAGTAAACAGACTAAGGAAGCTATAGGATATTCATCCTACAGCTTCCTCTATCACCCTATTCATATTAGGCAATGTATCTTATAGGATATTTATCTTTCCACTTTTTTTTTTCATATACAAAAACTAGGAGGCTCGGTCCTTACAAAGCAAGATTGAGATGAGTTGCTTTGTTTTTTTAATAATCTTTGTGGTTTGTGGTTTTGACATGCTACGTTAATTGCAAATAACCACTGTTGCTGATGGGAACCGGATGGGTAATCATCTTGACCCTTCATACGATATTCATTGATTTCCCCCCCCCCCCCATGTGAATATCAATCTGGTCTATCCAAACAACAAGTAATTTCATCAATCAATGGTCACATTCTGCCATTGCATTAATGTAATGCAATAAATATGCCCCACACTAAAATTTAAAATTAACCCTGCTGTTCTGTTCGGGTCTATCTGACCCGAAAATTTTATTATTCACTTATAAAAAAATTAGCGCAGAGATATTTCCATGAAACTTTTTGGCTTTGTTCATTAGTAATATAACTATATATTCCTAGAAGTATTTTCATTTATTTATATTTGCAAGAGATATTTTTTAACTTAGTCCTAATGTACTGTTCGGGTCATATTGACCCGAGTTAAAAACAATTTTATCATGCACTTTTATTTTTGTTTGGAATCATTCAATAAAAATAATAACTGCAACATATCTATTTCGAAATCTGTTTCGTTGGCACAGGTGTTAGATCACGTGACAGGAGAGCAAAGTCCAATGTTGATATCATTGGCGGAAGGGAAAAAATGCACCTGTTAGTAGCGTTTCTTTTTTCTTGCTGTATTTCAATTTCTAATAATCTGAAGAACAGTTGTATCTCTGAGTATTAGCGAAAAAATGGCGAATCATAGAAATTTGAGCGACGCAAATATTGCTAAATTAATGGAAGCCTCTGACAGCGAAGAGGAAAATGCGTCTGAGTATGAAAATCATACAAGTGAGGAAAGTGAAAGCTCTGACAACGATTTTGATATTGATATTCAAAAGACGCACAATATATAAATTATTCATTCTAAGAATCATGAAATAGTATGGAAATTGAATCCTTTTCTTCATTCTGGTCGATTAACGTCTGCTAATATTATAAAAACTACTCCAGGTGTCACAAGATATGCAACGACAAGGATAACTGACATAAAAAGCGCATTTGCGACGGTATTCAATTCTACAATCGAGAACGAAATCATAAAAATGACTAATATAGAAAGAAGAAAAGTGTATGAAAAAGAGTGGAAAGATATTAGTACTGAAACTTTTCAAGCATACATCGGATTATTATTATTAGCTGGTGTGTACAAATCATATGGAGAATCAACAAAAAGTTTGTGGAATCAAGAAACAGGCAGAAATATATTTCGTGCTACAATGTCCCTCGAAACCTTTCATATGATATCCAGAGTTATTAGTTTTGACAATAAATCTACCAGACAAGAAAGAAGGTCTTTAGACAAATTAGCTGCTGTTCGAGATATTTGGGAAAAGTGGATAGAAATTCAATCTAAATTGTATAATCCAAGTGAAAATGTTAATGCAGATGAATAATTAGTAGAATTTCATGGACGATGCCCTTTCATACAATATATACCTAATAAACCCTCCAAATATGGGATAAAAATATGGACTTTATGTGATAGCAAAACTTCGTATGTACTGAATGCACAAATTTATACTGGAAAAAATCAAGGATCAAAGCCAGAGAAAAGTCAGGATAAGCGGGTAGTGAGTGACCTTACTTATGGGTATTCGGGGCACAATGTTACATGTGATAACTTTTTCACATCCTATAACTTGGGAAAACTTCTTCTAAAACGGAAAATGACTATGTTTGACACCATTAGAAAAAATAAGTCCGAACTTCCTGAGAAAATGCTAAACAAAGAAGTGCACAGCTCATCATTTTATTTTACAGAAGATACAAGAGTTGCAAACTACATCCCTAAAAAGAACAAAAATATTATTCTTATGAGCACTTTCCATCATGAAATGAAGTTAGCGATAAACCTGACAAGAAACCCCAAATGATATTAGATTATAATGCAACTAAAGGGGCGGTGGGTAGTCTTGATCAACTTTTGAGTACATACACTTCTAAGAGAAAAACAAATCTCTGGTCTATGATAGTATTCTATATTATGCTCGATATATCTGCTTACAATGCATTTATTCTGTGGATTTCAATAAACAGCAAATGGAATGAAAATAAATTAACCAAACGAAGGCTCTTTTTAGAAGAATTGGGGAAATCTCTAATTTTTCCACACACTGAAGTAAGACAACATCTTCAAAGAAGCAAAGATTCAGTCAAAATTGTGAAAAGAATGCGCAGTAAAAGCGCAAACATACCCTCGGAATCAGATGAAAACACTTCATTGTGTACTAAACGTGCAAGATGCAAGTTCTGCCCATCAACCAACGACAACAAAACTAATATATTATGTTACAATTGCAAAAGAACACTTGCAAATTTCACGTAAGTTATTTTTGTCCAAATTGTAAATAAAAGTAAGTATTCAAATATTTTTAAGTTATTTTACTGGTGTTTTGTATTATTTGATATATATAAGCTTATTTTATTATTTTTTTAATTATTTCTAAAATAGTTATTTTCATTTACTGCTAGAAAAGGTAATATTCTAAATCGGGTCACATTGACCTGAACACTACATACGTATAGTAAATGCGAACAGAACAGCAGGGTTAATAAAAACCATGAATTACAGCTGAATATGGAAAACAGAAGTTAAACTATCACAACAAAACACCAAACCTTGTTGAAAATTAAAAATTAATTCAGCGAGCAAAACCGATGTATGTAAAAACATGAAGTCATTCAAAACATTTCTTTACTGATGTCATAGCCAAAAGAGATCAAACAATCTCCATAGACATCAACATTTAATCTTCCTGTCTTCCAAGGCATGTTTTAAAAATCCAGAATGCTATGCTACCCTCTCCCTCTAGTTAGTAATATGACATTGTTGGCTGAAGCTGTGAGCATTATGTGCAAGATTAAATTATTGCTCTTGCATGGAAATACAAAAACAGCAGGAAAAATTGTAAATTGCTTGCTTATTTATGATTATACATTAAAATTTTTATACGATTATGCAATAGCAATTGACAATATTAGATATCAAATATATGAGAAAGTAGATAAATATAGGATATATAGGACAACTCTGACCCTTACTTGTGGTTTCATTTAATAAATCATGTAAGTAAAATGTGGATTTATTCTTTATACAGAGTTGGATGAGTTTTTTTTACTACTTTTTATTATTTATTTTATTTATTTTTTTTTTTCCGATGAAATTTTAATATTTCTGATTTTATTTTTAATCTAGATCTATAACAGATATTACAACATATGATAAAATCTAAATTTAATATTTTGAAAATATATCTATAAAATTATTGAAAATTTTAATCTGGATATTTTTAATAAAATTGCTAACATTTTTTTTTTTTTAGTTTTGGTCATACGGCGATTGTGGAATTATATTTTGAAAGCTGCAACAAATAGTTTTTATTAATATTTAACTTTAATCAATGGTTTAATTAATTTTAACACAAGTTTTCAATCTATAAATCCACTTTCACTTATCATCCAGAGATTTGGTTCAAAATGTCATCTTTGGTAGTATCTCCTGAAAAACCTTTTGTGTTTACCAAAATATAGAAAACATCTCTCAATGACACATTTTATAAAAAATTATGCCTGCCAATTTCATGAATTTCAGAACAAAAAGAAATGTAAAAATGTGGCATAAGTTTATCTTTTGGAACTAAAAACAGTCTTTAAATCACTATTAATGCTTGGAAATATAATTAATTTCTTATCTCCTTCACAATTCAGAAAATAAAGATTTCATAAACTAGTGAATAGTAAAAAAGAATTATTATTATTAATTATTAAGATATTCCATTTAGCTTCAAATTAACAATAAGTTATTTATTATTACCATAACAAAAGATAAATTAAGACACAGTAATACAAAATATTGTTACACACAGATATTTTCTCTCTTTTCCAAACACAATTCACAAATGTTTGTGAGATTACTCTCTAATGGGGAGAAATAAGGGATAGAGGGGATTTCAAGCTTTTTTAAATAAATTAGAATTTTTTTAAGAAAATCAAACATTCTAAACTTAAAATCTTTTTAAAAATTTGTAAATTTCAACTACTGAATACTATTTTTTTTTTTTTTTTAATTTCTTACATACTACATAAATACATGTTAAAAAAAAAAAAAAAAAAAAAAAAAAAAAAAACATACTGTTCTTCTGTTTTGATATTTAGCAACACCTGATTCATCAAAACTTGCATCTCCAGTGCCTCTTCCGATGATAGTAGATAAATCACTTCCATTTAAGAGAGGATTCTAGAGAAAAGAAAATTAAACAAAATTTAATGCAAGCAATATTTAAAAATATATATCACTAAAAAACATACCACTAAAATATTAGCATTTATGCAATAAATTAATGGACTAGAATAATGGATTTTCTAAAATCTCTTTTGTATAAAATTTTATTTATTTATTTATTTTTATTTTAGTAAGTGAAATTTTAGTTGTTCACATTAAAAAGTTTCTGTGCATTAATATATATATATATAATATGATGAGGAATTGCACAGTGGTTATATAGATTTGTTAATCAACATTGCAAGTAAATGCACACTTTGAAAACTTTTATTTCAAAATCATTATCTTGGTCCTGTGCAGAGATTACACTGATTATTATATTGAGTACTCATTTGCGGAATTGTTTTCTTCAAAAGAAATACAAACCACACAAACAACTAAAAATTATTAAGTTTATGTTTTAGTTTAAATTAATACAAACTGTTTAATAAAACAGTAAATTATTTAAGAATAATAAATTAGCAATTCCATACATAATTCTAGACCCCCCCCCCCCCCACCACCACCCTAAAAAATCTACTTAGAGAACTGAAAAGAGAAAACTAATGATTAAAATGTGAAAATTGCAAAAATAAAATATCCAACAGTTAATCAGAGCATACATATCCAGTCATTATACCAAGTAATAATTGCATTTTGCTTGCAGCCAAGTGCTTTGAATTCCTATGAAATGAGAAAGAACAACAATCAAAAAAGGCACTCAGCCAAAATAATATCGATCCTCATTGGCTGATAAAAATATTTGAAGTTATCTTATTACTGTGATGAAAGATTAGTCAAAATACTGAGAAATTGTCAGAAAATAATGTATGGTAATTAAATTGAAAGGAAATAAATAGGCTGAAATATAGGAATCATGATTCAAATAAATAAATAAAATAACAATAATAATAAACTATTGAAAATATTAATAACATAGCATTTTGCAATAAATAATAATAATAAAAAAAAGTGATAAAGAGAATATTGCATTATTATGTGGCCAGCTAGAGCCATAACAAACTGAATACAGTAATGACTTCATTAATGTTTTTTCAAAGAACTGAATAATACTTTTGTTGCATTCCACACATTCTGACTAAAGTAATTTATGATAAGAAAAAAGAAGAAATAAAAATAATAAACAAGCAATTCCAGTTTTAAGGTATGCATTCAAAAAAATATAAAGTGATTGTAGAAATTATAATTTTACAGAAATTAAAATAGTCTAAACAAACAAAATATTTATATTTATTTGTAAAGTTCTTGATTTATTACTAGTGCTGTAGTATTATAAAAGACAAAGAATATAGCCCACAGATTATATGCCATTGTTTTATTTGGGAAACAAAGGGTATATGGAGTTTCTTTAAAAAATTAAGAAGGTATACAAATAAAATATCAGTATTTAATCGTAAATTCTCCTAAATTGCAAAATAAGTGAAGATCTACTAAATGAAAAGAGTGAATATAAAAATATTACTAACTAATTTATAATTAAATTAAAAGAAAACACATAGTATACACAAAACAGGAATCTACAAACTGTCAAATTCTATAATTAGACAAATCTTTGGCTGCAAGTTATAATTTTAAAAGAGTTACTACTTGAACAAAAATATTTAAAAGTTTAAAGTATGTATGTAATATAAATCAATATTTAAAAGCTAAAAACATGATGCCAGAAGTTATTGAAAGAACAAAATAAGCAGAAAATTGTGAAAGCAAAACTAATTTATTCCTACATAAGGAGAAAACATAATAGCTGGGTGATGGGTTCTTAGTTTACAACTACAATAAAATCTTCATAATGGATATCTAACTAGTAAATCTGCAGATCAGGAGCCTCAACGTCAGCTTTGCACATCATTTTTTTTAAAACACACTTAGGGTAATATTCAACTTCCTGGAAACTGTAATTTAAAATTTTCGAATTACGTAATTATCTATAAGAATAAAATAAGAAATTTTCAACCATCAAAAGCGTTAAATTAAAGATTTAGTTATGTTAGGATATTCTGAAATTTTCATGATCTATTATTATTTTTTTTTTTTTTTTTTTTTATTATACCATAGTAGATTTCTTCAGGGAGGCTCCGCCCCCCTGAAACCTCCCGTTGTCTCATTAAATTTAAATTTGTAACTCTCTATCAATCTGCTCATGGTTATCGTATATCTTGTATTTCTTTATACATTTTGATTTATAAGGATAAGTAACAGTTTTAATAAGCATTTTTCATTATCCTCATACTTCTACATACCTGCCCACCACAAACACCTAAATCTGATGTATCAGGAACTTTTGAAAGTGTAAACTCAGTAATCTAGGGTTTTACAATTTTGTTTCCGAAAAAAGAAGTTTTGATTGCATTTTATGGCAGTTATCGGGGACTGACAGACAGACAGACAGAAGAACAGACTGACAGACGGAAAACAAATTTTGTGTCGCCAAAATAAGCCTTCACTGAAGTTTCGGCAATGACGTCATTATTCATGAGTTATTGCTATCCATGTTTCTTGTATTTTTAACAACTACTATAAAATACCTGTTTTATTTCAATTATGATGTCAAATTTTACCAAGTGAAAAATTTGTTAAAAATATAATTCTTTTTTATTTCTTTTACTTCTAATTATGCCCCCATTTTTATCAGAAAAATTCTTATTAACGAAACAAATTTCCGTGTTAAACTATTCCATATTTTGATTTTTTTGGCAACAATAAAGGAAATTGGTTAAATTTATCTAAAAAATCGCTATTGATTCTGTATGAAAAAAGGAAATTTTGAATTATTAAGGAAAATATTTGAATAAAATTTATAAAACATACACTATGTTCTTTTCTGGGCTATGTTATGTTTATACGCAAAAATACTAAGACATTAATTAATTCATCTGTTTTGACGTTGACTTCATTTAAATTTTTGTACACGCATTTAAATTTATAACATTATAAAAATAAGGATTAGGATGAATGATTGCTTAGCAATCATTAAGAGAAAATAAAAAAAGCGAAATAAATACATTTGAAATAAGTAAATTTCTAAAACAAATTAGTTTATATTATTGGAACACATTTATAAAAAATCGCCAAAATTTACAGTAATAATTTTTAAAATCTGACAAATACATAGAAAAAATTTCAAAACAATATGAATAATTTAACTGGTAAATTTTAGTCTCCATTTATTGTTGAATTCCATTAATGAAATGTGTCATTTTCTCTCAAGAAAAAAAAAAAATTGAAAATCACTGGATTTGCCATAGAAAAGCATTATTGTGCAAAATTAAATATTCTATATTTTCCGAACGAATGAATCAAATCTAACAAAAAACTATACAGCTTAATCCCAGTGCCTCACTAACATACCCACTTAATTTCAAGCCAATCGTATGCTTTTTGCGTCAGTTATCGTGGAACAGACAGATAGAAACCAAAGAATTTCTTGTCTCCAAAGTAAGCCTTCACTGCCGTTTCGGCAAATATTTTCAGTTATAAAAATGCATGGAATGCTGCATGTAATCCAACTATGGAAGACTACACCACTTACACTTAAAATAATTAAATATCTGTTTATTTCTATATAATTTCTATCAAGAGATGCAGCTGAACTTGAAAAATCCTGAGTCCCTGGGATACAGGACTACTAAGCCCCCCCCCCTTTTTTTTTTTACAAAAGTGGGTCCCCATTAATAAGTCATCCTTTTCAGATGCAAAAGTTGAACTCATTCATTTCGAAAAGAAAAATGAATTGCAATAATTATTGTTTTGATAATAATTAAAATCAATAATTTTTTTTAAACTATTAAGAGAAATTTTCTTAACTGTTTTCAAAAATAAATGTCTAAGATACAAATTTAATTATAAAATAATATTTATTTGAATGTAGAAGATAAGTTTGAGTTTTTTATAAAAAAAGGTTAAGACAGATTTATTGAAAAAGACACTTTTGCTGAAAAACAGAATACTTTTGCTGAGAAAAGGAGTACTTTTTGTTTAATGAATGGGTGCTTTCATGAATTTCATCCACTCAGAAAGATTTGAAACTGTCATATAAAGATTTGAGAGGAAAGTCTATAATTGAAGCAGCAAAAAATCAATTTTGAAGCAAGAAAATTAGTTTTCTTTGGAACAGAAAAATTCACTGCCAACATTGACTTTTTGCTTGCGCCCTTTTGCCAAAATTAACATTTTTCCGCAATGTTTTGATGAAATTTGCAAGATTTTTTTTCACTCTTTTGATGAAGTCTGTCGTTTTTTGAGATTTTTTGAAAAAAGTTACTGTTTTACATGAATCTTTTGAGGAAATTTGCCGTCTTATTGAGATTTTTTCATGAAGTTTGCCATTTTTTCATGAATATTTTGATGAAATTTGCTGTTTCTTTTGCGACTTTTGGACTAAATCTGTCGTCTTTTTTTTTTGTGATTTTTGCACAAAATCTGCCAATTTTTTCGGGATTTTGTGACAAAATTAGCCATTCTTTAGCAACTGCCTTGACAAAATTTGCTGGGAATTAGTTTCGTGATCTTTTAAGGGGTCTCAGGACTTTTAAAATCGGAAAAATTGAAAAAAATAAGGCCATCTTCAATATATAATATCTTAAAATGTTTATGATATTAAAACACAATTCCTATTAAGATGAAAGATATGAGCCCTTTCTTTCATTTTATGCTTTTAAAAAATTGCAAGGTGCAAAATTAGCATTTACAGAGCGCTCCAAACTGCCGGACATTTGACGAGCAGAAAATTGACATAACTTATGTGCACAATTACAAAATAAATATTACAACTAGAATGGAAATTTCGGTGTTCACTTATACATCAAATTGTAATTATTATCTTGAACTTGAATAAATTTATATTTAAAGCATTTTTCTATTTTTAATACATAATTGTATTTAACTGATAGAATATTTTGAAAATTTCAACAAGATAATCACCTAAAAAATAATTTTTTTTTAACAATAAGATGGAAAATTTAGGTTTAGTTTATACAAATTAACATGAAATATATATTTTGAAAATTTTATGTAAAAATACTTGCAAGATTTTGAGATATCGTGCGCGCTATGACCAAAAATGTCATTTGGAGAAAAATTATTTCAAAGTTTCGGAAACACCGCTTCAGCTATTGAGTGGGTAAAATTCAAAAACCCATAACTTTTGTTCTAATGGGAATTTCGAGAAAACAATGATACAAAACTGTTCAGAAAAAATAAGAGTTTAACACAGAAAAAAAAAAAAAAAAAAAATAGAAATTTCGAAAATTTGGAAGCTGAGTCTTGAGACCCCTTAACAAAATTTGCTGTTTTTCCACAATCGTTTGATGAAATTATATATCCCATGGGACACGTAAGAGCAATTTTTTTTTTCATCCTGTCTCTGACTTTTGGCATAATTTATGCACTATAGCGTGTCTGCAGCATCATTGGCTAAACTGTCAAATAAAATTGAAATAGCATAAAATTGTTTTAAATAAAATATGAATGCAACATATGTAGTTGAATAATGCACACTAAAATAAACAGAATGAAAAAGATTGCTATAGCAAGCGTGGCAGTCAATAATTCTTCAATTTTTCATTAAAAATATGCATATAATTAGGAATAAAGATATAAAATGGTTTATCCGAGGTATGTGTCATCAATAGCTACACATTTTCTATTTTGCAAGCAAATTGTGGATGCAGTCGCTGAAAAACAGTGCATGTTTTGAGGTGATCCAGTCACCAAACCATTTTTTGACATGTTTATAATTGTTAAAGTATTTCATGGAGAGTACATGAGACATTGATGAAATCAAGTGATAATTAGAAGGGACCCAGTCAAGTGAATATGGTGGGTGGTACAAAAGCTCACAAATAAATACAGCAATTATGTCTCTGACCACTTTCAGTGTATGTGATGGGACATTGTTAAGGCCCCTGTCCTCGCTCGAGGAAACGTTAGCAAGCTAATGCTATTCCTATGGGGAAGCATTTTTCTAATAACTCTTTCGCATTTTGACATTTTTGAATAATATTTTTTGCATTGGATAGCTGAGATGCATGCCCACAGCGCACCTTTTTTACTTTTTCGATTTTGGTTACAGATAGTTTTTTAAAAAGCACTTTCAGTTTCGAAACTGGTTTTGAAAGTGAAACTAACTTTGTAAAAAATATCTGCAACCAAAATCGAAAAAGTAAAAAAGGTGCGCTGTCGGAATGCACCTCAGCTATCCAAAGCAAAAAAAAACTATTCAAAATGTCAAAATGCGAAAGAGTTATTAGAAAAATGCTTCCCCATAGGAATAGCATTAGCTCACTAGCTTTTCCTCGAGCGAGGACAGGGGCCTTAAGCAGCAAAATCTCTTTTCAGTGTCTTGTAGCCCATTCTGGGCACTTTTTGATCGATACATGGTTCAAACTGATTATTTGTTGATGATAGTAAATGGTATTAACTGTTTCACTTCATTTTAGAAGCTTATGGTAAACAACACCATTCTCATCATACCAAATATACAACTTTATACTCTTTCAAAAGTTATTAGGTCATGTGGTCAATGCTAATGGTTTTCTTGGGTAAGTTTCTGATCTTAAGTTGGGACATTGTCATCATAAGTTTCCCCAAATATACCTTCACTTAGCTTTTTTTTTTCTTCTTTAATTGAACAAAAAAATCAGTACATGCACACACATGCTCTTTATTTGGCTAGAAACTGGACATATTTATCACAGGAAAAAAATATAATGCTAACTCAAGATCACTTAAACATCAATGACATAAGAAGTTAGAATGAGAACCAAGCGTTGCTTCCAATACTATATCTTGAAAAAAAAAAAAAAAAAAAAAAAAAAAAAGAATTATAAACCGCTACATTTGGTAAATACTGAAATATTTCACAACTAACATGCAGTTAATATAAAAGTACTATAATTAGCTTTTGGTGTAGTTGATGGGCAATTTAAAAAAATGTACTAAATATAAAAAATCTATCAGTTTTCAATTAAAATCAGGATTTCCTAGTTTTTATAAAAGCCATTTATATAGATGCTAGTGTTCTTGCTTTTCTAATTATTCAAAAACATTGAATTTCATATTTCAATAAAAAACTAGAAAGAATGAAAAAAAAAGAAGGTAAATTCCATATGTTCAGCTGTAATCAAATCATATATGAGTAATTATATCTAGCTCAATATACAGGTAAGGTATGCATATTTTGACCTTATAATAATTATTTAGAATATTTCATTTATTTAATATGAAATCTAAAAATAAATAGTGGAAAAAAAAAAGAATAAAGAAGATAACATCTAATCATCTTTAAAGAATCAAATGAGTAAACTGAATTATATTTAAAAAAAAAAAAATAAATAAATAAACTATAACTTCTGCAAAGAATTTTATCAAAGAATTTAAGAGTAAACTGAATTATGTTTAATAAGAAAATTTACTGAATAACTATAAATTCTTCAAACAATTCTTTGTAAAGCAGTGCAATAAAATGTCAATAATAAAATAAAAAGTTTTAGCATGTTTAGAAGAAATAAAAAATATAGAACATATTTCAAAAAAGAATTACATTATATATTCAATAACACTTACTTCAGCTGCACCAACACGAGAAGGATCACTGTCTGCCTTTTCATTACTAAAAGTTCTCCATTCAGAGCCTACATCAATGACCCTTAAAAATGAATTACAAAAAATTATGAATAAAAATTAATAAATAAATTCATGCAATTGAAACCGATTAGAAGGGAAACGTTGTTTCCCCCTTTAACAAGTTGTAAAGTTTTTTTTTCCAGAATAAAACATATGAATTTCTATATTGTTTCAGAATAAAATGAATTCAGAAAATAAGTCTGTTGGATTTCAGAACAGTCATAATACCATACCCCAATTTTTCAAGTTAGCTGGAAATTTGTAGTCACTTGAAAAAGCAAAATTCTATATTTTAGAATGAAATAGTAAATTTTGCTTTCTCTTCAATAAAGTTTATTCAGAATTTGACAAGAAATACATAAGTCAGCCAAATATATACCTATTTTGCTAAAAATTATAAGTTTGTTTTTATCAATCAATACCTATGATTTAATATAAAAAAAAAGAAAAAAAAATCTTTTTTTAATTAAAATTATTAAAGAAAATAAATCTATTTTTTTTACAAAACTCAAAAAAAGACAACAAAAATCATTTCAATCAGAGTTTAAGAAGTCCTCCTTACTGCCCTTTTATTTATTTATTATTATTTCCTTTTTAAAAGAATTAAAAATTGTATAATTATAAAAATTGTATAATTGTATGTAACTGGTATTGAAAACAAAGTTTTTGCCAAATTAGAATCAGAAAAAAACGCACCAATGTGGTGTGTCGATAAATCAAGCACTTGGTATTTTTATACTAATTTGATGCATCGCCAAATATTGTACATGTGGCATTTTTTTGCATTTCATTAATTTAATTTAAAATATATTTAATAATATAATCCTTTCATTCATTTCATTTATAATAACATAATTTTAATTTGAAACTAAAACATTTAAAATTCATGATTTTTATTTATTTTTTAAGCCAACAGAATAAAAATACAAAACAAAAATAATGAAATTTTGAAGCTCCATAATTGCAACAAAAGAACAAAACGTAAATAAACTAAATTTACCATGCACGGCCTAGATGCATTTTGTTTGGCTGTTGCCATTAAACAATTAACAAATAACTGTGATTTTTGTGCCACATGTGTTGGCATAATATATATATAGATACTGCCAAATTTCATACCTGTCTCCAACCACAAGTCCACACTCGGAACAGATCATATCACCTGCACGACAATCTTCAATGAGAGCAGCATCTGGATGATAAGGACACACAACAGCAGCACCATAAGACCTAAAATTAAGCAATTATGAGGCATCATTTAATTCAGAAATGAAGTGATTCCTATTCTTACATTATTAATATGATTAATTTTAGTCTTGATAAATTTTTGTAACATGTTTTACCATAAATAGTAATGCATTCATACATATTATTAGCAATGGTAGCTTTAAGGAATTTCATGCTCTTTGGAGATTGCTGTATCCACTATCAGTAATTTTATGATTAGGAAATGTTTGTACTGTATAAATAGTGACCATGATTTTTAAGAACTTTTATACATTATAGAGATTGCCACACCACAAGGTGCACTATATCTGGCAATTTATTATTTTTTTAACGATCACAAAGCATTCATTTACAGATTAATGTCTGTGGCTTCACAGAATTTCATGCAAAAGTAGTTGGCAAATTACAATTTGAATCATTCAATGTTTACTCTGATATAGCTGGGCACTTTAAAAGACTGAAATAACATGTTTTTTTCTAAAAGTCGAGAAATCAGAGTTTCAATCATTAAATGAGCACTCTGACTTACCATAGGTAGTTAAAAAACATATTTTTCAATATTTTTTTTGCTTTATTTTGACTGTTTCGTTCAAAGGATCTGTACGTATATGAATTTTCTGATCATCTACATAAAATTTTGTAAAGTTCCTTTAATCCTTTGAGTGACTTTTCCTTTCCCAAGAATATAAACCAAACTTAGTTGTTATCCAAAATCTTCAACATAATATATAAAAATATAATTTGAAAAATTAAACAGTACATAAACAAAAACTTTGAAATTACTAATTGAATACTTTATTTATGATTATTTATTCCAACTGATTGTAAGGTTTAATGGATATTTTACTCCTCCAAATTCAAGTCAGAGATGATACTGATAGAAATTCAATGAAATTTTTTGAAATATACGATTCAATCATTAAATAATCATTTCAGTTGCATTTTGTAGTTTAAGGTTAAATAATAATGTATGAGAAATAACAGGGAAACAAAATGGCGGCTTGTGGGAAGATACTGCATCTAAGCCTTATTTAATATCTGATATGTCTGAGGCAAACTCACATTAAGACTGGAAAGAATTCAACTGTTTTATTCAGTCACTAGCTGACCTGCCTGGGCCCGTGCTGTTATTCAGTTTTCAAATGTGTTATTTGTTTTCTAAATGACCCTTAAATTAAAACTCAAATTTCTATGATTTTTTATCTTTAAGTCCATTTTGTCAAAATTTATATTTTTAAATGGAAAAATCGTGAAAAGTTATTGAATTGAAAGCACATGCTGTTTGGTATTTTATTCTCTATGTAATTTAATTTTTTGTGAAAAGGATTATGTTTACCGAAAGCGAACGAAACCGCGATAGAACAATCAGGTTTTTACTGAATTCATAAAAAATTTCACACATTTTATTTTGAAAAAATTAATTTTATCCATATGAAAGTTCCAAAATTTTTGTAAGTAATGGAAATCTGGTTTATCGAAAGCCTCTAAAAAGATTGCGCTAAAATAAAGACATTTAGTTACTTTTAGCGTAGGAAAAATGTATTCTCCATGAGCCGGGGTATGATTCGTGCTTGCAGTGTATTTGAAAGGGTTAAATCTCATATTTTTTATTTTTAATAACAAATTGCACCATAGATTATCAAAGTGTTTTAGCTTTAAGAAAATATTTTTGGTTTGACAGGACGTATATAGAATTGCGCTCTGCAAAAGGCAAAACCGAAATGAAACGATCTGGTTTTTATTGATTTTGTCAAATTTTTCTCACTTTTTATTTTTTTTAAATTATTTCTACTCGTCCGAACGTTTCAAAATTTTTTTAAGAAGGTGTAAATTTGGTCTACTGAGATGCTTTTAAAAGATTGTGCTGAAATATGTGCGCTTAGATACTTTTAGCGTAGAAAAAATATTCTATTTGTGATCTGAAAAGTGACCTTTTACCGGTGTATTTGAAAGGGTTAAATCTTATATCTTAAAAACCGATTGCATCATAGATTATGAGAATGTTTTAAAGCTTTAAGAATGTTTTTTGTTTGCCGGTACCTATAGGGTTGCGCTTTGCTAAGGCAAAACCGCAATGAAAACAATCTGTTTTCATTGATTTCATCAAATTTTTCACACATTTTATTTTGTAAAAAATATTTCTATCAGTCCGAACATTTCGAATTTTCTGTAGGGAGTATAAATTTGTTCTAGTGAGAAGATTTCAAAAGATTGAGTTGAAAAAATATGTATGTTAAGATAATTTTAGCATAGAAGTACCCTCTCTGCAAGTCGCAAAATGACTTTCTTTTGCCAGTGTATTTGAAAGGGTTAAAATACAAATATTTTAAAACCAATTGCACAATCGGTTAGAAGAAAGTTTCAACTTTAATATCTTTTTGGTTTGTTTATATCTAAAAAATTACACTTTGGAGGGGCATTGACAAAAGGGAAAAAAATAATTTTGGAAAAAACAACCATTTTTGAATATTTGTTTTCAAAGGGTTAACTGTAACATTTTTTCGGATTGATAATTGCATTTGAGACCTAAAAATATGATCGTTCGAAATGTGTCTCTTAAGTTTAACTGCATCGGGCAGTTTGATTGATTTGGATTTTAAAAAAATGATCCAAAATCAGAAATAAACGCCGATAAATAGTTCTTCTTCCGTTTAGATGAATAAAAGGGTTTGTGCGCATGTCCAAACGATTTCTTTCCCCGTTCATTCAGGGCCATAGCTAGAAGTGAACAATAGGGGGGGGCTCATAATTTTTTCTCTCTCTTTCTCTGACGCAGAAAGATAAATCCTGTCAAAAACATGAATGTGAAAGAATGCCAAGTTCGTTAAAGGTTTCGCTAATAAAAGAAGCGAGATGTAACTGCAAACCAAGTTCTTTCGGAGCTCCTTAAATCATAACTCCTGTCATGCATAATATTATTCAATTGCTTAAAATGATTTGTTAAGTTACTTGTTATTCAATAGAGCGACTTAGCAAGTTTTCTCTTATTCAATTTTTTCTATTTAGTTGATCAGAAATTAAAGTTGATCCCTTCCTTAATTTATCAGTACCTTAACTTCAATATACTTATTCGAACACTCGATTGACTAGATCTTTGTTAATCAGATTCTAGATTAAATTGTACTCCGACTTAAAGATTAAAGTTGGTAACTGAAAACTTGCCAAGTCGCTCTATTGAATAACAAGTAACTTAACAAATCATTTTAAGCAATTGAATAATATTATGCATGACAGGAGTTATGATTTAAGGAGCTCCGAAAGAACTTGGTTTGCAGTTACATCTCACTTCTTTTATTAGCGAAACCTTTAACGAACTTGGCATTCTTTCACATTCATGTTTTTGACAGGATATCATTATTTTTTGTCAAATCACTTCTTTTATGAGCGAAACCTTTAACGAACTTGGCATTTTTTCACATTCATGTTTTTGATAGGATATCATTATTTTTTGTCAAATAAGTAAGTATTTGTTTCCTACAATAAACGCCGATAAATAGTTCTTCTTCCGTTTAGATGAATAAAAGGGTTTGTGCGCATGTCCAAACGATTTCTTTCCCCGTTCATTCAGGGCCGTAGCTAGAAGTGAACAATAGGCAGGGCTCATAATTTTTTCTCTCTCTCTCTTTCTCTGACGCAGAAAGATAAATCCTGTCAAAAACATGAATGTGAAAGAATGCCAAGTTCGTTAAAGGTTTCGCTAATAAAAGAAGTGAGATGTAACTGCAAACCAAGTTCTTTCGGAGCTCCTTAAATCATAACTCCTGTCAAGCATAATATTATTCAATTGCTTAAAATGATTTGTTAAGTTACTTGTTATTCAATAGAGCGACTTAGCAAGTTTTCTCTTATTCAATTTTTTCTATTTAGTTGATCAGAAATTAAAGTTGATCCCTTCCTTAATTTATCAGTACCTTAACTTTAATATACTTATTCGAACACTCGATTGACTAGATCTTTGTTAATCAGATTCTAGATTAAATTGTACTCTGACTTAAAGATTAAAGTTGGTAACTGAAAACTTGCCAAGTCGCTCTATTGAATAACAAATAACTTAACAAATCATTTTAAGCAATTGATAATATTATGCATGACAGGAGTTATGATTTAAGGAGCTCCGAAAGAACTTGGTTTGCAGTTACATCTCACTTCTTTTATTAGCGAAACCTTTAACGAACTTGGCATTCTTTCACATTCATGTTTTTGACAGGATATCATTATTTTTTGTCAAATCACTTCTTTTATGAGCGAAACCTTTAACGAACTTGGCATTTTTTCACATTCATGTTTTTGATAGGATATCATTATTTTTTGTCAAATAAGTAGGTATTTGTTTCTTTTTTGAAATAAGTAGGTTAAATTAGTTTTATTTAATATTAATTTCAGCTTTTTCCTGCATTTATTCACTGTTTTTTTCAGTCAAATTAAAAATTTTAACATTAGGACTGTTTATGTTCTTTTAAATTCCACTAATAAGGATGTTTCTTTTACGTGATTGGGTACTACTTGATTATTTCGTCGACCAAAAATGTTTGTAGCCAACTTGGCGAAATATCGCTATATTGACGACAAAAATTACGCACCAAAAGTCATACTAACATGGCTCTATTTCTGGTATTTTGCCAAATTCCCATAGATTCCCATTGTAATCTGGTAATTTATCCAATAATTTTGTTAGAGCAAGGACTGTCGCCATCATTTTGGCATCTTTTTTTTTTCTTTAAATTGGTTCGCTAACTACCCAAGATTGCTTAAATATTGCTATTTAGAAAGTTTTTAGAACGCTTTTCGCGCATTTTTACCCCTTTTAAATTTTGTATTTGTTAACAAATGTTCTTAGTGATCATTTATATCTTATAATTAATGAACATGCCAAATTTTATGTTTTTAGGCCCTTAACATACAGACATCGCATTTTTAGAACGCTTTTACTTACCCATCATACCTAGTATAGGGTAGGTCTTGCAATCGTTTTGAAAATCGGAAAAAAAATGTTGTCGGATTTACACGTTTTAGATAGTGGAGATTCCGAAAAACATATTTTTAGAAACAAAATTTTGCCGCCCGTCTGTCTGTCTGTCTGTAAACGCTCTATCTCCCGAATGAATTGAGATAGAGACTTGAAATTTTGTATGTAGTTAGTATGTAAGAATGGGACGAAACCTATTTAATATCAGCAACCTCGATTATCCGGAACTATTTTTTTCGGATTCTCGAAAATTTCGTTCTGATGAAAGGTACATAAAAATTTTCGAATTTTTTTTTTCTAAGGAATGGACGTAAAAGGCAATAAAATATCACACACAGCGTTAGAATTCCTAAAAAAAGGTCACTGGTCCCAAGGACCAGTAAGCATGAGAATTTACTGGTCCGCAGACATCATCACTGGTCCGCTACATAAAATTCTATTAAATTTTAACACTTAGAGTGGCCTCTTCCCCCCCCCCCCCCCCCCCGTCCCTGACCAATCTTACTTTGCATTTATCCAAAATTTTCAGCATAAAAAAATGTAAAATTATAATTTGCTAAATTTAAATAAACAGTACATAAAGAAAAACTATCAAATTATTAATTACATATTTTATTTGCCATTACTTATTTCAACTGACTGTAAGGTTTAATGCAAATTTTTTTCGATTTTTCTCCAGATTGCAGCCAGAGGGGTGGAATTGTAGCTAGTGGCAGTGATGCAGCTGGACTTGAAAAATCCTGGGTCCCCGGGACTTCTAAAATTCTGGATCCCTTTTCGACAAAACGGGTCCCCACTAAATAATAAGTCATATTTTTCGACTCAAAAATTGAACTTGTTCATTTCCACAAAAAAATAAAATAAAATAAAATAAATAAAATGCAATGATTGTTTTAATAATAATAAATAATTAAAACCAATATTAATGTAAGAGAAATTTTCTGTACATTTTATAGAATAAATGGGCAAGATACAAATTTAATTATAAAATAATGCTTATGTAGAAGATAACAAATATCACTATTGTTTGTATTTCTTTTAAAATGGGGCAAGACAGGTTTATTAAAAAAGACATTTTTGCTGAAAAAGGGGATATATTTTTTTGAGTAAATGGATATTTTGTTTAATGAAATTTATTCTGTCAGGAGTCACATTCACTCAGAAAAATTTGGAGCAATAAAAAACCGATTGGGAAGTAGGAAAATCAGTTTTTGGAGCAGCAACAACAATTTTGAAGCAGGAAAATTAGTTTTAAAAACAGAAAAATTCTCTCCCGGCATTCACTTTTTTTTCTGCTTTTTCGTCGAAATTTCCGTTTTTCGCGTTATTTTGACGAAATCTTTTGTTTTTTCGGGATTTATTGCCGAAATATACCGTTTTTCGTGATATTTTTTGATAAAATTTGCCGTTTATCTCGATTTTTGGATGAAATTTGCCGTTTGCGATTTTTTGAAGAAATCTGCCTTTTTTTCGGGCTTCAGGGTGAAGTTTGCCATTTTTTTCGCGAATTTTTTTGTCTATATTTGCCGGAAATTAGTCGTTATTTAGCGATTTTTTAAGAATATGTGTCGTTTTTTCGCAATCTTTTTGCGAAATAACGAGAGAAACAATCGTTTTTCTCTCTCAAACGATTTTTTGAGAAATTTTGCCGTTTTCTCGCGATTTTCGGACAAAATTTTTCGTTTTTCACGATCTGCCTTTTTTTGCAATTTATTTTTTAGAAGAAATCTGCTTTTTTTCACAATTTTTTGAAAAAATCTGCCGTTTTTGGCGATTTTTTTGACAAAATTTGATGTTTTATTGCTATTTTAGGCGGAATTTGCCGTTTTTGCGATCTTTTGAAGAAATATGCCATTTTTCGAGTTTTGGAATAAAATTTGCAATTTTTTCGAGAATTGTTTGACAAAATTTGCCGTTTTTTCGCGATCCTTTAACGAAATTACACGTCCTGTGGGACGCGTAAGAGCCATTTTTTTGTTCCCATCGCCGATTTCTTGCGTAATTTACGCGTTATAGCGCGTTCGCGGCATCGCTGATAATAAAAAATAATAATAAAAAAAAATCTTATGTGCGATCGGTTGCGGTTTTCTCAGGGCCTGAAAAAAGGCACTGGTCCTGCGGACCACTAAATTTTTCAAATTAGTGGTCCGATTGAATTATCGGTGGTCTCGGACCAGCGGACCACCAAGGATTTCGAACGCTGACACATTTTGCATATAGAACAAAGTCGATCGGATTATTAGTTGCTGAGATATTTTTATCCTGTTTTCCACATTCTTTGATTTTTCATGGCCCTGTATTTGATTCAAATTTCAATTCAGAGGTATTTAATTGGACATAATACGCAGTTAATTTTTAGTTAATAGAGTTGTTATTTTTGGAGTTATAAGGATGTTTCTTTTACGCAGTTCGGTACTACTTGAGTAGTTTGGCGTTTTATATAATGTGTCGAAATCGGTAATCATCAGTTCTTTAATAGAGCATTACCATGTATATTAACAATATTTAAATTTTGTTTATGAATTGCAATGCATTGTATAAATAGTTTTCACATGTTTTATTTTCATATACATATCCATGATGGGTAAGTATTACGGTGGCCCCCAACGACTAGTTTTCTATTTTACCCCCTTTGGGTTAGTGGAATCGACATAAGATATAGCCTATATTGGAGCAAGGACTATCACCATCATTTTGATATCATTACTTTTAAGAACGTTTGTTGTTTGCTGAAATTGCTTAAAAATCCCAATTTAGAACATTTTTAGAACGCTTTTCGAACATTTTCACCCCTTTTTAATTCCGTATTTTTTATCAAATGCCCTTAGAGATCATTAATATCTTATAAATAATTAACATGCCAAATCTTATAGTTCTAGGTCCTTCAGTAACACAAAAGTTGCATTTTTAGAATTTTTTTGCTTCTTCAACCTCTTTTGGTTAATTGTATACGCATAAAATATAGCCTATGTTTGAACCGGGGCGAATACCATCATTTTGGTA
This sequence comes from Maratus speculifer, assembly GCA_964019185.1. Lineage (NCBI taxonomy): Eukaryota > Metazoa > Arthropoda > Arachnida > Araneae > Salticidae > Maratus > Maratus speculifer. The sequence goes on from OZ025303.1 coordinate 165,079,238, forward strand.
TCATTAATTTTGAAATCGGTTCGGTGGTTTCAGAGATTAGCCCCAATACTTGCCAAAAGTGTCGCCAACTTGGCACTATTTCTGATATTTCGCGAAATAACTCTAAAATGCCAAACTTTATGTTTCCAGTCTAGTCCCTTAATATACAGACATCGCATTTTTAGAATGTTTTTATGCTCTTTTACCTCCTTTGGGTTAGTGTAATCGACATAAGATATATCTTATGTTGGTGCAAAGACTGTCATCATCATTTTGATATCATTACTTTTAAGATCGGTTTGTTGTTTGCTGAGATTGTTTTAAAATTGGTATTTCGAACTTTTTAGAACGCTCTTCGCGGATTTTCACCCATTTAAATTTGATATTTTTTTAGCAAATGTCATTAGTGATCATTTACATCTTATAAATAATTAACATGCCAAATTTTGTGCTTCTAGGCCCTTCAGTAAAACAAAAATCACATTTTTAGAATGTTTTTTGCTTCTGAACCCTCTTTTGGTTAGTGGCACAGACATAAGATATAGTCTATGTTTGAACCGGGGCGAATACCATCATTTTGGTACCATTACATTTGAAATCGGTTCGGTAGTTTCAGAGATTAACCCTGATACTCGCCAAAAGTGATGCCAACTTGGCACTATTACTGGTATTTTGTGAAATTCTCATAAGCTTCCATTGTAATCTAATAATTTATCCTCTAACCAACCATTAATGTTTAATTAATGGTGATTTCTGATTTTTTCCTATTTATAGATCCAATAACCTACCTTCACACCAAATTTCAGCTTCCTAAGTCACATGGAAGTAGTCAAACATTTCTATGAGTGAGTGAGTGAGTCAGTGATAAAAACAGTGGTTTTCAGGCGTCAATTTCTCGTCATCGGTAAAAGATTTTTTTTTTAAATTTTAGATTCGGAAATTAGAAGATGGTCTTACACGACACAAAAAATTGCAAGTGTGTAGGTCAAATAGAATTTAAGTTATTGAGGGGTCAAAAGTGGTTCGAAATGGTTCGGGTAATATAATCCACGGCCGGTGTGTCGCCTTTTACTTTGGGAACTTGGCTGACACACTGCCGTGTGTCTAGATTAACACCTAGTCACATTGTAGGAGGTACTGTATTTATTATTAAACTGTTGTAATAACTTCATTTTAGGCTAAGAAAAGTATATGATAATGATAATTGGGACTGTATATCTGGTGCAAAATAAAACATGTTAGCTCCATATGTGCAAATAGGATGAGGGAGTGTTGAATTACTTATTTTAGATGTAATTTAGTAATTCTGCAAAACTGTGAAAGGGTCTCAAAACTAAATTAGATTTTTGAACAGAATTTCATTCGAATTTTTGGAACAGAAATTCATTTAGTGACCTTGGAATTAGGCCTGGGCTTTAAATCGATTTATCTCTTAAATCGATTTAAAGCTTACATCGGAAATCGCGATTTAGTCAGTTTCTTAAATCGATACATCGGAAATCGCGATTTAGCCATCGCCTTATATCGCGATTTAGCCATTGTCTTACATCACGATTTAGTCAGTCTTAAATCGTGATTTAGCCATTGGTTTTAAATCGATTTCAAATAATGATTCAGAGTTAACATCAGAAAATTGAGTTATCTACTTTGGTGTATATACTGATTGCATGTCAAACTAGTGTTAAATCGATTTAAGTAAACTTTGCAAGCCTCAATGCTTTCTGATCAGGGTTGGGTTTTTGACGTCAAAAAGGGTTTTTTGACATGACGACGGTTTAAACCGGATTAAACCGTCAAAAACCTGTCGAAAACCCGTACAGTTACAATCTGCTTTGATGCACTAGAGTTTGTTGTTAAATTTTAAAACTAGCAACAGTTGCCATACATTATGCTGAAATTTAATTATATTGTGGGTAATTAGCAGGTCTTTAAATATTTCTAATTAATAAAAATTAAAGTAAAAATGATAGATTTCAAATCTTAGAAATTTATCTTGAAATGGGCATGCAGAAATATTTGCACAAAAATTATGTTTAAATATCGCGTTCATTTATTATTATTTTAATATTTAAAAAAATCTAAAGTTATTTAGTATGTATTTTGTCATAGTTAGTATTTATAAGTGTTAACAAGTTAAGTGTTATAAATGCAGGATTTTCAAAAGTGTAAAACTTGATACATGTGTTCAATTTTTCTTTTTTGCTATACACATTATATACAGAAGCGTGTAAAGAGAAAATTGTGACAGGGGCAAAGTTAGAATTTGGTGCCCCTCTACCCAACTTTTTCTTGTGACAGACCAAAAAATAGTTTGTAGTATAAATTTGGATTGTGCCCCCTAAATTTCCGTGCATGAGGCAGCTGCCCCCCCCCCCTTCTCACAGGGCTGATTATATACATAATATCTAGTAGGTTAATTTGAATTTAAATATAATGCATATAATCTATTATATGTATGATTATTACACATTATAAACCATTTTTATCACTACTCTCCCCCACCCTGCCCCACAACACACACACTATTAGTATTAAGAATACAAATAATGCTTATTTTGAAAGCAAGGTAAGACGAGAAGTAATTATTCAACAACTGAATACTTAAGATATTTAACAAAATTTTATAGCATTCAGTATAAAAAAAAAAAGAAAGAAAAGAAACGAAATAAGAAACTCATAAGTATTTGTATAAGCTAATTTTTCAGCATAGTAAATAAATAGGCTGAATATTGTAAACAGATACTCAGATGTTTTTTATTATCTTTATGTTAGTTATAAATTAAAAAAATGACTGATGATTTAGAATCCAGAATTACTGATTTTTCTGAAAAGCTAACTAACAATTTGTAAAAGTCAAAACAGAAAAATCTACAAAATACTTCTAAAACACAAAATATTATGTAGCTTTTTTTTAAATTATTATCTTATAAAATACATAATTTTAAAAAATAAAACATTCATTAAATATTTCCAATTAATTTGATTACATAATCTAAATCAATCAATAAAGAAATTTAGTTCAATAATGCATTTCCTTTGGCTCACGTAGCATATGGTAGCACATAACAAGTTTTGAACAATTTTCTGTTCCTAATCCATTACGGAACTTGTCTAATCTTTTATATTATTTTAAACTATACACTAAGTTTGGTTATAAATAAATTTCTTCATAATATAATATCCCTGCATATTTTGAATAACAAATTAAAATTTAATAAATAATATTACAAAAGATAAGTTTTCCAAAGTCTGAGATTTTGTTTACTATCCAAAATACATTTTTCAAAAATTTAAATTTATTTTTCTTACAACATATTTAGAAACATTTTCTTTATTAAAAGTAAATAAATTTTATTTATTAAATATAAATATAGGTATATATATATATATATGTAAATGAATATTTTTATTTACATATAAATATAGGTTTTTGACAGTTTTAGACATTTTTGACAAGGAGGTTTTTGACATGACGGTTTAAACCATGGTTAAAACCGTCAAAAACTGTCGCATGTCAAAAACTTGCCAACCCTGTTTCTGATTTAGGAAAAAGGTGATGTAAGAAAAATATGATTTAGGGAAAACAGAGCAAGTTGGTGTTAAATCGATTTAGAGGATCCGATTTAAACACACACCACAAACCTCAGTGTTTTCGATTTAAGAAAAACATTGAAAGCTGGTGTTAAATTGATTTAGTAGGATTTGATTCAAAATTAGCAGCGGTCTCTTGTCATGTGGATATTAAAAATGTAAAAGTGGCAATTAAAAAATTTCCTTCCTTTACCACCCTTGTCGTCATTCGCCAAGTGGCGGTTAAAAAAAATCTATTTTCGGTCGCCCAGTGAAATGCAGTTTTTTTCATAGAAATATGGATCTCTACATTGATTACATCTAATTAGAAAAGTGTTTTCTTCTTTTTCCTACTGGATGCAAACAGATTTCAATGACATAGCTGTATTTTCAATATTTTGGTTTTTTGCAGAGTTCTTTTACTGTGTTCAGTTTGATTATTTTTTCGAGAAATGCAGTTTCATTTTGCAAAAAATATATTCATCGGCATTGATTCCACACACATTTCAAGTAATTTGTTGGCTATCGATCGCCATCCTAGTCTTCACTCGCCAAGTGGCGATTTAATAGATCTATTTTCAATCGCCAAGTGAAATGCAGTTATTTTCATGGAAATATGCATATCTATATTAATTACATCTAATTAGAAAAGTGGTTATTTCTTTTTCCTACTGGATGCAAACAGATTTCAATGACATGGCTGTATTTTCAATATTTCGTTTTATTTTCCGCATTCTTTTATGTATTTCAGTTGGATGTTTTTTTCAAGAAATACAGTTTTATTTTGCAAAATATATTCATCAGATTTGATTCCATATGCATTTCAAGTAATTTATTGGTCATCGATCGTCAGTGTAGTCATCACTCGCCAAGTGGCGACTTAAAATAATAATTATTGATCGCCAAGTGAAATACAGTTTTTTCCATCAAAATATGCATATCTACATTGATTACGTCTTATTAGAGAACTAGTTAATTCTTTTTTCTATCGGATGCAAGCAGATTTCGATGACGTTTTTGTATTTTCAATATTGCGGTGGTTTTTTGCCATGTGCTTTTAGTATATTCAGTTTGATTATTTTTTCAAGAAATATAGCTTTATTCTGGAAGATATATTTATCAGCTTTGATTCTACGTGCATTTCAAATAATTTATTCCTTTTTTCACACTGGATGCAAATGGATTTCAAGGGCATTTCAGTACCTTCAATTTTCGACTTCTGTTGCATGCTCAGGTCTTTGATTATTTTTTTCCCAAGATAATACTGTTTAATGATGCGAAATACACTCGCCAGTATAGATGCCAACCTTATTACGTTGGTAGTATAAATTTGGCGCCTCCTAAATTCCAACCGCTCCCTTCGCCCCCCCCCCCCTCCCGCCCTTCTGCACGGCGCTACCCTCTCAGAAATGTATGCTGTATCTCAGCCCCCTCTGAAATGATAAGTCTAGATACGCTACTGCTAGCATAGATGTCAAATGCATGTGATGTGTGTAGTGTATTACTAACACATTTATTAAGGGGGTCCCTCCCCCGGAAATTCTGTGTTTTTAATGGTGAAAATGTGCAATTTCTCTCCCCCCCCCCCCCCCCCCCCTCGGAGCCACAGAAATACCTCCCGGAGAAAAGTGTCTGAATTCAACACTGCATTTATTTATTAATTAAAATCCAAAAAACAATGTGTTTTTTTTATTAATTCACTATTTATGCCTGTTCGTACTGTTCACTATTAATCGTTTTAACGCTTACATCGGAAATCCGATTTAACTATTGGTTTTGAATAGATACATCGAACGCCGCGATGTAGCGAAACGATGTAGCCTTGATTTAACGCTTACATCGGAAATCCGATTTAACTATTGGTTTTCAATAGATACATCGGACGTCGCGATTTAGCCAGTTCTTAAATCGCGATGTAGCGAAACGATGTAGTCTTGCCTCAATGCTTTCCGATTTAGGAAAAAGTCGATGTAAGAAAAATACGATTTAGGGAAAACAGAGCAAAGTTTGCGTTATATCGATTTAGCAGGGTCAGGACCGTAGCTAAAAATGAATAATAGGGGCGGGGGGGGGGGGGGGGCTCAAGAGAATGTAAGGGAGGGGAGCTTATTTGTTTTTTTTTTTTTTTTTTTTTTTTCTTTCTCTGACACAGAAAGAAAAATTAGTGCATATTCACATTGTAGATACTATGTTTCTCATTAAACTGTTGTAATAACTTCATTTTCTGCTAAAAAAGTACATGATGATGAAAATTTTGAGTCTATAACTGGTGAAAAATTAAACACCATGTTAGCTTCATATGTACAAATAGGATGAGGGAGCGCTGAAACGCTTATTTTAGATAAAATTTAGTAATTCTGCAAAACTGTGTAAGGGTCTCAAAACTAAATTATATTAGATTTTTGAACAGAATTTCATTTGGATTTTCGAAACAGAAATTCATTGAGTGACCTTGGAATCTTTTTCAGGGGAGTGGGGAGTCAAAAAATTTTAGGGGGACTGAGCCGCCCATAGCGCCCCCTATGTGTTAAATCGATGTAGCAGGATTTGATTTAATACAGATAAAAATTAGCGGCCGATACTTGTCATGTGGTAATTAAAGATATAAAACTGGCGATAAAAAAAAAAATTTCGATCGCCAAGTGAAATGCAGATTTTTTCATGGAAATACGCATCGCTACATTGATTACATTTGATTAGAAAAGTGGTTATTTCTCTTCCCTACTGGATGCAAACAGATTTCAATAATTTAGCTGTATTTTCAGTCCGGCAGAATCGGCGCAACGCTGCGACAAACTATTTTTTAACTTTTAAAAATTTAGCAAAAATTTAAAACATTCTGTCCTAAATCCAAAATTTCGGACATAAAATGCATCGCGAATTTCGATAGTCTTCGAGAAAAAATCACTTTCGTCATAGATCGCGAAAAACACGTGAATTTCGTTCAAATATCGCGAAAAAACGGTAAATTTCGTCAAAAAATCACGAAAAAAGGCAAATTTCTTCAAAAGATCACGAAAAAAGCGGCAAGTTTCTTCAAAACATCACAAAAAAAGGCAAACTTCTTCAAAAGATCACGAAAAAACGGCAGTTTTTGTCAAAAAATCAAGAAAAAAACGACAAATTTTATGAATTAATTACAAAAACGGCAAATTTCTTTAAAAAATCACGAAAAAAAAAACGGCCAATTTCTTCAGAAGATGGCGTAAAAACGGCAATTTTCGTAAAAGATCCCGGAATAACAGCGAATTTCTTCAAAAAATCGCGAAAAACGGCAAATTTCTTCAAAAAATTACGAGAAAACGGAAAATTTCTTCATAATAACACGAAAAAAAGACACATTTCTTCAAAAGATCGCGAAAAAACGGCAGTTTTCGTTTAAAAATCCAAAAAACTGCAAATTTCGAAAAAAAAAATCACGAAAAAACGACAAATTTTTTCAAAAGGTCGCGAAAAAACCGGCAAATTCCTTCAGGAAATCGCGAAAAAAGGGCAAATTTCTTCAGCAGATCGCAAAAAAACGGCAAATTTCTTCAAGAGATCGCGAAAAAAAACAGCAGGTTTCGTCAAAGGGGACCCCCCCTCCCTCCTTTGGACAATGTATGAGGTGTTAAAAATTCTGAGAACAAAGACAACTTCTTTTTAAAAATATACTTTTCTTGTGTCTATCACAAATACTTAGGAGGTTTGAGTGCATATAATGTAATGTGAGGGATTGGTCTGCAGACTGTTTTTTAAGTTTTTACTTGTGTTGCAGACTGCAGAAAAAATTTCTGCTGCTGGGTTTTCAATATTTTAGTTTTTTGTCATGTTCTTTTAGTGTGGTCAGTTGGAATTATTTTTCCAAGAAATAAGTTTTATTTTGGAAAATATATTAATTCATCAGGTTTGATTTCACTTGCATTTCAAGTAAATTTATTGGACATCGATCGCCACCTTAGTCGTCACTCACCAAGTGGCGATTTAATAGATCTATTTTCGGTCGCCCAGTGAAATGCAGTTTTTTTCATAGAAATATGGATCTCTACATTGATTACATCTAATTAGAAAAGTGGTTATTTCTTTTTCCTACTGGATGCAAACAGATTTCAATGACATGGCTGTATTTTCAATATTTCGTTTTATTTTCCGCATTCTTTTATGTATTTCAGTTGGATGTTTTTTTCAAGAAATACAGTTTTATTTTGCAAAATATATTCATCAGATTTGATTCCATATGCATTTCAAGTAATTTATTGGTCATCGATCGTCGGTGTAGTCATCACTCGCCAAGTGGCGACTTAAAATAATAATTATTGATCGCCAAGTGTAATACAGTTTTTTTTTTTCATCAAAATATGCATATCTACATTGATTATATCTAATTAGAGAACTGGTTAATTCTTTTTTTTTTTTTTTTTTATTGGATGCAAGCAGATTTCAATGACATTTTTGTATTTTCAATATTGTGGGGTTTTTTTTGCCATGTGCTTTTAGTATATTCAGTTTTTTTTTTTTTTTTTTTCAAGAAATATAGCTTTATTCTGGAAAATATATTCATCAGCTTTGATCCCACATGCATTTCAAATAATTTATTTCTTTTTTTGCACTGGATGCAAATGGATTTCAAGGACATTTCAGTATCTTCAATATTCAATTTCTGTTGCATGCTCAGCTCTTGGATTATTTCCCCCCCCAAGATATACTATTTAATGATGCGAAATACACTCACCAGTCTAGATGCCAACTGTATGTGATGTGTGTAGTGCATTAAAAACACATTTATTTATTAATTAAAATCTAAATAACATTTTATTGTGTTTTATTTGTAAATGATTCACTATTTATGTCTGAGAAAAACAAAAACAAAAAAAGTCTTAAGGTTAAAATCTAAATTAACCCATTCTTAGTTTATATTTTTATGCATTATTTTGATGAAAAATTATTTTTCATATGTTTGTGAAGCATTAGAATACTTTAGTTTTAATTAACTATTTAATTAATTAAAAATATTTTAAGAGGGTTCTGTAATGTTTTAGGTAATTTGTTTTTTACAGCAGAATGAGGAAGCATTCAATGAATTTTTCTGTAGATTTGCGGTTTTCTACTTTTTTTTCATTATAAAGATATATATATATATATTTATTTAAGATTACGTTTTATTACTAATTTTACAGGGGTTAACGATCTAAAAAAAATCAGCAACTTTGGTAATGTGGCCTTTCAATCTTTCTCCATTCACTATATGAATGTCAACATTTATATTAAACACATTTTTTTTAATCTAAAAGTTAAAAAAAAAAAAAAATGCACCCTTTTTCTCAAATCTCCCCCCCCCCCTCTTTTTTTATACTACTATTCTTCTGATGATAAATGAACAGCTAAATTTATCAGTGAATCTGCTTCTGTCTTACTTCAATAAGTTTTTAACTCAGTGTCTGTAAAACACAAGTGTATGCATGTTATTAGTAATGAAGTGCTATTTGAGCGTGTTATGGGAAGTTGCCCCCAGGCTTCCCTACTCAAGTAATTTAGATTGTAGCATTCAAAACAAGTCAGACACAATGAAAAAAATCCTTTTTTATTTTATTTCTTTAAGGATGAGTTTATAAAAAATATTAAAATAGATCACTAAAGGCATTCAGTTTTTGTGTGTGTGTAAAATATATATTTTTTAGTTATTTGAACAATTAAATGCTAAATTAATACAAGTGGGGGGGGGGGGCATAAAGCTTGTATTTTGTTACAAAAAATTAAATGATAGGTTTCGTATTATAGAGGGTAAAATTAGTGCTAAATCGCAATATTAGATGGATGATAAATCGATTTAAGAAATCTCTACATCGCCCAGTCCTAATGTTTTCACTTCAAATTAAATTACATACTCCTCCTATTAAAAAAATCGATTTATTGAAATTATTATAAAAGATGTTTATCAATGTATCTATTTCAGTCTTATGTCTATAATAGGATGGGATTCAATTTTTTTTTTTGTGTTTATTATGTAAATAACTGTTTTAAAAAAATTTAGAAAAATAACTGTACACTATATAGCACAAGAAAGGATAAAGGGGGGGGGGGGGGGGGGGTTAATAAATACTGTATTTTGTCTCTATAAATAAAAAAAACGGGTTTTCATAGTCTAAAGGTAAAATCGCTAAATCGCGATTTAGTCCTAAATCGCGATGTAGGATGGGTGATAAATCGATTTAAGAAATTCCTACATCGGCCCAGTGCTACTTGGAATCTTTTCCAGGGGGGGGGCTGAGCCGCCCATAGCGCCCCCTTAGCTACGGGCCTGCGTTCATTTAAAAAAAAATGACTTTTTGAAGAGAGTGAGTTCCACTTCATAATTAATATCTATGAAACTAATCAAAAAATTAAAATTCTGAGCCTCAGGTGCATCAGGAGAGGTATTGGGCTACTCTCATAAAAATTTTGAACCTCGTATGTCCCATAGATTTCCCTAGCCATCGCAGACAGACATACACACAGACAGACAGACAGAGCACTTTGTTCTTTTATTAGTATAGATTTTTTGTTTTCCCTTTGTTTCAAAACCTTCCAATTTCTAAAACAGATGTAGAAAGAAAGGAATGCAATATGTCATTTAACCCTTTAAGCGGCTTGACCGGGTTTTTCCGTCACATAGTTTTTAGATTCAAAGGCTTATTTAACTTAAAATTTATATTAATGCTATTTTTTTTAATTGCATATGATAAATAAATATCAAAGATTATAGAATAGAAATATCCATATCAATACTTTCCGTAGCTGTTATTTTATGAATCGTTAAACTTGCATGTAAAATTTCATAAAACGCTTAAAGGGTTAAAGCTAAAACATTTTTTAAGTCTAATATGAAATTCAGAATTTATAGTTTCCGTAACGCAACCTGCAGCAGTGGATCTATTGTTTGAGAGAGAGAAAAAAGGGATATCATATGATTGCATTTTATTAATTTAAGTAAAATAAAATTGTGATTCATTATTATTTTTTCAAGGCCGGAGGCCGGGAAAATTTATGTTTGCTTCTCAAAGAGGAAAAAAGTTGCAGATTCTGAGGACCACTAAATATTTTTAAATTAATGGTCAAATTGAAGTTTCAATGGTTTCAGGTCAGCATACCACCAAGGATTTTGAATATTGCTTGAGTCAGTCATGAAAGTGAACCAAACAAAAAGTCAGCAAACACCTTTGAGTTCTGATTACACATCAGTTTTCAGGTTGCAATATTTTCGGTTGGTGTACATGGGTTGTTGGCAGTTGCCAGGAAAAAAAAAAAAAAAAAAAAACACCAAATTGGATGTTATGCTTGTTCTAGGATTCTGCCAATTTTTGTTATACAACAAACAGCAAGAGCTTACCTACCCATAGATGGAGAACATATTATAAAAACCCAGACCATTCTATTCACACAAAAATGTCTTTCAATGGAAGTAAAATGGAATTTTAGCTAAACAGTTGGCTAAAATTAAATAGTCTAGTAATTTGCACTTAATAAAATGTTTCAAGAAAGAATTCTGATGTAGTAATTTGAGAAAATTACAGTAAAGAAAATAGAATCTGCTTAATATAGTCCTTGTTCAGATACATTAAAAACACATTTTAATGTTTTCTATTCTCTTAAACTTTCATGATCTTCATTGAAAATTGAAAATAATATCGAGCACATAAATTACGCGGTAGCCTTAAAATCTAAATATATAGTAAAATTAAACTTACATGCTAGGACAAATGAAATAAATAAAATGGATTGTATTGGATTTATTTTAACATTTAAAATGTACATGTACTGCACGTGTTTTACTAAATTTAATAGACAATTGAAACAGATATTTCGTAAATAATAGATGTTTTCAATAATAGGACTATTGTACTTGTGAAAAATTCGCAAAATATTCCTTTAAAAAAGAGAAAGAAGCAGTGATTATCATTAGGTATATTTATTGTTTACATTTACAACGCATAACAAAATAATCCAGATGGTTAACTTATTAAAAGACATAAGAATTATACAATTAAAAGAAGATTACTTTGAGCTCGAAGCCATAACGAAAACTTGAGAAATACTTTGAAGAATTATCTAGATTATTTTAGTGGAAAAACTTAACATAAACGATAATACGGAACGAACATATAAGAATAACAAACTTTGCAAACAAAAACTACGAAAACGTCGTGATTGTGAAATATTCAATGACGATAAATATTCCACAAAGATATCGATTCACACTAGAGGCATTTCCTTAGGGATTCAACTTTGTAATTGTTGATAGATAATGTCGAATATGTGCCTGTTCAAGAAAATGTCATTCAAACAAATTTAATTTATTTAAATTATTTAAAGGATATTAAATAAAGAATGAAACAAGAAATTTTAACATTTTTAAAAACAACAGGACATTTTTTCAACCAACACCAAACCATCCAACCCAACTTTTTAGGTAAACATAAACAATTAGCACGTCGAACTTTAGTGTATAGTAGATATTCTTTGATTTATTGGTATGTTCATTTATTGGAATAATAACTTTTTCTTAATTTCTGTGAGAGAAAAAAAATCGTTTTGCTTTTAAAAATTTTGATAAACCTAAAATTTTTATTTAACAAAATATAGGATTGATGTGCCAGTAATAGACACCCTTCAATGTTTTTGGTTTATAAATAATACTAACGAATAAAAATTTACCTTTTATTATTTTTTACATACTCCAACCCCCTTTTCTCCTACCTATTTTGTAATCTTCATTATTGTTGACACTCTTCATTTAACCAATCAGGAATTAGAAAATAATTCTTCAAAAGTTTCAAAGTTCTGCTGTTTTCAGTGAAAATCTTAATAAGCATGCTAAGAGCTGGCTTAAGTTAATACATTCAGTCAATATTCTTTATTTTCTTGCAAAATTTGTTGCTTTTGGATTTGGTAGTAGTAATAGTAAACTTTTATATACTAATTGTCCTTTATAATTTCATTGTATGCTTAATTAGAATTTTGCAGTAATCGACACTCCATGATGTATGCTAAAAATTGTGATTTCAGTAAATGTTTATAGTGCATAAAATATTTTGACCTAACTGAAAAACTAAATAATCAAATTTAATTTTTAAATTACATTTACCAAAATGTAATAATACCAAAATTCTTATAAATAGCTGCATTTAAGGCCCCAAACTTATCACTGAAAAAGATTCTTAAAGAATGATAATGATAAGTCTATGGGGGCAATCTTTTCAAATATCTTGCTCAATTTTTAATATTTTTACATGACTTTTTGCATAGGATAGCTGAGGATGATCTGCAACTGGACTAGTTTTTACTTTTTCAATTTTTTAAAAAACATTAACTTTCGAGCTCGGTTAGAACCGTTTCTGAAATTATAACTATCATAATAAAAATAAATAAACAAAAAAAAATCACGCAAAAATATTAAAATTTGAGTGAGATATATTGAAAAGAATGCCCCCGTAGATATAAAATTATCATCCGGATCTTTTTCAGTGATTAGTGTTGTGTCTTAAGTTATTCTCTTTATTTTTGCTGCTCTCTTTGTGACTCTGTATATTCTGCTCTGTGCCTTGCATATTTAAAAATCTGGCAATCAAACAAGTCACAGAGCAGAAAATATTGTTTAAGGGCACTTTAAAAGAGGGGCTCATAGGGCTTAATCCCTCTCCATTTAAATAAAAGCAATTAAGTTATAGAAGTTGATAAAGATGTATTTTCCAACTTAAATGTTTGTTTATTCATGACAGAAAAAAAAAAGTAATATTAATGAACGTTATAGCAATAATAAAACTAGTAAATCTGCTTATCAATGGCCTCAAACATCAGTGCTACAGTTTATTTTGAAAATATTTTATTTAGTATTTTAAATAAAACTTACTGTAGGGTCGTCCTCAGGTAATTTCTTGGTCATTAACTTTCTCAGGTAATTCTTGGTCACAGTACTTTTCAATGGTTAAAAATGTCCTAATCAGAATGAAAAAAAAAATCCCTGAGATACTCTAAACTATCTTCTTTAAATCTTAACCTTTAATTGTACTATTACTATTCATTTAATTTAGGAAAAAATAGTGTTTTGAAACTGCTTTCAAAGTTTCTGTAAAATAACATTTGTCTTAGTTATGGCAAATTTTTACAAAGATCTTGGTCACAAGTTGATTTTTAAATGTTCTTATTTTCTTTCTTTTTGGTTCAATTATCAACTGCTTTAGGTATTAAAAAATGGTCTTGAAATTTCGTATACTACTATTTTAAATAATTTACAGGAGTTGATTAAATATTGCCCCACGTAAATCTATGAAGTAAATCTTGGTCCTTGGGGCAATTCCTGGTCAATGTTTTCCTCATCATTTAATACTTTTTTATTGTCATATTTACTAATGCTTTTACTTGTCATTAAACCCTTTGAATATTACCTATAAAGTTAACTGTACCCACACTGTTTACTACATTTTAGTTAATTGTTGTCTTTAATAAAATAGTGTCACAAGGAATTATTTTTGGTCACTGAGTTTCTGAGGTAATTCTTGATCATTTCCATTTTCATTATAAAATAACAATTTATCAAAGTGTAAAAAGTCTAAAAGATACTTTGAACCCTTTGTTTTGAAATGCATACTAATCATTTCAACTTTGTTTCAAATGTAGCACACACTTTTGATATTTTATTTGAGTTCCTTCCTTGGATTAAGAATAAAAATAAGCATTCTCCACTCAGCGACTAAATCTGAAAAACTCGCAATTAAAAAAAATTAAAAATATCAGCCAAATGGAGGATTTCCAAGAAAGATTTTGTCAAAGAATCACTGAAATAAAAAGCCCTAGAATTTCATCAAATAAATTTCTTTTAATGTTTCCTCATGTTAATTTAAAATTTGAAATGACTCTATATAAAATACAAACTTAGGTTAATAATATAACTAACTATAAAATTAGTATTTTTATTGTTATTTTGATCATTAAACTTTTGTGAAAATTCATATTAGTTACATTGAACAAAAGATTCATTAGAACTTTTCTGAGTACATTTGATCACTGGTAAGTTATAATCTTTTTATAAAGTGTGCTAATAGCATATACATTACACATTTAAAATAATGTGTAATAATGAGGATTGTTTTGATGAATAAGATGATGTAAGTTTTGATGATTCTGCATTAAGGCAATGGATGGTACCTTTAATAGTTCTACAAAGCATCCTATTGCTTGTTCTTAAGGTAGATAATGTAACAATTACATAGAAATATAAAAATTAGGGATGCACCGAATATTCGGTATCTATTCGGTATTCGGCCTATTCGGCCATGTTACCGAATATTCGGTTAGGCCGAATATGAAACTATTCGGCCTGCCGAATATTCGGTATAACTGAATATCAAAGTATTCGGCCGAATCCAATACTTAATAAAACCTTTTAAAAACTTTTCACTATTTCTAATTTTAACTGTCAATTTTTTTAATTTATATTTAAAATAATTAGAAACAAAATCATTTTTAAATAAAATAGAATGTTTTTACATTATTTATTTGCTGTTTGTAAAGTATAACTTAAGAAAATTAACCATGAGAAGGATTAAAATGGTGATTTATTAGGATTCTCCTTAGGAATAAATTGTGTGCTGATACAAGTTTTTAAATTTTGTTTAGTAAATAATCTGTTTCTTGCTTTTCCCCAAATAAAAGTCCTTTAAAAGAAAAAAAAACTTTTGAGATTAGTAATAGAAATGTTTATTTTGATTCGTAGAAAATTTTATTAATTAAAGTTTCATAATTGCTCTTCTTAAATAACTCAAGGCAGATTTTTTTCAATACTAAATGCTTTTATAAAAAGCTCTTGTTTATCAAAATGTAAATTTCTTTTATTAAATATTATGTAAAACTATTTTAAAAAGTAACATTTTAATACCTTTAAATTTTGAAATATAAAAAAGTATTTGGAAAGCCGAATATTCGGTATTCGGCTGAATAGTTAACTATTCAGTTGGCCGAATATTCGGTTTTCAGCTGAACAATTACTATTCGGCTAGCTGAATATTCGGTATTCGGTTCACCTGTCGGCCGAATATTCGGCATTCGGTATTCGGCCAAAATCACTATTTGGTGCATCCCTAATAAAAATTTTATTCACATTAAAAAAAAGAAAAAAAACTGTTTTGAAGTCTTTAGAAAATGCCATGCATGGTGTAATAGCCTTCATAGTTTAAAATAATGTCATTAGCTAAAAAAAAATAAAAATAAAATAAAAGTTGATTTTTAAAAATTTTTATTTTAAGAAATTTTGTTTTTTTTTATACCTTAATTATTTTTATATTTTCTAAATTTATATGAACTATATATAGCATGTAGCCACAGAGGTGCCTGCATTTTAAACTTTTGAGGGGAAGGGGGGGGGGGGATTCTTTACACGCACACACTACCACCCTGTTTTCACCACCTACGTGTAAGCATATATATGCTTATACCTCATAAACTATATTGTATTATAAAATCTTAAGTAAATCTTTGTATAATTTTTATTCATTAGTGTGAAGATAAAACTAGAAATGCAGTTTCATCGGGAAAACAAAAACAGGCCGAGGGAAATGTCATCTAAACATCCTGTCTCTGTATTTAGAAATGATATTTTTCAAGTGCCAAAAAAAGTAAGTATTAGATTGATGTGAGTGATCATCTTGCAATATAATATGTTACTATAAATTTAAAATCTGTATTAGTGAGAGCCAGATTTAGAGATAGGACCAAGCCCAGGTGTCTTTATTCTCCCCATGACACATAAAGTTGTCTTTAAAAAAAGATTTCAGAATAGGGAATATCAAAACATATGCTTGGGTGGAGAGTTTATGTAATTTGGACTCTTGACACAAGCTGTAAATTTTGATAAAAATCTTGCTTTGTAGATCTCATAAAAAATATGACTCTTCAGTTCCCACGATAGGATCTATTTTAGCAATTTTAATTGTTTTTTAGTTATTTAGCTTATATATGAGACAAATGTCTGCAATTTTTATATATTTTTTGTTCTTATTTTGCTGTTATAATGTTGTGCTCTTTGACTGAGTGTTACTCATTGTGTGCTGAAAATATAATTCCTTAATAATTTTCATGCCTAAGACTCTTAAAACTATACTAACAATAAGTTATAGAAAAAATGTTATTATTCACCTTTTCCAAATAATGCTAAAATGCAATTAGGGTTATTTTGAGCTGCTTTTTCAGGGTTCCACTAACATTCCCATTATTAAAAAATATGTATGATTTTTCAATGTCCTAATTGATTTGTATACAGTTAACATGAAACAAACTATATGTTTTAAAGTGGCAATTATTATTATTTTTTTAAAGCTATCTTTAAAGTTTAAGGACAAAGTTGCCCCTGCTGAGGGCTTCTTTGTTCCATGCACTTAAAGTAATTCATAACCATTCACTTAAACTAGTTCATTCCTCCTTGTCTCCACTCTCCCCTATATGTGTTCATTTTTATACAAGAAAGAAGAAAGGTAAAATTGATAAAATTGAATTTCAAATGTAATTGTAGACTGTTTTACCATAATTGTATTAAAATATATGGATTTTTCTTTCTCTTTGAGTTTGTGATTGTATATTTTGAATTCAAATTAAAGTGAATTAAGTTCAGATCAGGTTTCAAGTTGATGAACAGTTTTTTTGTTTGTTTCTTTGTTTTGGTTGAATTTCAAGTTTGCTTTAAATTTTGGATTTAGGCCATGTTGTATTTGACCCATACAAGACTCTTGTTTTAATATGTTGAATTAACTATGTTTTAAACTTTTAGATTTTATAAAAAAAGTGAATAGCCTAATTAAATTTTTAGTAATGATTAAAATTTTGATGTTATTATTATCATTCACTTACAATTAAATACTTTTTTTTAGCATGTTAGAGATCCTCGATTTGATGATTTATCTGGGACATTTGATGCAGAAGTATTTGAAGAAGATTATGCTTTTATAAAAGATATAAAACTTCGAGAAAAGCAGGTAAATATGCTACCAACTATATACTTTAGGGATGCACAACCTGTGGCCCGCGGGCCAAAAGTGGCCCGTGATGGGTTAACATGTGGCATGCGAGTTTTCTTAATTTACAGCTGGAAAAAATTGCAATTTTTGTGCATATGACCCTGGAAAAAATTGTAAATTTATCAATTTACCACGGGAAAATATAATATTTCGCCCCTTAAGAATTCCAAATTTTATTGATCGGTTCGGAAAAATCGCGAATTTCATTGATTAAGTGCGGAAAAAAGCGAAATTTGTCGATGAGGCTTGGAAAAATCGCAAATTTTACTCATCAGATATGGAAAAATCTCGAATTTTCTCCATGAAACTTGGGAAAAAAATAGCAAAAATTTCTTCAACCGGGCACAGAAAAATCGTAATTTTGTCGATCAAGCACGGAAAAAATCACACATTTCGTTGATCGGGCAAGAAAAAAATAGTTTTAATGATGATGCTTGAAAAAATTGCAAATTCATCTGTTGCAAAAAAAGCATGTTTTCTCGGTTTATCGCATGAAAAAAATGCGAATATCGTGGATCAGGCACAAACGAAAAAATTTCGCTAATTTCGTTAATAAGGCGCAGAAAAACCGCGAATTTATCGATGACGCAATGAAAAAATGAAAATTTCGTTAATCGGCTGCGAAACAATTGTGCGCGAATTTTCTCGATCGGGAGAGGAAAAATAGCTAATTACGTCGATCAAGTAACTAATAAATTCGCAAATTTCCTTGATCGACTGCGGAAAATGATGAAATCTTTCGATCAAGCAAAAAAAATCGCAAATTTCGTCGAATGGCTTTCTAAAAATCATGAATTTCATCATCGGCTTCGTAAAAATTTCAAATTCATCATTCAGGCGCGGAAAAATCGGGTATTTTGCCGATATGGAATGGAAAAATCTCGAATTTCGTCGATCGTCTGCTTAAAAATCGCGAATATCGTTGATCATCGTAAAAAAAAACGAATTTTGTTGATCAGGCCTCGGAAATATCGTTAATTTTCTTGATCAGCTGCGTAAAAATTTCGAATTTTTTTGCTCAGGAGCGGAAAGATCCTGATTTTTTTCGATCGGCTTCATAAAAATTGAGAATTTTGTCGATGAGGCTCAGAAAAATCGCGATTGTCGTCGATCAGACGCAGAAAAATCGTGAATTTTGCCAGTCATACGAAGAAAAGTCGCCTATTTCATCAATCATGCGAAGGTAAATCGCAAATTTTGTCGATCAGTTTCGTAAAAATTGAGAATTCCGTCGATCGGCTTCGTAAAAATCGTGAATTTTGTCGACCAGTTTCGGAAAATCGCGAATTTTGTCGATCAGGTGCAGAAAAATAGCGAACTTCGTCGATCGGCTTCAGAAAAATCGTGAATTTTGTCGACGAGGTTCAGGAAATTTCGCCGACCATGTGAAGAAAATTCGGGAATTTCATGGATCATGCGAAGAAAAGTCGCCTATTTCATCGATCATGCGAAGAAAAATTGTAAATTTCAACGATCAGTTTCGTAAAAATTGCGAATTTTGTTGACCAGTTTCGGATAAATCGTGAATTTCGTCGGTCAGGCGCAGAAAAATAGCGAATTTCGTCGATCGGCTTCAGAAAAATCGTGAATTTTGTCGACGAGGTTCAGGAAAATCGCGCATTTTGCAGACCATGTGAAGAAAAATTGCGAATTCCATTGATCATGCGAAGAAAATTCGCCTATTTTGTCGATCATGCGAAGGAAAATCGCAAATTTTGACTATCCTGCGAAGAAAAATAGTGAATTTCATCGATCACTTTTGTAAAAATCACGAATTCCGTCGATCGGCTTTGTGAAAATCGCGAATTTTGTCGACCAGCTTTGTAAAAATAGTGAATTTTGTTGACCAGTTTTGGAAAAATTGTGAATTTTGCCGACCAGGTGCAGAAAAATAGCGAATTTCGTCGACCGATTTCAGAAAAATCGTGAATTTTGTCGACGAGGTTCGGAAAATAACGAATTTCGTCGACCATGAGAAGAAAATCGTGAATTTTGACAATTGGCTTCATAATAATCATGAATTTTCTTGAAGAAGCTCATAAAAATAGCAAATTTCATTGATCATGTTCTGGAAAAAATCGCGAATTTCGTCAATCATGTGATGATAAATCACAAATTTCGTCAATCGTGTGAGGAAAAAACACTAATGTCGTCGATCAGCTCCTTAAAAATAGCGAATTTTGTTGATCAGCCGTGAAAAAATCAAATTTTCTTGATCGGCTTCATAAAAATTTCAAATTTTGTCAATTGGTTACATAAAATGCACCAATTTGTTTGATCAGGCTTGGAAGTACTACAAATTTCATTTATCGGGCACAGAAAATCGGAAAATTTTTTGATCAGGCATGGAAATTCTTGTTGATTGGCTCCATCTCTCTCACTCATTCATAATGTTCACATTTTTTCGGTACCAACAATTTATGCTTGTTCTTTAGCACTTATCTTGAAAATAATCTTTGTTATATAATATCTGTTATGTATAGAAACATAAAAACTGCTGATATATCCTTGCCATGTGAATTGGAAATTTTAACTGGATAAGCAAATTTAAAGGGGTAACACTGCCACTCTCTTCTGAAATCATATTTTTTATCCGATTATAGGCCACATATCACCTCCTTTAAATCGAATTATCTTTTTGTTATTGATGTGGCCCTCGATCAATCAGACATACTTGTAAGTAGCCCTTCTCTTGAAAAGGTTGTGCACCCCTAATATACTTTAACCTTTTTATTTGAATATAATTAATTTAATCTGATTTTTCTCTGTAAATATTAACTACCTTTTAAAATCTCTTAAATTTTTACCATTCAAAAAAGAATTTTGTTGATTTTAAGGCAAAACTTTGCTTATGAATTCTCGATAGCATAGATGTAGTCTTGAAATTATTAGCCCAAACTGGAGTATAAGTGAATAGATGAATATGCATGTGTGTGTAAGACATAACTGTAATTAATTGTAATATAAGTGAGAGCTGTTAACATGGCTTTATAAGTTCTATTTTATTGAAATTAAATACAATTGTACAGGATTTTTTTTTAATTGCAAAAAAGACATTCTATAACAAAAGAACCACTGATCTAAATGACTTGAAATTTCACCAGTATGCTTCCACAGCAATGGGAATTTTTTTAGCTGTTAAAAAAAAAAAAAAAAAAAAAAAAAAAAAAAAAAAAACATAGTTTAAAAGTTTTTATGAATTCAATCTGTCTGTTTGTCAGTCTGTGGTCTAACTCACAAATTGCCATGAAATCAATATATGTTTATGGTGGCATGTTCGGTATTGAAAATAAAATATGTAGCATTAACTGTTCATTTATAGGAACATTAAAAATTTCTGTTACATTATGGCCTATGGGATGCATAGTATTAATGGTTTATTTACAGGGATACTCAAATAATTGTGTTACATTATGGCCTATGGGGGGAAAAAATCAATAACAATATATTTTTAAAATATTACACTATTTTAAATGCATTGAAATTTGTGTGTACACTGAGTTATGTTATAAAACACTGACTGCAGAATCTGTTGTGCATATAATTCATCGTTCGTTTACAGGGATACACTAAAATATTTGATTAACGTATTGTCTGTAAATAATAGTTGCTGGAAATATGCTTTCAGTTGCAATATGTGTTTTAAAATTGAACTACATTTTTGCATATTACTTGGTGTGTAAAAATTCTGTAGATCATATACAATGCCACACAAAAAATCTCAAGTGTATTTCCATTTATGGGCAGATACTTCTGAATGAGAAATTTTAATTGTGCTATGTGTTTAATTGAATTAACTTTTAGCATACTGTGTGATAAACATGTGAATTTATGGATCATATATAGGGCTGCATAACAAAAATTTGAATTTCTTTCATACTATTATTTATGATAATTACAGAAATTGTGTTTTCAAAAGTATCTTGCATTATCTAAATTGTTTATTTAGACACCTTTCACCTTAATAAATTTTAACGTTTTTTTTACAGTATTCTGAATAGATTAGAAAGTGTTTGATAATCTATGCTAGACGTATGATTTTATGTTCATATTTGTTATTGTACAGGGTGTTTTAATTATACTTTGGTTCATTTTCTAGTGTTATAGTTTCAATCTTGGGCTTTCATTAACCTGAAAGAAAGCGTTAGAGTAAGAGGTAATCCTGATTAATGAGGGTTCATTATACATGTTTTAACCCCTTAACGTGCAGTGTTGCCGGGTCGGCAACACCTAAAGTTCCCCCTGTTTAGAGACACAAAAACTCCGTGAATATTTCAAAAACTACTCTAATGGCTACTTTAAATATTTCTTATGAGTTCCAGATGACAGCACCACAGAAATCAAACTCTACTTTTTTTAAATAATAGGTAAAATATTTTACTGTAATACGCGCTTCACAGCAATGCTCTTCTCACTGCGCTTATCAATGCTTTACTTATGGGAGGTTACCACTTCGGCAACAGCTGTATAATTAAAATGGTTAGTGCAATCTTTACAAAACAATACCTGTGTACTCCTCTAAACCTAAATAGATTGCCTAATTTTTTTTTTCTTTAAATTCCAACTTTAAAGAGTAGTGTGTCAGAAAGGGTTAATATACTCATGCTGTTTCCAGGGACTGATTAATGCACAGGCCTTGGCCCTGGGCCCACAAATTATATGGTTATTTTTATTTTTCCTTAATCAAATACTTTTCAAATAATATTGTTTTATAAAATAAGGAACGTAAAATTTAAATATTCTGAATGACTCAATGAAATTTAGTATTTAAAAAAATTGATATGTACTGTGAAATTTCGATTATATGTTCTTAAAATTTGCATTTTCTTGCATGTAAATTTTCTCACAATTTAAGTTTTTCCACTGTTTGCATTTTACATTTTGATCCCTGACATAAAAACAAAGTTTTACTGCAATAAAAAACTTCCTTATTTATTTTTTCTGTAAACGTCCTTTTTGATTTGAGAGTACCTATTTTCAAAATTTGCCGTATCCAGAAAATCAAATTTGGGGAAAATGCCAAATACTGCATACTGTGTCTGTTGGTTTCAATATAAACATGTATTTTACAATGTCAGAATTATAGTTTAAAATGATGATTAGACTGTTAGGGAAAACACAATTTTTATGATTTTGGATAAGGCGAGTTTGAAAAAGACATCCTCATTTATTCTGCAACATAAACTGTGAATCATAGATGTTTGTGAATTATACAAAGACTTTATTTGAGAAAGTGGTTGGTAATTCATTTTCTTGATTATTCTAGTGAGTTAATTTTTTTTTCTTTTTGTAAACTTTAACCTTTTACCCAAACAACTTTGCCAACTCATCAAGTAAACCTACTTTTTTTCTGAAAGCGTTGCCTGAATAGGAAGATAAGGGGTGAGGGGACTTTTAACAGGCCCTGGGCCCAACTTCAACTTGATCGGACTCTGACTAGTCTCCTTAATGTTAAACAAAATATTGCTTATTAAAATAACTTAAAATTCAACTGATAATTCATAGTTTATTTTATTTTGTTAGGCACTTGAAAAAGAGTTGCAAAATGTTGGCGAAAATCATAAAAGACAAAAACAAATACTGTTTCTTCTGC
Source organism: Maratus speculifer (assembly GCA_964019185.1). Lineage (NCBI taxonomy): Eukaryota > Metazoa > Arthropoda > Arachnida > Araneae > Salticidae > Maratus > Maratus speculifer. The sequence continues at coordinate 165,102,401 of OZ025303.1, forward strand.
AAAGGATGGTAAGTTACTAATATATCTTTATCTTTTCATTGCTGTTAGTGTGTTTGGTTCATTTGCATAAAAACTATAACTTCATAAAATAAAATACTAAAATTGATTTTAAAAAATCTTTTGTTTTGAATTAAAATAATAATTTTAATTATTGTCTTATTCTTCTTATTATTATTATTATCTTGAATTATTTCATTTTAAGGATTATCTCTTTTTATTTATTTGTTTTTTATCTTTCCTTTAAAGAAAAGTTTATAAATTTTAGCACAAGATGTATATTGTTAATTTTCTAATCAGCATGCAATAGATGTGTTATAGTATTTAAATTATGCAAAAAAAATTTAATTAAAATGAATAAATTGTAATAGATCCTTTACTATATGTAATTTTCTTTGTAATACCCAATAACAGAATTTTCTCTGTCAGTCTGTTGCAAAGCAAAATTTATATGCAACTACAACAATGCTGGATGCCTAATAATATAGGAAATAATAGTAACCAATATTATAAGAAAAGTTTGCATTTATATAGAAAATAAACGTACAATAGTCTGGTGACATAAAACAAATTTTGTGTAGTATATATTTTTAACCCAGTCTTTTTTAAGTAATCTACATGATATGAAATGATGTGCAATGTACATAGCCAAATTGCATTGCTTCTGCTATTATCATGAAAAAATAAAAAATTTGCTAATTAACCTTAAGGGAGATAAATTTTGTAACTCCATATTTTGAAATTGTTTTATTATTAATAAGTTACATGCTATTATTATTTCGTTTAAAACTCAGCTTTTCAAAATAACATGATTCCAAAGTTTCAAAAAAGAATAATTTAGCAATATTATTGATAATATTGAGAGTTAAGCTCCTTTTTATGTTATTTTGTCATTTTTAAAATTTTCTATACTCTAGTTAGAATAGGAAAAATTCCTGAAACATTTATTCTTGGTAATATAAATTTAGTGTAACATATTAATGTAACCCTGCATTTTCTTGATGAATATCATTTTATATGTGCCATAAAAAATTCAATTTATGCTTCTAATGTAAACTCAGGCAAATAATAACTTTAATAATTCTTATTGACATGAAGGTATAGGACAAAATAATAGAAACACCCATGAAAGAAAGCAAACATTTTATTAGTAGAGAGTTGGTCCATCATTGACCCGAATTACCACTTATATCTGATGTTGGATTGACAAATAAAGGTCACACACAAAAACAATTTGCAACCATTCCCTATGCAGAGCGATCTTGAGTTCAGTTAGTGTGCATGGAGAAGGAAATATAGTATGGACTTTGTTTTCTAAAAATGCCCACAAAGTCTCAATGATGTTGAGATCTGAGGACTGGGGTACATCACATGAGATGTTCCACTTCATAATTATGCTCATCTAACTATGTTTGAAAATAACAAGCCATGTTATCAGAAGCATTGTCATCTTGGAAAAGACAATGTCTCCAGGAAACAGGTTCTGAAAAATAGGGTGTGAATAATCAATGAGAATACCATAATAATGCTCTCTTATGACCTTCTATCTTAAAACTAAAAGTATCCTCAAGCCAAATCAAGATATCGCTGCCCACACTATCACAAAGCCCACCTTCCATGATTCATGGTAGGAACCAGACATTCAAGATGAAATGCTTCTGCTGGCTTTACCAAGCAGAAACATATGTCCGATGATCTGAAATGCTGTAAATGATATTTGTCAGTGCAGATTATCTGTTATCCTTGCTGTTGTGTCTAGTTTTAGTGGTCTCAGCACCACTGTCTGTGGCGACACTTAGGTTTCTCGGATGGGTAGCCATTTTTGATGTACACAGCATGTAACTCCTGTTGAATAGTTTTGATGGATACCAGATTCTGGAGATGAGTGCCCATTTTGGATAATATCTGCAGCAGGTAATCTTACATTTTTGGTCAACTATCCTCTTCAACGTTCATCTCTTCTGATCATTCAACTTTGACTTTCCTCCATTGTCTGCTTTGCATAAGACAATTTTCTCAGTTTTGTGTAAGCTGTCACAACCCTTGACACATGGTCCCTGAAAGACCCATAAAATTGGCTGTTTTAGGCACAGAGGCTCCAGAGAGACGAGCTCCAATAATTATGCCTTTTTGCACTTCGGACAGATCAGACATACTGATTATTTGCTGGGAACATACTTTTCTCATACAACTTTCACACCGGTAAATGCTCGACTGATACCTTTTGCCACCACTAAGTAATAGACTGTTGCAATTCATGGCGAAATGGTATTGTAAGGTTGAAGTATGGACACATATCGAAATGAGCGTTCTTATTATTTTTAAATATACCTATACCTGTATTCTTATTCCATTGGTCACTTATTAAATTTTAATGCTGTGCATACTTTTATTAAATACTGCTGAATTTATTATGATAAAATAATATCCAAGGAGGAATTTACAGAGGAAGATAAAAAAAATTCACCCATTGTCATAAAATGTTGATGTTTCTATTTTAAATTTTTGAGAGGAAAACAGACTAACATAAATGACATGGTTTATTATTATTATTATTTTAGTTGAATATTTTATATTGTAATTGATTTCACAAATTTAAATGTATAAAATAAATTGGTGGTTTAAAGCTAATTGATTTACAATAAAAACCAAAATTGGCATTATTGGGGAAAATGAAACCTAAACAATTTTTAGTGTTAGTGGACAATAAAACCTTAACAGGGAAATTGATTTAAGTACCTACCATTTATTTAAATGAACAATGACTTCAGGTAAACATAAGAGTGAGAAGGTTCACTTTTGCACTATTTCAGTAATTTTGAAAAAAATTTGAAACAGACTTGTCAAATTTCAATTATGTTTGAGCATCTGGGTTTGATCTTCAATATCAAATATATCTGGTTTTTATTTTCTTTCAAATTTCTCTCAAATTTTGTTTTTATTTTAATTATTTATTTATTTATTTTCAAATTTTGATTATATTTGATCATTTGGGTTATTGCCCATATCAAATAATTTCTGTTTGTATTATATATATATATATATAAGTAGATTTGTTTATTTTGTATGTGTTTCTTTTCTATACTATAGCCCATGATGGGTAAACAAACAAGAGAATAAAAGTGTTGAGTTAGAGAGATAGAAAAAAAATAAGTCATACTCAAATATTTTACTAAAATGTTGATAAATCATCCAACTGATAAGAATGAAAAACTTTCAAGATATTGTTACAATTAAGATAGAATACCAACAGTTAATTTATTTTATTAATTTTTATAAAAGTCAACTCTTCATTTTTACTAATTAAAACTTATAGGAAGAAAAAAGATAAATGTATATGTATTCTTTATGAAAAAAAGTATGTGTTAGCAAAGCAATGATTGAATGCTTGGCTGACATTGAATGTAGATAAGACATTGCAAATGCTGCCTATTTGAACTTGCTTTTATTTAATTCCAGTCTCTGTTCCTTTTGTAAAACTATATTATATTTGCTATCTATGCATTGATTTTTTTTTTTTTTTTTTTTTTTTTTTTAGTTGCATAGATGTAAAAAGTGAAGGAATAAACACAAACTAATCTAAATAAAAAAAACTCATACACAATTACTTAAATATAATTTGTGATAAGCAATTGTCTTCAAAAATGAACAAAAGTTCTGCTGCCATTTAGGGAGAATTTTGGACATAAATATCTTACAATTGCTTCTGGATATTTTCAGCAAACGCTTAATAATTTACTTGTTAATTTTACATTGTTTGTCTAAGGATCAAAAAATATTTTTTCATTTTATTATTTACTATTATCATTTTGTGTTAATTCCATTATAACAAATGCTATTTTATTTTTGCTGACTAGTTATTTCCAATCGCATTTTCTCGCTGATATTCTGAATAACTGAAGAAGCATAAATGATATTAAATTATACATAAATTTTATTTCTGTTAAAAGATAATGGTAAACTGTTGACAGTCACAAATGAACTAAATATTTAATTTATATATAAAATATGTATTGTTTAAACATTGATATTTATAAAAAAAACTTTGAATGCTTCATTTGTATAAGTACAAGTTACTATACAAATTGTAAATATAACGGAGAATATGTGTTTCATTAATCAACAGGGAAATAGATTGGAAATGACTGAAAATAATGTATATTTATTTAAACTACTGTTATTACTATTGTAGAAAAATCAAGAGAAATCTAAAAAGATGGAAGAAAAGAAAAAAGCTGAAGAACAGCAGCAAAGAGAAGAAGTAATTGCAGCTTTAAAAGAAGGAAAGAAACCATATATTCCAAAGAAATGTAATTTATTTTGTATTTGTAAAATGTATTTTATTTTATTTTTGTAATGTTTAAAAAATCAGCGTTATTTGTTTTTAAGTAACTACAGCAAGTAAGATTTTCAACTAAGAAAGAACTGAAATAATTATGTTGGTTAGTAAGATAAACAAGGAACTAAAAGAATTAATTGAATAAAAATGTTTATATTCATAAAAATCCTAAAGCATGCACATGCACACATAGATAGTATAAATTTATCTGTCAAAAAATAAAAAACTTGCATTACTTAATTAATAATCTTAAACAGCTTTGATAGGACATTAAATATCCAATACCATTTTTAATTCTAATTAATTTATAGTAAAAAAAAAAAAAAAATCTTTAAACATTGGAAATTTTTGCTTCCTCAATAATGAAACAGAATTTTCCTGGAATTTATTTTAAATATCTTTAATAATACTAATATAAATGTATTAGATCAGTTTAAATATTAGTATCATAAATATTAACAAAATATTAGCCTTTTTCTGCTGTTGTTGTTTACAACTCTGATTGCCTGTCCATTTAGTATGAAATAATAATTGACAGTAGATATTTATAAATGGATCTACCAAGTTTTTGCTGTTAGAAATATTAATTTTATTAATTAATATATATATATATATATAAAGCTTTATTCTAAATTTAAAATATGTTGAAATACTTTTATTTCAGATTAATTTTTCATCTGCCATCAAAGGTTTGTATTAGCATCAAAAGAAGTTTAGGCAGAATTAAAATATTATATTTTTTTCATTTAGGGCATATATATATATATAATCCTTATTATGCATGATGATTAGAGAATTAGTTTTTGTGTGGATAAGAGAAACTAATGCACTTTCCCTTACTTTTAAGCCTTTTTAACAACCTTTTCAGACCTGAGGTACATAGATGTGTACCCCCATTCTTTTCCTCATAAAAACTAAACTGTTCGATTTTTTTTGCCTTTTTACTTTACTTCTATACAGCTGAATGTTTTTTGCTTTAAAACAAAACCAATAAATGTCAGCACTGATCATTGGCGTAGCAAGCGGGGGGCAGAAGGGGCAGTCCGCACCGGGTGTCACCCTCTAAGGGGTGACACCCAATCTTTATTTACAGATATATACACATAATCTTATTAGATTTTGGAAAGGAATTCTGAAATAAAATGAAATTTTTAGTGCACAATGCAATAGAGTTAGTTTTCTTTTCTTTGAGAATGTGAAATTTTATACAGAATGATGTATTTAAATAAGACATGCATCAGGAAACAAAAACCTACCTATGCAATGAGTGGGTAGCAAAAGACAATTTTAAAAGAATTTTCTTCAACATATTGACAACATATTGACTTATGCACACTATGAGTTGAGTAATGAGTCAATCCTATTTTATTTTATTTATTTTTATTTTTATTATTTTTTGTACAGAAGGACAAAAGGTAAATAAGGAATGGTATGCGGTCATTTGTTATAATAACGTAGGATTGTGATTGGAAAAATATGCCGGATCAGAAGGGGGGGGTGACACCATTTACATCTGCCCCGGGGTCACCCATCCTAGCTATGCCACTGGCATTGATGAATATTACATCATAAAATAAATATTATTTTCATCCGAGTTTCGAAAATACCTTCAAGACATTGTGGCCAAGAAACTAAGAAATATGCATGATTATTTAACTTAAATGCTTTAAAATAAAAAAATTTGAGGATTTGCTGATCATTTACTTGTTTAAAGACCTTAAATTTGTTATTGTGTAAATTTATATTACTGATAGCTAAACTGATGTTTTAAGGTGATTAGTACTTTTATATCCATATTTGTAAACTTAAATTGCCTGTCCCCTAAAGTACTGATTTCATAAAAATGACTCTTTTTGTCATCTACAGTGTCATTTCGATTATGAAAAAGCAATAAATATAGATTTGTAGAATTATTTTATGCTCAGGTCTTAAGAGATTAAGGCGATCTCCTGCTTAACTTTTTAAAATTGGAAGATTTTTAGTAAAAATAAAAAATTTTAGTGGTTTCTATTAAATAATAGGATAATATTTGATTGGATTTTTTTTTCTTTTTTGTTTTTTTAAATACCTGATGTTAGGTTATGCCAAGGAAAGATCCATGCAATTCTCTGGTTTCAGGCTCAATTTTAAATTGCTCGAAATGAGGAAAACATTTTTTGATTTACTGTAGGATCACCTACAAAATTGTGTAAGACAGGTCTTAAAGTATAGCACAAAATTAGCACTCGCCACTCGCCGAGTAACTTTTAAAACATGGCGATTAACTTTATTGTCGTCACTCGCCAAATTTAATAGACACTACTCGCCAAATGCGACGGTTAAACGATGTATCAATGCCAGTGAGACACGCTCACGGATGCCGCGGACCCGCTATAGCGCATAAAATACGCAAAAAATCGGCGATGGGGCTCAAAAAAATGGAGCTTACGCGTCCGACGGGACGCGCAATTTTCGTCAAAAAATTGCAAAAAAGGCAAATTTTATTAAAAAATCGCGAAATAACGAATAATTTTCGGCAAATTCCGTCAAGAAATTTGCGAAAAAAAGACTAAATTTGCTACAAAATCCCAAAAAGAGCCGATTTTTCTCAAAAAATTGCGAAAAACGACAAATGTCGTCCACAAATCGCGATAAAACAGCAAATTTTGTCCAAATTATTCGCGAAAAACGGCAATTTTTATCAAAAACTCGTGATAAAACGTTAACTTTTGTCAAAAGATCGGAAAAAACTGGCACATTTCGTCAAAAAACCGCAAAAAGGCACATTTCGTTAAAAAAAATCGCGAAATGATAAATAATTTCCGTCAAAAGATTCGCGAAAAAATGGCTGATTTTGTTACAAAATCCCAATAAAAAAGCAATTCCCTCAGAATATCGCGCAAAAACGACAAATTTCGTCCAAAAATTGCGATAAAGCGGCAATTTTCATTAAAAAAATCGTGATAAAGCGGTAACTTTTGTTAAAAGATCAAGAAATCTCGACACATTTCGTCAAAAGATCGGGAAAAACTAGCATATTTCGTCCAAGAATCGCAAAACCGGCAAATTTCGTTAAAAAATCGCGAAATAACAAATAATTTCCGGCAAATTTCGTCAAAAGATTCTCGAAAATGGCTGATTTTGTTATAAAATCCCAGAAAAACGGTAGATTTCCTGAGAAAATCGCGAAGAAACGACAAACTTCGTCCAAAAATCGATATAAAAGGCAAATTTTGTCGAAAGATTCGCGAAAAAACGACAATTTTCATCAAAAAATCATGATAAAACGGTAATTTTCGTCAAAAGATCGCGGAAAGCGACAAATTTTGCCAAAAATAAAATCGCGAAAAACGGCAAATTTCGTAAAAAAAAAATCGCGAAAAACGGCAAATTTCGTAAAAAAAAAATCGGTTAAAAAAAGAAATTTCATCAAAAAATCACTTTAAAACGCAATTTTCGTCAAAAAAGCACAAAAAAAAAAAAAAAAAAAAAAAAAAGAGTTAATGCCAGGATAGAATTTTTCTGTTCCAAAAGTTAAATTTCCTGATTCCAGTTTTTTTTCTTTTTCTTTTTGCTGCTCTAAAAACAGATTTTCCTGCTTCACAATCTGTTTTTGATTGTTCCAAATCTTTCTGAGTGAATGTAACTTCTGAAACCACCCCTTCATTAAACAAAAAATACCCCTTTACACAACAAAAGTATTTTTTTTTCCAGGAAAAATGTCTTTTTCAATAAATCAGTTTTGCTCCTTTTTAAAAGAAATGGGAACAATAGTGATACTTGTTATCTTCTACAATCAAATAAGCATTATTTTATAATTCAATTTGTATCTTGCACATTTATTTTTTTTAAAAGTAAAGAAAATTCCTCTTAATAGTTTTTAAAAAAATTAATATTGGCTTTAATTATTTGTACATTATTATTAAAACAATAGTTATTGCATTTAATTTTTCTTTTGCAAATGAACAAGTTCAATTTTTGCATCTGAAAATATTACTTATTATTAGTGGGGACCTGCTTTTGTAAAAAAGTGACCCAGGATTTTTCAAGTCCAGCAGCATCACTGCACGCTGCATAACCGTCTAATGGTGAAATAATCTAAAATTCGATTAAATGATTATGATCCTGTTGCAGCAATAAAACTTTGGTGGGAAGACTCTGTTAGGTCACGGAGACCTAATACACTAGTGTCAAAAATAACTTTTAATTTCCTTGTTTCTTTTATACATTGTAAGTACGTCTAAATATCATCAAATACATGTTTGACTTTTATTTTGACTGCAGTAATTTGTTATATTTTTCTATTAGATGTAATGCCAGTTTTTATTTAATCGAATGTCAAGTAAAAGATATTATTAAATTACAATGCTGATAGTTAAAAAACCACAATTTTGTATGAAATGTTATGAATTTTTTACTGGCCAGTGATTTAAAAAAACTGGCCAGTGAAAAAAAACTGTGTACTGGCCAGTGGCCACTGGCTAAAAATGTTAATTTTGACCTATATCTTAAAGGGATAACATGCTTGCTATTTTTAATATGTTTATGATGACCTTAAAATAATATATTGTGCATATTATAACAGCTAAGTAATTTGTAGTTATTAAGTATCATGAAATTTCCCTTTTTTATTTGTTGTGTCTTGTTTGCATTTTAAATTTCTGTAACTAATAATTTATTGTAAAATTAATCTCTTTTTTCTCTTTCCAATTACAGCTGAAATGAAGAAGAAAAAGCTGATTGAAACTTATGAAGCCCTTAAAAAATCTGGCAAATTAGATAAATATATTGAAAAGAGGCGAAAGAAAATTTTCTGTAAAGATAAAAAACGCTTTTATAAATAAATATATTTTTCTATATTTTAAAATTAGTTTTTTATGCTCTTTTATTTAACTTGATTCATGTTTGTGAGAATGGAATTCTGTAATTCATTTTTCAGTCACTTTTTGATTGCTACACTTAGATAAGCTTTGGAATTATCAATATGGATATACTTTAGATATATTCATACATAGTGTAAGGTAGTTATCACAATATATCACCAATATCAATATTAACTCCTTAATATATTGCAATATTAAATTTCTGGTATCATGCAGACCTATATACAATGGTTTATTCCCTTGAAACTTGTGTTAAGATTAAAAGATCATAGATAAAGTTTTAAAATGTAGCTTTAAAGAAGAATTGAAAAAAATAATAATAATAACTTAAAAGCACTGAAGTCTGTTGGTCAATGAGATCTTAAATTCCCCTTGCTAGTGTTAAATCAATGGGCATGGGGTGATGCTTTCATATTTTTAAAATATCTCATCAAGAATTTGATATTTTAAACTTTTTGTAAATTGGGGAAGGAGGCGGGGAGAACGAAGATTAATTTTTAACAAACAAATATTAGTAAAAAATCTGTATATTTATAAGAAAATTGATATGTTGCAGAAATAATTTTAGCTTTTAAAAATCAATGAAAAATAATTTTGGCTAGGATTTTTCTTCAAATATTTCACTGTACAGTGTTGCAACTCCAAGACCTCCTTTTGAAGCACACTTGGCACAATGCCAACCTTAAACTTATTTCTGTGTAACCATTTTTGCACTAAAAATTTCACACTTGAGATATAAAAATGCTTTTTAGTGTTGCTAATGAACAATCTAAAAAAATATATTAAGTTTAAAAAATCTATTTGAATTTTAAATTAAATAACATTATTCTTACCCTAAAATGAGTTCCTACACACAGTTCTGTAACTCTAAAAGCCTGGGCTTTTAGAACCTCTAATTACTTTTAGTATGAGATTTTAGCACAAAAATAAAAATTTATATTTTTGGTTGATTTTTTTTTTCTTGCTTCAAAGCCTATCATGTCCTTAAAAAACATCCCTGACAAGTAATGCTGTCAGATCCACTCTCATAGACTGGTAAGCAGAAACGCAGACAATCAATCACCTTATCAATCTTGGTGGCTGAAATTCCCGAATTAGTTAAAACTTGATTCTAATATTAAAATGCAATTGGTCTTCTGTATCATATTAGTCTCTTGATCTATCAAATCTTAGTGGAAAACATCTGTAGATCCTATTTTAGTGATTGACTGATAAGTTTACCATTGTGTTTTCCTGCTCGCATACCTTTCAGTGATGGGAGACATAATAGTAAATCTATGAATCAACTGCTAAAATCAGGTTTTTGGGAGTTTTCCACTAACAAGGAAGGTCTCCATACGGGCATACGCCGAAAAATTTGAAAAAATTACAGAACGTTCTTCTCCTGAGGATATATACGATTATTTTTAAAAAATTCGGCGGAACCTCTGTCCCCTATCCGAAAAAAATAATAATAAAAATCTCGTTATTTGGCGATTTATCATCGGTTGGCAATGCAAAGCAATTTCAGAATTTTTTTTTTTAATGTCAAATGCATTTTAAAGGAAAAAAGTTTCATGTTCAATGTGTTTAGATAAATTAAATATCTTTGGTTTTGTCAGTTTTAGTTTGTTTTAAGTATAGTTTCATTATATTGAAATTTATATGTATTTATATTCAAATTTAACCATACAAATTTGATATTTAAAACGAAATTCAAATTTAAATTAATTAAAATTGTTTCAAGTTCAAAGTCCAAAGTAGAATTGTCAATTCGATATTGTTGCTATGGAAACATATGACTTTTATTTTTAAATACGTTTAAATGTATGAAAATAATTTTACTGAATAAGAATTTTTTATATATGAAAATATTTTTTCCAGAGGTAAATTAAAAAACTACAGCAACAAATAATGTACATATATGCAATTTAATATATATATGTGTATATAATATATTAAACTCTTTCATTGTTTATGTTTAAATTCATTAAATACCATTTATACGGATTCTAAAAATCCAAAAGTTTTCAGCTGCATTAAAATCGTTTGCTTTTGGCGGGGAAAAGTGCTGCTCGCCAAATCGTGTGACACATTTGCCTTTTCACGCCAAATATTCGAAAGTATTTTATTTTTTTAAATGTTTTCTAATGTAATTCCGCCGCTAATTTTCACTGATCCTCTATTAGATACATGAGTAGTTTAATTAGTATTTTATTTCAAAAAAATCTGAGTGTGCCCAGTATGGAGACCTTCCTTGTAAGATACGACATGACCAACCAATTGCGTTTTAATATGCAAATCAAATTTTAACTAATTTTCAATTTTTGGCCTCTAACTTGATGAGGTGATTGTCTGTGCTGCTGCTTCCTGGTCTATCGCAAAAAGTAGGACAGTAGTCATTGAATCAGAATATAAAATTATAATAAATATGAAAGCATAACCTGTCTATCATGGAATTTTGTTTTAAACGTTAAATATTTCTGATCTCTTTTGTAAAATATGATACAATTATCCTGCTAAGACAAATACCTGTCTTAAAATTTTCATCTGGTTAAGGATTCGGTACAAGTTGATTTTAATGTAGTCAATTTATTCTATATAAATTATATCTAAAATTGTTACAGCATTAACTAGTCGGATGTGCCAATCCCAAAACTTTCTTCTATCTCATATGTACATTTTAATATATAAAAAAAATAGTTACTCATTTTAATGCTTTCATAATTTTAATTCAATACCATACCAACTTTGATTTTCATCTTAAATTTCTGCTTCAATCAATTAATCGGAGTAAAAACGAATTTCCGTCTCTGCATGAGCCGATGGACAATAGAATGATAGGCAGATTTATTTTTTTTTTTTTCAAATTCAGGGAGGACCTACTTGCTTTACCAAAAAATAATCATATACAAAAAATTTTGTTCGGTTTTAGAACTAACTTCATATACTGCATGTGGTGCAATATTGAAAATGGCAAAACATTCGGTATTGCAGTCCCCCCCCCCCTTCCGGCGGATTATTTTCAAATTCCGGGAGGACCAACTAGCCACAGTCATACACTTATACAAAAAATTTGGTTAAATTCGATGCAAAACTTCATACACTTTTGTTCGGTACAATATTGAAAATGGTACAAAAATCGCGATTGCAGCGCTCCCTTCCGACGGATTTTTTTCAAATTCAGGGAGGACCAACTAGCCATAGTCATACACATACACAAAAAATTGGTTCAATTCGATGCATAACTTCATATACTTTTGGTTGGTACAATATTAAAATGGCAGAAAAATCACGATTGCAGCGCCCTCTTCGGGCGGAATATTTCGAAACTGAAGGAGGACCTGCTTGCCACAGCCAAAAACATTCACAAAAAGTTTGGTTCAATTCTATGCATAACTTCATGCACTTTTTGATGGTAGAATGGGGACATACACACAGACACATGGACATTTTGTAATAACATGCGTTTTGGAATCTCTGACCCCTAAAACGTGTAAATCTGTCGAAAACCGGAAGTCGAAAAATTTTTCGATTACAATACTTTCTTCTATTGAAAATAGACGAAAGTAAAAAAAAAAATTTAACAAATTACAATGAGTATTTGGAAAATAATATTTTCAAACACTATAATTTTAAACTCATAAAAGATTCCTACATGAAAAAAAATAATAACATTTTTATGATGATCAAAACGCAGCTTACGTAATAACAGAGTCATATATTAATATGCCTGGAAGTAGGAGAAAACTGACAGTCCGACCTCGGGAGGAGGAGTGAGGAGGGCTCCTCCTCCAAACACCTCCTCCTCCTGACATCGTCTTGTAAGAGAAGGGGTTAAAAGTATTTTTTTTTAAATTTTAAGCCGGAATTTCAGGGAGTTAGAATTTTTTAACCATACTATAGTATGAGGGTGTTTTTTAATTTTAATGCGGGGACTTTAAAATTTTCGGCGTGTTACAGTATGTGGGGTATGTTTTTCAATTGAATTTTGCTGTTGTTCACTTAAAAAGGTAATTAAAAATTATGAGTGAAATTTTTTCAACATACTCTAGTATGAGGGATTATTTTTCGAGTGGTGATTTATTAAGAAATTTTAATAATTTAAACTTTAAAATTTTCAACAGTTTAAATTTATTTTGAGTCAAGTGTAAAAGTTAATCTAATTCAACAAATAAATCATTAAAATTAATTTCAAATAATAATTAAAAATAATGAGTGAAAAACAATGAACACACTTTAATTATTTTGGCGTGCTGTAGTATGATAGGTTATTTTAATGAGGTAATTTTTTCAATTGAATTTTGCTGTTGTTCATTTAAAAAGGTAATTAAAAATTAAGAAAAAATAAGGGATGAAGCAACTTTTTTTTTTCACTGTGCTTTTAGATGAGGGGTTAAGCGGGAAGCGGGTATTTGGGGACATAGAATTTTTTTTTTCTGTACAATTGTAAGAGTGCTTTTTAATTTTAATGTGGTGACTTAAAAATTTTAGATGCGGTTTAGTTTAAGGATTTATTTTTTCGATTTTAAACAGAAATTTTGGGGAGTTTGATTTTTTTTTTTTTTTTTTTTTTCACCGTGTTTTAGATAAGGGGTTAAGCGGGTATTTCAAGGACATAGAATTTTTTTTGTTGATCTATAGCATAAGGGTTTTTTAAGTCGCATGTGGCGACTTAAAATTTTTCGGGGAACTTTAGTTTAAGGATTAATTTTTTGATTTTAAGCGGAAATTTTGGGAATATTGATTTTTTTTTTTTTTTTCACCGTGTTTTAGATAAGAGGTTAAGCGGATATTTTGGGGAAAATTATTATTTTTGAGTACTTGTTACACGAAGGGTATTTATTTATTTTTTTTTTTCGCGGATTGGTATTTTAACGAAGAAATATTTAAGAAGGTAACTTTCGTGGTGAATTAATGAGTTAATATTTTTTAAAGGAGTAACTTTGTTAAGATTGAATTATTTTTTAATGTGTTAGATTTTTAAGCAGTAACAACTTTTAATGGGGAGACTTTAAAATATTTTTCGTGCTAGCATTGAATCGCGCTTGTCGCCCTAACGGTTCGGAATATGTGGATTTCTTCGAACCTTGGTGAAAATTTAATTGAATTGATTATTATTATTATTTTGTGTGTGTTGTATGTATGCGTGTGTATGTATGTTTGTATGTTGTATGCATGTATGTGTGTGAATATATGTATGTGTTGTATGCATGTGCATGTGTTGTATGTATGTGCGCGTGTTGTATGTATGTGTTATATGTATGTGCGTGTGTTGTATGTATGTGTGTGTTGTATGTGTATGTTGTATGTATGTGTATGTTTTATGTATGTATGTGTCCTACAGTTTGTAGGGTTATTTTGGGATAACAAATCAATTTTAATACTTTAATTTTTTAGGGGGTAACTTATGAAGTGACTTTTTTCATGCGGAACATTGAATTGAGTTTATTTTAAGACATGAGTATTGAAAGAAAATTCAATTAAATTGGTTTTTAAAAAATTTTCATTAATTGAAAATAACATTGTTTCAAAAATTTGTATATTTCTTAACAGAACCACTTTAAATTAACTAACAGTATTTTTATACTAGATAAACTTCTTTTACAATTTTCGTTAATGTTATGAAAAAAAAATAATAATTGCGCTTTAGTGAATCAAGCTATTAATTTTTCATTACCTGATTTTACTATTTAATTAATATTTAAAATTTTCATCCAGGTAATAAACTTACTTTATTAGTTATAATCGCACAACCTTGAAGTTGTTCCAGCAAGAAGAATAATCACTATCTGATTTCCTTACCTCACAAGCGATAAGTGTGATTAATTCTTATCTGATATCGAGAAAAAGGGTTGAATCTCTGAATCATAGCTGATAGCAATTCTTTGCGGTTGATGTGTTATCTTAATTAATCTTAATGAATACTATGTCTAATTAAAATTATTTGACTTGAAATAAAATAACGTCTTTTGAAAAATATCTTTTGAAAATTTAAGATATAATTATTTAAATCAAATTAGAGGCCTTTTTTTCCTCACAGATTAACTTTAAATAAAACTAAAATATTTATTTTTTTTCTGTACTTTGTTAGCAAAATAAAGAGTGTATCACATTCATTTCGGCTTTAACTGTTTGAAAATTTAAATTAACCTATAATTAAAATGATTATATATGGTTAAGTATGTGATCTTTTAAATAAAATCTAGTTAAAAACGGAACACGCATTCATATAAAACTTTAAATGCTTATGCTTTTGTGTATAATATAATGTATGTATTAAATATTAAATGAAAAATGTGAATTAACAATAAATGAAAAACATTAACATTAATAAAATATAAATTAAACATTTCATTGATTAAAAACTTAATGAAAAATATTAATATGGGAATACGCATTTTTATAAAACTTTATACATTTATATTTTTGTGTATAATATTATGTATGTATTAAATATTAAATGAAAAATATGAATTAACAATAAATGAAAAATATCAATTAACATTAATAAAATATTAATTAAACATTGCATTGATTATAAACTTAATGAAAAATATTAATATGGGAATACGCATCCGTATAAAACTTTAAACATTTATGCTTTTATCTATGGTGTATATGAAATTAATAATAAATTAAAAATATGAATTAACAATAAATGAAAAATATTAATTAACATTAATAAAATATTAATTAAACATTGTGTTGATTAAAAAATAGATTAAAAACTTAATGAAAAATATTAATTTCTTATGTAATTAAAATAACACTTTATAAATTAATGAATTAATAATAAATGAAAAATGTTCATTCGAAACAACTTGAGAAATACTACTTTGTAATGAAATTAGAAAACAGCAATTATCAAAATATTAATTAAAAATTAAATGAAAAGTATTTATGAGAGACACATTGAAAAACATTCTTACCTTAAACTTTCATTCACCAGACTTTCAGTCCAACCTGCATCGTTGCTTGCCTGTTGGGAACTGTCTGATAACCACATATTCTTTTCTTTGACGGTTTTTCCGAAAGCTGACTCACTAGATAAGTAAAAATGACAGGTTCAAATCTGAAATTAAGAGTTTATTCATATCGAATATAATTAATATAACGTGCAATTAAAACGGGACTTAATTTATTTAATACGTCATTATTTAGAATTTAATTTAATCCTAATATAATTTTTTATCTTAATTAATAGAATAAAAAAGAAATTCTTTTCAAGAAACCGTAAGTTATTATTAAGTAATATTTCGAATAACTACAAACTTTAATCATGATGAATCATCATTGAGAATATTACTAAACATTTTCATATTAACAAAGAAAATTGAATATTGAATACCAACTATTAAACATATTCTTTTCTTCTCATATGTTATAAAAACAAGTTTAGATAGCCAAATTTATTGATATATTTCGTTGTGTGTTGGATCCTTCTTTACTAATTATCGTTAAAATTATTCCTTTACCAATGATTTAAACTTCCCATTTTTAAAGTTAATTATATAATATACTAACATTTAATTATAATAAGTATAATTTTATGAAAAATACTGAATAAAATAAAATTTATACTAAGTAAAACTTTAAAACACCGATTAAATGTATTAAACAACAACAAACTTGTAATTAACAGTTGCATAAATTTAAATATTTATATATATATTTATATATATCACGCAATAATAAAAGAAATACCTAATCATTCATAAAAATTCTTCCCTTGAACATTCCCATGTATATTAGTAATAATATGAATCTAAAGTTTTCAAAAATATTATAAACATTTCCAAATTAACAAAGAAAATTAGCTATTAAATATCAAATAATGGACATACACTTTTTACACTCACATCTTACAATGCACTTAGTAAAAAATTTAATGATATTTAAACATGTCTTCTTAAATTTTTTTCAATTTCCTTTAAATATTTAGCTTCTTCTTCACAATTTTATCGAGAAGTATGTAATGCATACCACTCAACTTCATTAATTTAATCAATCACCACCTAATTGAAACTTTATATTTTCATTGTTTTTTATACTAGTGTTTATCAAATGATTGTACATTTTAAACAATCATTACTATCTTCAAAATATTGAAAATTATACAACAAAACATTTAAATTCTAACATTGAACAGGAGAAGATTTTCCAATCTGAAACCTTTAAAAGAAAAATCATTCACGATTCCATGCAACATGCACTGAAATATTTACTTTCTGAAAATTTTATAAAAATACTAATTTTAATCTGCTTACAAGAAAAAGGGGTTTACCCTTATGACTACTTAACCTGCTTTGAAAAATTTAATGAAAAGGAGCTTCCCTCACCTTCTGTATTTTTTAATGATCTCACAGACGAGGACATCACTGAAGAAGACTATGAGCATGCGCAGAAGGTTTAGACAACGTTCAACATGAAGTCGCTGGGAAAATATCACGATCTATATGCTTAGACAGACGTTCTTTTATTAGCTGACGTATTTGAAAACTTCAGGGGGTTGTGTAAGCAATTTTGTGATATTGATTGCGCACGATTGATGACAGCTCTTGGCAAGCTTGTTTGAAAATGTCTGAAACACCCGAGTTACTCGCAGGTTTCGAACCCACAGTCATCCAATCATACTTCTCATTTTTAACACGCGACGCTAACCATTGGGCCATCAAGGCCCGTAATTTAGTAACTAAAAAGTAAGAAAGATCATCGAAAGTGGTTATTTCACACATGCAAAAATAATTTTTATTGTGACTGAACATATAAAAATCACGAAGAAAAGAAAAAAATCACATATGTTTTGGATTACTTTAAGATTTTATGAGTCACCTCATCATATTAATTATATTAGATATGAATAAACTCTTAATTTCAGATTTGAACCTGTCATTTTTACTTATCTAGTGAGTCAGCTTTCGGAAAAACAGTCAAAGATAAGAATATGTGGTTATCAGACAGTTCCCAACAGGCAAGCAACGATGCAGGTTGGACTGAAAGTCTGGTGAATGAAAGTTTAAGGTAAGAATGTTTTTCAATGTGTCTCTCATAAATAGTTTTCATTTAATTTTTAATTAATATTTTGATAATTGCTGTTTTCTAATTTCATTACAAAGTAGTATTTCTCAAGTTGTTTCGAATGAACATTTTTCATTTATTATTAATTCATTAATTTATAAAGTGTTATTTTAATTACATGAGAAATTAATATTTTTCATTAAGTTTTTAATCTATTTTTTAATCAACACAATGTTTAATTAATATTTTATTAATGTTAATTAATATTTTACATTTATTGTTAATTCATATTTTTAATTTATTATTAATTTCATATACACCATAGATAAAAGCATAAATGTTTTTTAAAGTTTTATACGGATGCGTATTCCCATATTAATATTTTTCATTAAGTTTATAATCAATGCAATGTTTAATTAATATTTTATTAATGTTAATTGATATTTTTCATTTATTGTTAATTCATATTTTTCATTTAATATTTAATACATACATAATATTATACACAAAAATATAAATGTATAAAGTTTTATAAAAATGCGTATTCCCATATTAATATTTTTCATTAAGTTTTTAATCAATGCAATGTTTAATTAATATTTTATTAATGTTAATGTTTTTCATTTATTGTTAATTCATATTTTTCATTTAATATTTAATACATACATTATATTACACACAAAAATATAAATGTTTAAAGTTTTATACGAATGCGTATTCCCATAGTAATATTTTTCATTAAGTTTTTAGGTGCATTCGTAATTATGTAAATATGTATCACCTATTGTTGTCGCTCAGTCCGTCCGTCTGTCCGCATATAACAACGCAAAAACTACCCAACCGAATCGTTTGAAATTTAAAAATACCTAATTATAACATAATTTTGTCGAGCCATTTCAAATTTTTTGAAAATCGGATGGATAGATCAATTACAGGGACAATCAAAAGGATTCCGTTACATTACGGTCAATGGGGAAAAAAGTTTCAAATGCATTTTAATCGTTTGAAATTTAAAACATATAATTATTACGTAATTTTGTCGAGTCATTTCAAATTTTATGAAAATCGGATGGATAGATCAATTACAGGGACAATCAAAAGGATTCCGTTACATTACGGTCAATGGGGAAAAAAGTTTCAAATGCATTTTAACCGTTTGAAATTTAAAATATATAATTATTACGTAATTTGTGGAGTCATTTCAAATGTTATGAAAGTCGGATGCATAGTTCATTTACAGGGACAATCAAAAGTATTCCATTACATTACGGTCAATGGGAAAAAGTTTCAAATGCTGATGTTACACTCATTCGAACATAATAGAATAGGCATGAATCTATGAAATATATACTAAAATATGCATTCTGTACAATCTGTGATCCAAAGAATTTTTATTAAATTACAGGGCCCCACAAAAGTATTCCACTACATAATGCTGTACGGGGAAACATTGTTTGGGGCGTGTTTTAATTATATTCAACTATTTCACATTTTATGAATAAAATATACGTTGCTAGGTGTAATAAAAATTACTTCCTGCATATTTACTGAAACACAAAGATTTCGACTACTATACTGTATCCGAAGTACGCTCTACTATATCAGCAAGATCTGAATATTTTTAAAACTTCGTTATCGTACGAACGCACCTCATTTGCTACGTTCACGTGCAATTTCCAACTTGTTAATCAATGCAATGTTTAATTAATATTTTATTAATGTTAATGTTTTTCATTTATTGTTAATTCATATTTTTCATTTAATATTTAATACATACATTATATTACACACAAAAGCATAAGTATTTAAAGTTTTATATGAATGCGTGTTCCCTTTTTAACTAGATTTCATTTAAAAGATCACATAATCAACATTATGTAATCATTTTAATTATAGGTTAATTTAAATTTTCAAACAGTTAAAGACGAAATGAATGTGATACACTCTTTATTTTGCTAACAAGGTACCGAAAAAAAAAAAATATTTTAGTTTTATTTAAAGTTAATCTGTGAGAAAAAAAAAAGGCCTCTAATTTGATTTAAATAATTATATCTTAAATTTTCAAAAGATATTGTTCAAAAGACGTTATTTTATTTCAAGTCAAATAATTTCAATTAGACATAGTATTCATTAAGATTAATTAAGATAACACATCAACCGCAAAGAATTGCTATCAGCTATGATTCAGAGATTCAACCCTTTTTCTCGATATCAGATAAGAATTAATCACACTTATCGCTTGTGAGGTAAGGGAATCAGATAGTGATTATTCTTCTTGCTGGAACAACTTCAAGGTTGTGCGATTATAACTAATAAAGTAAGTTTATTACCTGGATGAAAATTTTAAATATTGATTAAATAGTAAAATCAGGTAAGGAAAAATTAATAGCTTGATTCACTAAAGCGCAATTATTATTTTTTTTTTTCATAACATTAACGAAAATTGTAAAAGAAGTTTATCTAGTATAAAAATACTGTTAGTTAATTTAAAGTGGTTCTGTTAAGAAATATACAAATTTTTGAAACAATGTTATTTTTAATTAATGAAATTTTTTTAAAAACCAATTTAATTGAATTTTCGTTCAATACTCATGTCTTAAAATAAACTCGATTCAATGTTCTGCATGAAAAAAGTCACTTCATAAGTTACCCCCTGAAAAATTAAAGTATTAAAATTGATTTGTTTTCCCAAAATAACCCTACAAACTGTAGAACACATACATACATACACATACATACAACATACACATACATACAACACACACATACATACAACACACACACATACATACAACACATACACACAACACACGCACATACATACAACATACATACAACATACACATACATACAACACACACACACATACATACATACATACAACACGCGCACATACATATAACACATACATACATATATATAACACATGCACATACATACATGCACACACATACATGCAACACATACATACATATATTCACACACATACATGCATACAACACACAAGCATACATAGTCACACATACATGCAACACATACATACATTCACACACATACATGCATACAACATACAAACATACATACACACACACAAAATAATAATAATAATAATAATCAATTCAATTAAATTTTCACCAAGGTTCGAAGAAAACCACATAATCCGAACCGTTAGGGCGACGAACGCGATTCAATGCTAGCACGAAAAATATTTTAAAGTCTCCCCATTAAAAGTTGTTACCGCTTAAAAATCTAGCACATTAAAAAATAATTCATTCTTAACAAAATTACTCCTTTAAAAAAAATAACTAATTAATTCACAACGAAAGTTACCTTCTTAAATATTTCTTCGTTAAAATATCAATCCGCGAAAAAAAAAAAAAAAAAAAAAAAAAAAAAAAAAATCCCTTCGTGTAACAATACTCAAAAATAATAATTTCCCCCAAAATATCCGCTTAACCCCTTATCTAAAACACGGTGAAAAAAAAAAAATCAATCTTCCCAAAATTTCTGCTTAAAATAAAAAAAAATAATCCTTAAACTAAAGTTCACCGAAAAATTTTAAGTCGCCACATTAAAATTAAAAAACCCTTATGCTATAGATCAACAAAAAAAAATTCTATGTCCTTGAAATACCCGCTTAACCTCTTATCTAAAACACGGTGGAAAAAAAAAAAAAAAAAAAAAAAATCAATCTCCCCAAATTTTTTTTTTTAATCGAAAAAATAAATCCTTAAACTAAACCGCATCTAAAATTTTTAAGTCACCACATTAAAATAAAAAAGCACTCGTACAATAGTACAGAAAAAAAATTCTATTTCATCAAATACCCGCTTAACCCCTCATCTAAAAGCACAGTGAAAAAAAAAGTCGCTTCATCCCTTATTTTTAATTAATTTTTATTTACCTTTTTAAATGAACAACAACAAAATTCAATTGAAAAAATTACCACATTAAAATAACCTATCATACTACAGCACGCCGAAATAATTAAAGTGTGTTCATTGTTTTTCACTCATTCTTTTTAATTATTATTTGAAATTAATTTTAATGATTCATTTGTTGAATTGGATTAACTTTTACACTTGACTCAAAATAAATTTAAACTGTTGAAAATTTTAAAGTTTAAATTATTAAAATTTCTTAATAAATCACCACTCGAAAAATAATTCCTCATACTAGAGTATGTTGAAAAAATTTCACTCATAATTTTTAATTACCTTTTTACGTGAACAACAGCAAAATTCAATTGAAAAACATACCCCACGTACTGTAACACGCCGAAAATTTTAAAGTCCCCGCATTAAAATTAAAAAACACCCTCATACTATAGTATGGTTAAAAAATTCCAACTCCCTGAAATTCCGGCTTAAAATTTAAAAAAAAAAAATCCTTTTAACCCCTTCTCTTACAAGACGATGTCAGGAGGAGGAGGAATGAGGAGGAGGTGTATGGAGGAGGATTAAGGAGGAGCCCTCCTCCCTCCTCCTCTTCTTCACTCCTCCTCCCGAGGTCGGACTGTCAGTTTCCCCCTACTCCTGGACATTTAGAGGCATGTTAATATTCCTGGGCCAGTCATAAATAAACATTAAATTAAATTTCAATTTTCGGTACTGTAAATTTTTTAATTTCTAAACATTGCACATTTTTTATTTTTGCACCGTCATATAAATAAAAAAAATTTACTTTTAAACGCAACTTGTTTGAAACTTGTATCTAAATTAGTTTTTGAGTTTTTTTTTTTTTTTTTTTTTTTTTTTTTTTTGTAGTTTTTAATACTTTTTTTGTCATTGTGGCAACATAAGTATTCCATTTTTAGACATTAAACATGGACCAGTCAGAAAATGAATAAATTAAAAAACAGAGGTACTCCATTTCTAGCCATTAAGCATGGACCAATGAGAAGGCGAATAATATAAAATAAGTTGCGGATTTCAACCAATAAAAAGATTCAGATTTCTCATTTCTTTACCAAGGATAACAACTATTTTCCAAATCGCTAAAAAGTTAATTTATGCCCAAAATTTATTTTCTCATCTTCAAACTAGGATGTATAGAGTCCAATACAACTATACCGTGTCCATACATTTTTAGTAAGGTGATTGAGGCATATGACTCCAGCTACCTCAGTGAATTTTCTTGCATGGCCTCAATTGACTCAATATGTCTTCCTCGAAGTGGCAATTTCAGTTTTGAGAACTGGAAAAAATCACACAGGGCTATATCAGGTGAGTACAGTGCTTGGTCCATAATATGAATTTTTGGACAAAAACTCTTGCATAGCAATAACTTAGTGCGATGGTGCATTATCGTGGGGTAAAATCCACATGAAATTTCAGTGATTTTTTAGATGTTCGACACACAAAATATCCGTTGAATGACAAAATTTATGCAAAATCTTTATTCAACTAATTTTTCCATTGCAGAAATCGAGGACACTCAAAAGTAATGACTAAAATAACAGCTGCTGTCAACACAACTAACTAACAAATGCCACTCAAAATCTGCTGTATAACTTGATACAGTGGTGACCACAAAAGATAAGTTTGCATTTTTTTTTTTTTTTTTTTTTTTTTTTTTTTTTGTACAGGTCCACCTAATAACTATTATTTATTTATTGAATTGCGGAAATAAAATTTGGTTTTATTGAAGTTCTCGTATATTTTTCTTTGAAAAATAGTTAAGACATCAATTAGACTTGCAGAAGCACTGAAAACCCCTTCAGTGAGTGTGAAAATAAATTTCTCTCAAAACAAATTCCTTTCACATTTTGTCATCAGTTTTAATGTCTTGATGAAGTTCACAACAATGATATTTAGATTTTTTGCATTTTCAATAGTTATTAATTTTTATACTGTTTATATAAATATTAATGTATTTATTAGAAAGAACTTTAAAAAATATAATTTAATAAATTATTTACTAAATTATAATAAATTTTATTTATTTACTTATTTTTTTAAACATAATTTGACTTCAAATTATCATCTTTAATCATTCGCTTCTCCTCCATGCCTTCTCCATCCCTTTATTCACACGCTGGGGAAAAAATTTGCATGTTATTTTACTCAAACTTTTTGGAAACTTACTAAAGCCTACCCAATATTTTTCAAAAGTTGGCGCCACTGAACCTGATATCAAAAATATACAATAGAGAGAAGAAAAAAAACACATTACATTTAAAAATTGTTTCAAAAGTAATTCACATATCCTTTTTAAACAACTTCTTACATAGAAATAATTGTTAAATGAAAATTTCAATTCAATATTATCAAAAGAGTTTTTTTTATACCATACTCAAAAGGATTCTCATATTTTTTACTCCCCTAAGAAAAAAATTTTATGGACACGTTAGCAAAATGTGATTGTTTAATGAATAAATGCATAAAATTTACAAAAATTACTAATGCCAAAAAATCAAACATTTTTTTTTTTTCAATTTTATAAAAAGTGTATATATTAAGTATAATCATTTCCTTCCTCATAACAATCATTCTTGATTGATGCAACAGCAACACTGAAAATAAGTTAAAATATTTGAATGCTCCTATACTTCTGTAGGAAAAGAGGAAACATTATGTGATTGCTTTCTATCTGAGTAACAGGGCAATTATTACTTTCTTCTATCTTTACAAGAAGGAAGTATTGAATTCGTGAAAATTTTCAAAATTCGGTTTTCGACGGATTTACACGTTTTAGGAGTCAGATAACACGAAAAGCATGTTTTTACAAAATGTCTGTATGTGAGGCAGTCTGTCTGTATGTGAAAAAAATTTTGTGGATGCTCTACCTCGATAACTAAGGCTCGGAATTTCGCAAAACTGTAGATTCTGTTAAACCTTGATATGAAGTAGATCTGATTAGGTTTTGGTGTACATCGCTCAACAGGCGGCGCTGCTATGCTGCATTATTCATAATTTCCTCAATAGCCATATCTCAAGAACTAGTGGATGGACTTTCATAAAACTTTAGATTTAGTTAATACTTGATGTAACATGGCGCTAATCGCTTAACAGGTGGCGCGATCATGGTGCATTATTCGTGATTATTGCAATAGCTCTATCTCAAGAATTAATGCACAGAATTCCACAAAACTTCAGATTCTGTGAGGCCTTGATATAAACGAGATCTGGTTAGTTTTGGGTGTATATCTCTCAACAGATGGTGCTGTTATGCTGCATTATTTACAATTTTTGCAATAGCCATGTCTCAAGAACAAATGCATGGATTTTCATAAAACTTTAGTACTTGATATAATATGGCAATAGATATAATTGATATAGTGCATTATTCGTGATTATCGCAAGAGCTCCATCTCAAGAACTAATAATGAAATTTTCTAAAACTTCAAATTCAGTTAGTCCTTGACATAGATTACTATTGTTTAGTTTCTGGTATAAATTACCCTTTAGATAGCGCTTTTATTCTGCATTTTTCACGATTTCACAATAAATGTATCTCAAGAACTAATGCATGGATTTTTATCAAACTTCAGATTCAGTAAGTACCTGATAAAAAATTGATCTTGATTAGTTTTTGGTGTATGTCACCCAACACGTGACGCTGTTATGCAGATTTTTCTAAAGGTTTTGCAATAGTTCTATCTTAAAAACTAATGCACAGAATTTCATCAAATTTCAAATTCAGTAATAAGTTGACGTAACTTGTTGCTGATTAGATTTTGATTGAAACTATCTAACCGACGACGCTGCTATGCTGCATTTTTCAGGGAGTATTAACATGCATAAGATAAAAGAAAGTTTTGGGATTGCCACATCTGACTACTTTTTAAAAGGATTCTTTTTGGCTGGTTGTCCCATTATAAATTTATTAAGATAAAAAAATAATAAGTATTTTTTAAATATAATATTAAAGTATTTTAATTTAAAGTATTCTTTAATAATATCTGCATATCTCAATCTAAATCGACTAAAAACAGAAAAAAATATTTCCTTCACGTAGAATTTAAATGACAAAAAATAAATCATCTAATAAAAAAAATAACATCTATCGAAAATCGAACTAAAAACAAATTCATTATTTACGCCTCTTTTGATGGTATCATTGCAGACAATACCAGACGTAAATCTGCAAATAAGATAATTTTTTCTCTCTTTTTCACAATTTCTGTTTTCTCTTCATTCTGATTGTAGTCAGTGTTGAATTCAGGGGGTGGACCGGGAGGGGATCCCCTTCCCCCTCCCCGGAGCAATGAAATGTCTCCTCGGAAGATTTGAAATTTTGTGTTTTCAATGGTCAAAAAGTACAATTTTCCCCCCTTTATAACTCTATAATGCCCCCCCCCCCCGCCCCGGAATTTCTGAAGTCCCTCCTGGAAAAAAGTGTCTGAATTCAACACTGAAAGTAGCAATACATTGACTTGAAAGGAGCTAAACTTCAAATACTTTAAAAAGAAAAAAAAATCCTATTCATCAATAAATAAAATTTTCTGGTTTATAAAAGAATGGGTCCGAGCCCGAAGAATAGAATAAAACAGAGCCCGAGTCTTCGTCGGGCCCGGATTCGGAGTCAGGCTGAGCCCATCTCAATTCTGGTACCTGCTAATAGAAAATAAAAGTCTTGATACCTTATGTGCATCTTTACACAGAATGTAAAAACACTAATAGACAAAAGGGGAGGCTGCATAAGACAATCATCTCATCAAATTAGTGGCTGAAATTCCAGAATTAATTAAAACTCAATTTGCATTTTAAAACGCAATTGGGCTGGCAAGTCGTACTTGGTGAGAAACACCCGCAAACCCAATTTTAGCGGTTGACTCGTAGATTCATTATTGAGTTTTCCTGCACCCAAAAATATGAAAACATGGAAGACTGAGAGCAGGAAAACACAATGGTAAACTACGAATCAACCACTGAAAACGGATTTGCAGGTGTTTATCACCAAAATATGACTTGGCAGACGAGTTGCATTTTAATATGCGAATCGAGTTTTGACTAATGCTGGAATTTCAGCCTCCAACTCGATTGTCTGTACTGCTGCCTAGTGGTGTATAACCAATACAGTAATTCGCTAGAG
This sequence comes from Maratus speculifer, assembly GCA_964019185.1. Classification (NCBI taxonomy): domain Eukaryota; kingdom Metazoa; phylum Arthropoda; class Arachnida; order Araneae; family Salticidae; genus Maratus; species Maratus speculifer. The sequence continues at coordinate 165,129,635 of OZ025303.1, forward strand.
ACCAAAACCTATTATCGTTTTGGGAAGATTCCCGATTGAGCTGTTGCACTCGAGTAGTAGGAAAATAAGAGTTTAAGCTCATGCGGCGGCGGGGCGGCGAAGGCCGTCCCGCCGCAGCAAACCGTCCCGCCGCCGCCACCACCGTCCCTCCTGCGATACCTCCTGCCCCCACCAAGCATTCCCCTCCACAAACGCCCCCTAGTGGAAAAAAGGAACATTCTATTATAACAGGATAGGTGAACAACCTTCCCTAATTAAAAATATTATCAATCACATCTCAACTCGGAATCATACTATATGATGAAGATTAAATTTATATTTGAATTTTGAACAACCGTAATTTTAATGAGTATTATTAATTAAGCGAAACAATTAAAATCTCAGTTTTTAACCATTTTATTTAGATTTCTTCAACTACAAGATGAGATTATCAATTTAACACAAGAAAGTTAAACATATATTTGAATTTTGCTTGATAGACATCTTAATGAGTAGTATTAATTAAATAAAAACAATAGAAAATATCAAGTTTTATAGAAGAAGACTGATTTCTTATGATTTTTATCAACTATATGATCAATGTAACGACTTAAAAGTTGAAAGTTAAACGTACATCCTAGTTTTTCAACTGCTATAACCCTTATGAGTATCGTTAATTAAGTAAAAAACAATGGAAAATATCAAGTTTTATAGAAAAAGACTGATTTCTTACGATTTTTATCAACTTAAGAGAGAAAACTTAATCGTACATTTCAGTTTTTCAACAGCTGTATCCTTAATGAGTATTGATAATTAAGTAAAAAACAGTGGAAAATATCAAGTTTTATAGAAAAAGACTGATTTCTTACGATTTTTATCAACTGCAACATCAGTGTATCGACTTACAAGTTGAAAGTTAAACATGCATTCTAGTTTTTCAACAGCTATAATCTTAATGAGTATCGTTAATTAAGTAAAAAACAATGGAAAATATCAAGTTTTATAGAAAAAGACTTATTTCTTACGATTTTTTCAACTCAAACTTCAGAATATCAATTTGATAGAAAGAAATTTAAGCATGCATTCCAGTTTTGGACAACCATTTCCTTCATGAACATTATTTATTAAGCAAAACAACGGAAAATATTAAATTTTTAACTGATTTCTTCATATTTTTTTTTAATATAAAATCAGGATACACAACTTAAAATAGAAATTTAAACATATTTTTTAGTTTTTGAACCGTCGTTACCTCAAAGAATTTCGATAATTGAACAATTAACAAAGGAAACTAATGATTTTTTAACGAAAAAAGACGAATTAAACGAATTTGGTTAACTTTTACTCTAAATGGAAATTTCATCATACTTTTATATACTAAGTAGAATTTTAATGCATAAACGAACACATTTCAGTAAATATTCAACGCACACACAAATATGAAAACAACATCTGCTTCTTGTGACGTCATATTGAAACCAAAACTTATTCCTTGGAAGTCCCTCACCATGCCTTTTCACCCCCATCTCCCCCAATTTTTTACCACAGGTAGGGAAATGGACAAAGCAATGACCTCTCTATCTTGTATATTTAGAAGTCTGGGAGAAAAAAAGAGACATTTTATGCACTCCAATTTCATAACAATTACCGCAATATCCCAAAATTTGAATTTTGGAAGACATAATCAGTATAATTAATTAAACAAAATAATAAAAATATTATTTTTTAAGGGGAAAAGGTGAATTTAAGCGAATTTGATTAGTTTTACAATAGTCTTTTGAACTGCAACTTGGAAATATAGATTTCTAACAGAAGAATTAAACGTATATTTTAATTTTAACAACAAAAACTTAACAAGTATAATTAATTTAAGAAAAATAAATATCAATTTTAAAGAAAAGACGAATTTGAATAATTTTACACTAGTATTTTCAAAAGCAACCTAGAAATATCAATACTTATTCACATATTTCACTTATTCACTGTATTCAATACTATATTTAATAAATTTGGATACACTTTAAGAATTTTCTAATGTATAATTAAATATTAGCTGTATATTTAATGTTACCCATGTTTTCAACATTAGTTCATAATCGTGAATTTTGTATTTTAAATACCATGTATTCAGGTTCAGATTATTTTTACTTGAAATCATACAGAATTTTTTAACAGAGTTTGTTTTTGAAATCATTGAAGCAACTGTATTTAATATTTTTAACACCAATTTTCTAAGATTGTCTAACATTTTCCGATTATACATTCCCCATAAGTACATTTCTAAATGCTACAATCACTTTACACATCGAAAAGATATCATTGAAGCAACTGTATTTAATATTTTTAACACCAATTTTCTAAGATTTTTTAACATTTTCCGGTTATACATTCCTCAAAAGTATATATTCTAAACAATAGAAAATATTAATTTTAAGAATAAAAAGACGAATTTAAACAAATTTTATTAGTTTTACAATATTTTTTCTCATCTCCAACACGGATATATCAATTTTAACAGAATTAAACGCATATTTTAGTTTTTAAGAACAAAAATGTAATAAGTATCATTAATTAAACAAAAAATAAATGTCAATTTTCAAGAAAAGACAATTTTTTACACAAATTTTCAACTTTGAAATACATTTATTTACATATATTGTTACAATATATTACTAAACTTAAACTTTTTAAAAAGTTTGAATGTTTTTACAAAGGGTTCATATTTATATTTTTCACGTCTTGACTGCATTCGAAATCTTACAACAAAAGTATACTTTTATTATTTTTATTATTATTATTATTCTAGAAAACCTAAAAAGTCATTTCTTGCTGCTTTAAACACTTGACATATTAAAACTACTCTGAGATATTCTACCCATATAATTAATAAAATTAGGACATGATTCACCTTACACTTCAAAATTTCTGAATTTTTACAATACTTATTTTCATCAAACTTTATTCTTGATCCTATATATTTTAGGAGTACAGAATTTTAACATCTGTTTTTATCTACTTATCAGAAAATTATTAAAACACCCAACAACATTTTCCAAATATGAATATTATCTTTACAGTTTAATAATACAAAACATACACGAATACAAAGTTTGATTTTTACAAACATTTCACATTTCAAACCAAACTTTTCGAAATTTTCACATCATAAGAGCAAACATTAGACGAACTTTTTAACTTTTTAACTTTTTTTATTGCTTAGATCTTTTCATCATAACTTTTAATTATGATAATTATCCATTTTTAGGTTGATTGTCGAAAAACTGTAACTGAAATTACGTAAACTTAATGTAAAAAACCATGTTCTCACACAATTTCTTGAAATTCAACAAAGAATTGACTATTACTTATCTATTATTATTCTTATTAAATATTTATCTACATCAATATCGACTCTCGATAGTATATAGATATTTCATCATTACACACTTACAATTCTTTTCAAACGTTTATCAGAAAAATAAGTCAATCAAAGTCTAGTAGTTATCACACCTGTTCCTCAGAAATATTACTATCATATGAAACAGTAAAGAAAATTAATAGATATTTAATATTTAATAACCTCATACGTGAAATTACTGTCGAATGAGAATACTAATAATCTATAAAATCAACTGTTGAACAAAAAAATAGTACAGATTACCGAAAATTCAAATGTTTTTTCTGCAAAAGTTACAAAAATTAACAAATGAATGACAAGTTAGAGAAATAACTAAAAAAGTTAATGAACATATTTACAAATGTATTAAAATCACACCTTTTTCTGGAATACAAACCACAATTTCTTGAAAATTTTATCACCGAATTTGTAAGATTTTAGTCCTAGTATTACATACACTCAATAAATATTCAAAATTAACAAAAATATAATTTTTTAGTCTCATCAATAAGCAAAAATTCTATATTAAAAGAATATTTTCATAGTAGTACTTATAAAAATGAGAGTTTACAAACTGATTTTCATAATTTTATCACATTTAAACTTAATATTTTACATAAAACATTATTTAATCAAATTTTATGCTTTCTAATTCAGTAAAATTCAATATTTTTTTTTAGTTTTTAAACCAATACCACAATATTTATTTACATCAAACTTGATTCTTCACCTTTTATATTTCCACATTACACACGTGAGATAAATACTAACTTGGATCAGGAGTTGAAGTCAATTGATTCCATTCGATTTTCATCGTGTACGCATTGCTCCTACACGAAATTTCTTACTTCTATAATCATCTAATGTATTAAAACTAATCTACTCAGATTTTTAATCAATTCATCAGATGTTTCATCTCGCACTTCTGAATTATCGTGCATCAAGTTGCTTAAAATATAAATACTATCTTTATAGTTTTAATGATATATAGTATACATGGTTTATCTTGAGTTAGTACTTCCATAGTATTAATCAAATTATATGTTTCATCTTGCACTTGATCTTAATGATTTCATCTTGCATCTGAATTATCGTCCATCGAGTTTTTTTTTAAATAATAATATATTTATAGTTTTTGATTATACATAGCATGTTTGAATACAATCTTTAATTTTAACATTTCATATTTCAAATAACCTATTTCAAAAAACCAAGCTATGTGAATTTTACCACAATGCTTATTATCATAGAATAATTTGTGTTTCACACTTTTCTAAAAATTATCAGATATGTACCCCTCAGAGAAATTACTATCATATGAATAAATGAAGAAAATTTAATTTATATTAAAGGTACACGAAATTGATTGCAATATACATGTATTTAATAAAAATAAATAAATAAGCGATTATTTATACATTAAACCTTTACTAAATATATATTTCTTTCATTATACAGATGTTTGAACAAGATGAACCAAAACAGCAGCAAACTTCAGAAATTAATGATCCGAATGATTCATCCCTAGCACATGTAGCGTTAACGAATAACACATATGTGAGTACTTATATGAGAAATACTAGAATTCGCATATGAAACGTAATTAGAGTAAATACAAAATGATTTGTCTTACTACCTACACTTTAACAAGTGCTTTTTACCTATATTATTGAAGAGAATCCTAACTGTGTCCATTTATTTCTATTACAGATGTGGTCTATTTGCTACAAACACTTCTTAAGTAAATGGAATTTAACAGAACATGCAAAAATCTATACAGGTGAAAAACCTTACACTTGGAAAGATTACCATAAATGCTGTTTTCAAGGAGACATGAATCAAAAAGCACACATCATCATATAAAGCATCGTCAGATATATGTAAACTTAGCGAAGATATTCAAAAATTAGTCAGACTTTTGAAGAATTTAGAAATAAAGGAAGATATTTAGGCCATTTATCCATCATATTTTCACAACACTTACCACAATATCTCAAACTTAAAATTTGGAAGACATACACACTGCTGAAAAGTTATTTTGTGATTCTTCTAACCAGTATGAATGTATAGATATTATTTTGCAATGTATTCTTTAAATGCTCACATTAAATATTCTTTTATATGCATATATCGTTGTGTTTATTTTTCTAATACCTATTACATTAATGAAATACATAACATTTTAAGTGAAATAACACTCTCACAACTTAAAAAATGCATAAGAACATACAAAAAATAAGCAGATGTATGAAAAAATATGCAAGTTTACAAAATAATTTCATAACTTTTTTGAAATTTTTGCAACATTTTTTTGCAATTTTTTTACACTTTTTTTAACAAAAATTTTTCATTTTTTTTAACGTTGTGATTTTCCTTTTTTTACAAAAACCAAAACTTCCAAAAATATTTTTTTTCAAAAATTTTTTTTTTCAAAAACATTTTTTATAAAAAATTTTTTATTCAAAATAAGATTTTACAAAAGTAAAAAAAAAGAAAATCACAACGTTAAAAAAAAATGAAAAATTTTTGTTAAAAAAAGTGTAAAAAAATTGCAAAAAAATGTTGCAAAAATTTCAAAAAAGTTATGAAAAAAGCTTAAAAAATTTCGTTGGTTTTAATGCAGTATGCAATGGCGAAACCATTGCATTTGCTATTAAAAACAACAAAATTTTTGAGACTTTTTTCATAACTTTTATATTGAAAAAAATATTGAATTTTACTGAATTAGAAAGCATAAAATTTGATTAAATAATGTTTTATGTAAAATATTAAGTTTAAATGTGATAAAATTATGAAAATCAGTTTGTAAACTCTCATTTTTATAAGTACTACTATGAAAATATTCTTTTAATATAGAATTTCTGCTTATTGATGAGACTAAAAAATTATATTTTTGTTAATTTTGAATGTTTATTGAGTGTATGTAATACTAGGACTAAAATCTTACAAATTCGGTGATAAAATTTTCAAGAAATTGTGGTTTGTATTCCAGAAAAAGGTGTGATTTTAATACATTTGTAAATATGTTCATTAACTTTTTTAGTTATTTCTCTAACTTGTCATTCATTTGTTAATTTTTGTAACTTTTGCAGAAAAAACATTTGAATTTTCGGTAATCTGTACTATTTTTTTGTTCAACAGTTGATTTTATAGATTATTAGTATTCTCATTCGACAGTAATTTCACGTATGAGGTTATTAAATATTAAATATCTATTAATTTTCTTTACTGTTTCATATGATAGTAATATTTCTGAGGAACAGGTGTGATAACTACTAGACATTGATTGACTTATTTTTCTGATAAACGTTGAAAAGAGTTGTAAGTGTGTAATGATGAAATATCTATATACTATCGAGAGTCGATATTGATGTAGATAAGTATTTAATAAGAATAATAATAGATAAGTAATAGTCAATTCTTTGTTGAATTTCAAGAAATTGTGTGAGAACATGGTTTTTTACATTAAGTTTATGTAATTTCAGTTACAGTTTTTCGACAATCAACCTAAAAATGGATAATTATCATAATTAAAAGTTATGATGAAAAGATCTAAGCAATAAAAAAAGTTAAAAAGTTAAAAAGTTCGTCTAATGTTTGCTCTTATGATGTGAAAATTTCGAAAAGTTTGGTTTGAAATGTGAAATGTTTGTAAAAATCAAACTTTGTATTCGTGTATGTTTTGTATTATTAAACTGTAAAGATAATATTCATATTTGGAAAATGTTGTTGGGTGTTTTAATAATTTTCTGATAAGTAGATAAAAACAGATGTTAAAATTCTGTACTCCTAAAATATATAGGATCAAGAATAAAGTTTGATGAAAATAAGTATTGTAAAAATTCAGAAATTTTGAAGTGTAAGGTGAATCATGTCCTAATTTTATTAATTATATGGGTAGAATATCTCAGAGTAGTTTTAATATGTCAAGTGTTTAAAGCAGCAAGAAATGACTTTTTAGGTTTTCTAGAATAATAATAATAATAAAAATAATAAAAGTATACTTTTGTTGTAAGATTTCGAATGCAGTCAAGACGTGAAAAATATAAATATGAACCCTTTGTAAAAACATTCAAACTTTTTAAAAAGTTTAAGTTTAGTAATATATTGTAACAATATATGTAAATAAATGTATTTCAAAGTTGAAAATTTGTGTAAAAAATTGTCTTTTCTTGAAAATTGACATTTATTTTTTGTTTAATTAATGATACTTATTACATTTTTGTTCTTAAAAACTAAAATATGCGTTTAATTCTGTTAAAATTGATATATCCGTGTTGGAGATGAGAAAAAATATTGTAAAACTAATAAAATTTGTTTAAATTCGTCTTTTTATTCTTAAAATTAATATTTTCTATTGTTTAGAATATATACTTTTGAGGAATGTATAACCGGAAAATGTTAAAAAATCTTAGAAAATTGGTGTTAAAAATATTAAATACAGTTGCTTCAATGATATCTTTTCGATGTGTAAAGTGATTGTAGCATTTAGAAATGTACTTATGGGGAATGTATAATCGGAAAATGTTAGACAATCTTAGAAAATTGGTGTTAAAAATATTAAATACAGTTGCTTCAATGATTTCAAAAACAAACTCTGTTAAAAAATTCTGTATGATTTCAAGTAAAAATAATCTGAACCTGAATACATGGTATTTAAAATACAAAATTCACGATTATGAACTAATGTTGAAAACATGGGTAACATTAAATATACAGCTAATATTTAATTATACATTAGAAAATTCTTAAAGTGTATCCAAATTTATTAAATATAGTATTGAATACAGTGAATAAGTGAAATATGTGAATAAGTATTGATATTTCTAGGTTGCTTTTGAAAATACTAGTGTAAAATTATTCAAATTCGTCTTTTCTTTAAAATTGATATTTATTTTTCTTAAATTAATTATACTTGTTAAGTTTTTGTTGTTAAAATTAAAATATACGTTTAATTCTTCTGTTAGAAATCTATATTTCCAAGTTGCAGTTCAAAAGACTATTGTAAAACTAATCAAATTCGCTTAAATTCACCTTTTCCCCTTAAAAAATAATATTTTTATTATTTTGTTTAATTAATTATACTGATTATGTCTTCCAAAATTCAAATTTTGGGATATTGCGGTAATTGTTATGAAATTGGAGTGCATAAAATGTCTCTTTTTTTCTCCCAGACTTCTAAATATACAAGATAGAGAGGTCATTGCTTTGTCCATTTCCCTACCTGTGGTAAAAAATTGGGGGAGATGGGGGTGAAAAGGCATGGTGAGGGACTTCCAAGGAATAAGTTTTGGTTTCAATATGACGTCACAAGAAGCAGATGTTGTTTTCATATTTGTGTGTGCGTTGAATATTTACTGAAATGTGTTCGTTTATGCATTAAAATTCTACCTAGTATATAAAAGTATGATGAAATTTCCATTTAGAGTAAAAGTTAACCAAATTCGTTTAATTCGTCTTTTTTCGTTAAAAAATCATTAGTTTCCTTTGTTAATTGTTCAATTATCGAAATTCTTTGAGGTAACGACTGTTCAAAAACTAAAAAATATGTTTAAATTTCTATTTTAAGTTGTGTATCCTGATTTTATATTAAAAAAAAATATGAAGAAATCAGTTAAAAATTTAATATTTTCCGTTGTTTTGCTTAATAAATAATGTTCATGAAGGAAATGGTTGTCCAAAACTGGAATGCATGCTTAAATTTCTTTCTATCAAATTGATATTCTGAAGTTTGAGTTGAAAAAATCGTAAGAAATAAGTCTTTTTCTATAAAACTTGATATTTTCCATTGTTTTTTACTTAATTAACGATACTCATTAAGATTATAGCTGTTGAAAAACTAGAATGCATGTTTAACTTTCAACTTGTAAGTCGATACACTGATGTTGCAGTTGATAAAAATCGTAAGAAATCAGTCTTTTTCTATAAAACTTGATATTTTCCACTGTTTTTTACTTAATTATCAATACTCATTAAGGATACAGCTGTTGAAAAACTGAAATGTACGATTAAGTTTTCTCTCTTAAGTTGATAAAAATCGTAAGAAATCAGTCTTTTTCTATAAAACTTGATATTTTCCATTGTTTTTTACTTAATTAACGATACTCATAAGGGTTATAGCAGTTGAAAAACTAGGATGTACGTTTAACTTTCAACTTTTAAGTCGTTACATTGATCATATAGTTGATAAAAATTATAAGAAATCAGTCTTCTTCTATAAAACTTGATATTTTCTATTGTTTTTATTTAATTAATACTACTCATTAAGATGTCTATCAAGCAAAATTCAAATATATGTTTAACTTTCTTGTGTTAAATTGATAATCTCATCTTGTAGTTGAAGAAATCTAAATAAAATGGTTAAAAACTGAGATTTTAATTGTTTCGCTTAATTAATAATACTCATTAAAATTACGGTTGTTCAAAATTCAAATATAAATTTAATCTTCATCATATAGTATGATTCCGAGTTGAGATGTGATTGATAATATTTTTAATTAGGGAAGGTTGTTCACCTATCCTGTTATAATAGAATGTTCCTTTTTTCCACTAGGGGGCGTTTGTGGAGGGGGATGCATGGTGGAGGCAGGAGGTATCGCAGGAGGGACGGTGGTGGCGGCGGCGGGATGGTTTGCTGCGGCGGGACGGCCCCCGCCGCCGCATGAGCTTAAACTCTTATTTTCCTACTACTCACTCGTGTGGTGTATTTCTTTTGTATGGAAATATTAAAATCTTATGTGTGAAATAGAGTTTCGTTATAAATAGATTCAATTTAAGGTTTATTGAAACAATCACATTAAAGTATGCAAAAACAAAATCGATAAGGCTGGAAAAATATTTCATTTTTGACAGTCTTCCATCTGAGCAAATAGTCAAAATAAATTAATATAATAGTTTTCCTTTCTCCTGTGTCATAAGAAAAGTTCATTATAAGCAAGTTCTTTTCTCTCAGATTTTACTGTAATAAGTCTCAATGCAGACTAACGCATAGCATATTACAGTAAACTTTACTCTAAACCGATTATCCGTTACTCACGGGAGCGACGGTGTGGCAGATAATCGAAAGATAAAACATGACCGAAACTAAAATTACATTTCTGTATATTAGTTTATAAATAAGAATAATAAAAAAATAATTTGTTATATTTTTTCGTTAATAAAAAGCATAACAAATGGTAAGACAAATCTATTTATCAGACAAATTTCGAATTTTTGAAGACAAATTTCGAACGCATCTAAAAAAAGTAGTATGGGGAGGAAGGGCTTCCTGACAAAGGCTCTAAATAACTTTCTTTCGTTAAATCTCAGCCATGCCGAGCCTGGTAAAAATGAATTCCGGACAAGAATCGGGGCGGGTAACTTGATTTTACCTACCTGTTCGCGTCGGATTGAAGTTCATATATTTCGCTGTGGATTGGGTTCCACTGTTTCGGCCTGTAATCAGTTTCGGGTTGTCCAGGTTTTTTAAAAGTTTACAATGCATTTTCAGATGAAAAAACTGTGATCTATATACATTAATGAGTGTATTTGTATAGGGCAGGGCTGTCCAACGCGGTGCCTGCGGGCGCCATGGCACCCTTTGAGGATTTTCTTGGCGCCTTTTTGAAGATTTCCTGTTTTTAGACTTTTTAGAAGTAAAATTCTATTATAAAGAATGCTTTACTTAAAATCATTAATATTTGCATCAGAGATATTTTCAAAAACTGTGTAAACGCATTAAAACCCATTGAGAGGTGGTAGGATTAGGATACATCATATCCCACCTGATTTTTATCAAGATTTCCACCAGAAGCATTTAATGATTTTTTTTTTTTTTTATATATAACTTTGGCGGGAAAAAGCTGTAAAAATGCCTATCGTTATTTTTAAACAATTTCTTTTTCTAAAATTTTTGTGCGGGTTCAATTTTTGAGTAACACAATTACTTGCTCTCAAAGAGTTAAAAAATAGAAACATACTTTTAAAATTTAATCATGCACATTTTCACGATTTGTAGTTATTGTTTATAAAGTGCAATTATGATGGTTAAATTTGGTAAGTTTTGGTAACTTTAATAATAATTGGAAATAGATTTTTTTAATAGTTAAGAAGTAACAGAAAAATAAATATTTCTATTCTCTCCCAACATTTTGCAGATACATGTGCTTGGAAGTTTAGCCTTTTTTTTTTCTATTGTCACACTGGCCCACTGGCTGTCTTATACCAGGGATAAGCGGTTTAATTATTCCTTCTTGACTTTTAAAATTTTATTTATTTATTTAATTAATTTATTTATTTATTTTGTTTTGTTTTATTTATTTTATTTTTTTAATTTATTTATTTTATTTTATTTTATTTTATTTTATTTTATTTATTTATTTATTTTGCTTACTTTGCTTAAAAAATTGAGCATAATTTATATCTATGAAAGCACTTTCAGACTATCTCTTTGGAACTACCCGAATGGATTGGTAACTATTATGCCTGTCTTTGATTTTGTCTTCTTTTTTTTATAAAACTAAATTCTGTCATTCAAAATAAGTCATAGCTTATTTTTTTCATTCTAAAAGAAACATAGCAATATCTCTGATTACTAGGTTTATTTGTTTAATTTTATTTATTGATGTTATTAAAGTTTCTGGCATTTTATTCTACAAACATTTTTGAGATAGTCCTCTCATGGAAAAATGTATAATTTTAAATTTAATAAAGTCCTTCCGGCAATGCCGGGAGGAAGAGGTAGCTTTCATATACTTATATATTTATTTATTTTTTTTAAAGTAAGTTACATTGTTCAAAATTACTAATCTCAAATTAGTGGAAATAATCTTATAAAATTAGTGATTTTATAAGATTGAATACTATTTTTGTCAAGACTTAATATTAATAGGAATTTTTAGGAATTAGTCATCTTTTATTCAATCTGGTTTTATTTTAAGCGATTTGGAGAGTCACTAAATTCCACGATATCATAAAGTGTATGCCATTTTAACGCATCATTGTGGATCGCTCAGATCAGACCGTTTCAAAATGTCAGCCATAAGAAAAGTTCAAAGTGCTATCACTCAATCATTTTGTAAGATATAGACAAAATAAAAAGTGTTCTGGAATCGTTGTTTGAAGTTCTAACACGTAAAAGAAAAATATTTTTCAAATTTTGATTTTTTCGCATTTCATTTTAAATTTTAAATTTAAAAAAAAAATTAAAATGGCCACCATTTTGAAACAAAATGGCGGATGATGCTGGCCAACGAACTCGGTCGAGACATTTGTATGTACTATGTACATACCAAGTTTAATTGAAATCAGTTCATAAATACGCGTGTTATCACGTGACAAAATCATATCGTTTCAAAATGTCAGCCATAAGAAAAATTCAAAGTGCTATAATTCAATCATTTTTTAAGATATAGACAAAATAAAAAGTGTTCTGGAATCTTTGTTTTAAGTTCTAACACGTAAAAGAAAAATATTTTTCAACTTTTAATTTTTTCGCATTTAATTTTAAATTTTAAATTTTTTTAAAAATTTAAAATGGGCGCCATATTGAAAGAAAATGGCGGATGATGTTGACCAACGAACTCGGTCGAGACATTTGTATGTACTAATGTACATACCAAGTTTCATTGAAATCGGTTCATAAATACGCGTGTTATCACGTGACAAAAATCAAATCGTTTCAAAATGTCAGCCATAAGAAAAATTCAAAGTGCTATAACTCAATCATTTTTTAAGATATGGACAAAATAAAAAGTGTTCTGGAATCTTTGTTTTAAGTTCTAACACGTAAAAGAAAAATATTTTTCAACTTTTAATTTTTTCGCATTTAATTTTTAATTTTAAATTTTTAAAAAATTTAAAATGGCCGCCATTTTGAAACAAAATGGCGGATTATGCTGACCAACGAACTCGGTCGAGACATTTATATGTACTATGTACATACCAAGTTTCATTCAAATCGGTTCATAAATACGTTAATTATCGCATGACAAAAATCAGATATATATATATATATATATATATATGGTTATATATATATATATATATATATATATATATGTCAACATTTGAACGGAGGGTGGTTTTGGAGTCTGGGGGTCATGATCGGTGAAAATATACCAAAATTTTCCGGAAGTGCTTTCCTCCGGACGGCTGCAATAGGTAGCTTTTTACTTTTTGTAATGAAAGCTACCTAATATGCGACTCCAGAACCGTAGGACCTTTGGTCTACCGCTGTAAGCTTCATTTGTATTATGTTATGACGTGCGTTTACACTAACACTTTCCGCATGTGTTCGGTTAAGTAAATGGGGGCGCCCTTCATTGAGTGCCAAGAGCTGAGGCAGAGAGCTGCCACCCTTGATTTCTAAAAGGTTGGATAGGCCTGGTATAGGGTATTTATTTTTCAACTTAAAAGGTTAAACTTATTGCTAGAGATAGATTGATTTTACATAATTATTTTAAAATATGTTTTAACTTTTTTTTTATTTTGGCTTCGGGATAGGTTTTGGATTGACTTAAAATAAAATTTTCGAGTTTCGGTTATATCGAACCACAGCAGTGTTCTAATCAAGGCCCGTCCCATGCATAATGATATAAAATTGAGGCGAGCCCATGCAAATAACTACCTCATGAATAAAATTTTACATTTCTCCAACTGTTTTACAGAAAGACTACAAATGAATTAAAAAAAAAATATATGCATATTTTGAAATTGGAAAGAGATTTTATTTTTTCTGTTTTTTGAGGGTTATTTAAAAAAAAATGAGCCTAGCGTAGAGCTCTGCACGGGCTTGGGCTTGGCCCGAAAGCGGCAAAATTTCAAATGGGCCGTGCAAGCAGAATAAAACCATTTTTTTAACAGACTAATTAGCAAAAAATTAAACGGGTCGCATTGGACCGATAAAATTAAATGGACTGAACCGGCCTATAAAAAAAAGTAAGCGGGTCGACGAACCCAATATAAAATTTAAATGATGCCAATAAAATATAAGCCATTTTCAATGGATATGACTTTTGCAAGAAAAAATATAAATGTGCTGCACGAGCATAACTTTTACTGTAAAAACGTATGTAGTTAAAAAAAAAAAAAAAAAAAAAAGAAAAAAAAAAAGAATTTTTTACAGAAGTTGAGTCGAGCCGGACCGGGTCTGATTTAATTGATTTTTGCACGAGCCCCGGAACTGTTTTAACTCATTTTTGTATGGGCCGGGTCTGGAGATTCTGGCCTGAAAAGCAGTGTGGAACTTAAGGTGTGGAGCATCGCCCTCCCTCCCCTATTCCGCTCTCCGCTGCAATGAGATGTGCGCCCCCCCTCCCCCCTCAGAAGATTTGTGATTTTGTGTTTTTAATCATCAAAAAGTGCAATCACCCCCACCCCAAGAAAAGTTTCTAAATTCAACATTGCCAAAAAGACATATTTAAAGGGCTACATTCTCAACAACCCTCCCATCTTGTCGATCTTCCTCAGACAGAGCAACTGAACTATGTTGTCTGAAGTCAAATTTGCAACCCACCAATTTATCGAATTTAACTTTTAAGTTATTGAAAGGTGTGGACCGTGACGTCAGATATTACTACGCTCTTCTTTTGAGTTGCCGAAGTTGATTGACCCATTTAGGGACCGGTTTTGTTTGTCAGCACGGAGAAACAGTCATTCGTTTCTTGGGCATGGTCACTTGAAGACGCAGAATGCCATGGAAAGGTAGTTGCCACGCGAGCTGGATATCTCTATTTTGGTTTCTTTTTATAACGGGTAAGAAAATAATTTGGATTTTGTTTGTTTACCGAATAAGGATTTTATAGATACGAAACATATACACCACAACACGATCTCATGAGAAGACATGAGATGAGAGAGATACGAACTGAATTACATGAAATTGTAAATATCTTGTTTTTTTAAAAAAGGTTTTTTCGAGGGAAAATGTTTATTGATCTGTTTTATAGAAGTTTTAAATACCACTTAAATAAAATATTTTAAAAAGTATGTGTTATCGAATAGGATTGCAATTTTTCAAACATTCTATTTAAATCATCTGAATTCAGTTGATACAGTAGCTTAATTTTCAATGCTTGCAAAGTAGTTCATTAAATGTATAATTGTTTAGTTCCAATTCCATTTATTTATACTTGCTGCTTGCCGGGATATCCTTTTGTAGCGTGTAAGAAAATAATTCCATTTGTCTCTGATCGTTCTCGAAAAATTATTTTACAGGTACAACATTACTGTATAGCATTTTTAAGTTACTTTATTAAAATTTATTTGTCATTGTAAAATGATATAATACTTTGTTACAATTTTAAAAAATTCGTTTTTAATTACCTTTAAGTTTTTTAATATATTTTTAAATCTAATATTTTAAATATGTGTTATAGGACACAGGATTGCGAATTTTGTAATATATTTATTTAAATCGCTTTAATTTATTTATACAGTAGTTTAATTTCAAAAATGGAAAGTAGTCAAAAAAAATATAGTTTTTTGTTTAATACCATTAAATTATACTTGCTGCTTGCCAGGATACCTTTTTAGGGCGTGTAAAAAAAAAATTGCATACCATTTGTTACTGTTTCCCGAAATTGTTTTTACAGATGTTACGTGAATATATGATATTTCAAGTTATTTTATTAAAATGTACTTGCCGTTATGAAATGATACAATACTTTGTCATGATTTTAAAAAATCAATGTTTTTTTTTTTTTTTTTTTTTTTTTTTTTTTTTTTTTTTTTTAATAAGCTTTATTAAGGTTTTTGGAGCATTTTCAAATTGTATATTTTAAATGTATTACAGATTGCGAGTTTTGAAATACATTTAAATCACCTCATTTATTGATTCAGTAATTTAAGTTCAATGTACATAAGTTGTTTTAGTCAATTTCCATTTAAGGAGTTCCGGGACCCATTTGAAAATAATTTTTATTTATTGAGTTAACATTCTGAATTTTTTTTATGATGATTAACCATATGATTTGTAAATATATATATAAAAAGTTTATTAAAGTAATTAAAACGTCGTTATAACTTAAAATATTATTTGCATAATTTGGATATTTTTTACATTTAAATAAACAGAAATATCTGAAATTTAATTTTGTTTCAGAATTTTTAAAAATATTAATTAAAAAAAAAACTAAAATTATTTAAAGTAAACATTTGGAAAAAATGATGTAATTGTTATTTTAAAAAATCATATTTTCAAAAGTAAATTTTTTTTTTCAAATTTGCTTAATCAAAACTAAAATAAAATAATTAAAAAAAGACATGTTCCAAGTTTGAAGAAATTATCTTTAATGGTTCTTGATTTGTAACAATTTAAATCAAAGAAATTCTTTAAAACCTATCGTGAAGAAAATCTCATTTTCGCAAGAAGTCATTTCATGGCAGCCATTACTTGAAACCTAGATTTTAAAATCAAATAAGTACGAAATAATTAATATTTCTTCTTCTAATTAAGAAAGAATAATGATTTAAAATTAATTTTAAGCATTTTTTAAACTAATTTTAATGCAATATACACTTTTAATAAATTTGAAGATTTTTGTGTTCCGGACCTCCTATATCTTATTGTAGAGGGTAAGAGAACAATTTGTATCCCATTTGTTACTAATTATTTATCGAATAACTATTTTACAGATACAACATAAATGTGTGATATTTCCAGTTATTTTATTAAATTTACTTGCATTTGCAATATGATAAAATATTTTCATAATTTCTTTAAAAATCTGATTTTTTATCAGTTTTATTAAAGTTTTTAATACAGTTGAACCTCGTTTACATGAACCTCAAGGGGAATCAAAATTTTGTTCATGTTAACAGTAATTCATGTTCAGTATCAAATCTTTGTATTCGTTTTTATAGCGGACTGTGAAAACTATTCATGTTAAAAGTAGTTTATGTTAACGAGATTTGACTATACCTATTTTAAATCTAATTTTTGAATGTGTAATAGGATATAGGTTTACGAATTTTGAAATAAATTCATTTTAATTTATTTATACACAGCGGTTTAATTCCAATGCATAAATTGTTGTAGTCTATATCTCTATTTAAGTATAATCACTGTGGTTTTCCTTTTGTAGTGGATAAGAAAATAATTTGTATTCCCTTTGAAACTAATTGTTTATTAAATAGTTAATTTACACGTTAATTACACAACTGAATAGTTATTGTATGGCTATACATACATCGAACAATGATTGTAGGTTGATAATGTATGTGCCAAAATATAAAATTCCAGTATCTTCATGACTGGAGTGAAAATTCAGCATTGTCGGTTACAGATGACATTAAAAAAATCATCAATTGAGTTTATTTAGAATTAAATGAATTTATATTTAATGTTATGATTTATATGTTATCCTCTAAAACTGTTTGTATGTTAGGAACTTACATTCATCATATTTAAAAAAAGAAAGAAAAAAAAAATGTCTCATTTGTCCCTTTTACTGGCGTGTCCCATTCTTCCCCGCTTCCTTGTTTTGTATAAAACTTCTTGTATAAACAAAAATGCTGATTTTAGGGTCAATTTAAATTATGGATAATATACAGTATTATGTTCCATAAATAGGGAAACAGTTACATATATTCATAAATAAGTCATTAATATACAAAAAGAATGAAAAGTATATGGAGGAAATTTACTTTTGATTCTTGAAATCTTTTCCTTTATACAGTTGCAAGCTTATACAGATCAAAATTCTTTTTCATTTGAAGATTCGGCTACCATTCTCCATCTTGTGTGCGATTGATAAAATGTTTGGAATGATACATAAAGAAAAAAACCTACTATCCCATTCTTCCCACTGTCCAACTCTCACTTATATCTTTTTATAGCGGATAAGAAATTTTGCATTCCGTTTGAAGCTAATTGTTTACCGAATAGTTATTTCACAGGTACAATATGAATGTGACATTTATTTATTTTTTAATTAAAATTTACATGCAGTTGTAAAATGATATAATACTTTGTTATAATTTTTAAAAAAATTGATCACTTTTTATTAAAGTTTTTAATACCTTTTTAAAATCGAATATTTTAAAGTGTTATATAGGATATAGGATTGTGAGTTTTGAAATATTTATTTAAATAGCCTTAATTTCAATGCTCTAAATCAATCCAATAAATATTAGTTTTTTTTTTTTCTAAGCGCAATTCCATTTAGTTATAGAAGGTGTCCAGCGAACAAGAATCCGATTTCAAAATCAAATTTCTCAAAAAGAAAGATCGATAGAATTATACGGTAAACGGTTTGTTAATTAGGTAAGCTATAAAAATGTTACACAGAAGTTTCGATCAGTGAATATTTTGAAAAGAATGTATTCTGATTGCAAAAGAATACTTGATATGACATTTTCCCTGTTTTAGTCTGCTTTCTGAGAACGAGCTTTTCGGCGTATAATGCCATATTTTAACCATTTTTTTTTTTCGAATTAAATTTTTAGGATTTCGAAATTTGATAAATTTAATTCCAAAAGTCGTTAAATTATGGCCCTGTACACGGAAAAACTTATTCTTTGCAAGCAATCTAAAACAAGAAAAATGTCAAAGCATTCTTTGCAATGAGAACACAATCTTTTCAACACCGTTCAAAATTTCTGTATAATATTTTTACAGCTTACTTAATAAATAGACCATTTACCGAATAATTCTATCGATTTTTGTTTTTGAGAAATTTGATTTTGAAGTCAGGGTCTTATTCGTTGGATCTTTGTCTTTGCTGCTTGCTGGGATATCCTTTTATAGTGTGTAAGAAAATAATTTGTATACCATTCACTGCCGATCGTTTCCCGAAAAACTATTTTAAAGATGCAACATGAATGACATTTTAAGTTATTTCATTAAAACTTACATGCATTGAGGAAAAAAAAAAAAAATCCCCCCTACCTATGCCATATTTCCTTAGCAGTGAGTACAGTTTCAACTTTAAGGAACCGTAAAACTGCATCTTCAATGACTTTTCCCTAACATATGTAATTCCTGAAGTAATTTGGTTGCTATTTTGTGAAATAATAAAAAGTGAAATAGTCCTATTGAGAGATTAATACAACAAGAAACTAAGCTCATATAGATTTTGTGAGCTTAAAAGTCGTATCATAATTCGCGCCCAATGATACAATACTTTGTCATAATTTAAAAGAATTCAACCTTTATTAAAGTTTTTAATAGCTTTTTAAAATTGAATATTTTAATGGTATGTGTTATAAGATATAGGAATGCGAATTTTGAAATATATTTAAATCATATTTTATTTTTAAAATAGTTTAATTTCAATGCATAAAAATGTTATAGTCTATTTCCGTTTAAGTATAATTACTAGTTATCCTTTTGTAGCGGATAAGGGAATAATTTGTATTTAGTTTGTTACTAATTTTTTATCGAAAATTTATGTTACAGATACAACATAGATATGATATCATAAGACATTTTATTAAAATTTATTTGCCGTTGCGAAATGATACAATACTTAAAAAAATTCCGCGATTTTTGATCAGCATTTTAAAAATTTTAATGCCCTCTTTAAATCGAAAAATTGTAAAGTGTTACAGGATATAGGATTTCGAGTTTTGAAATATATTTAAATCACCTCCAATTATTGATACAGTATTTTAATTTCAATGCATAAATTGTTTTAGTCTATTTCCATTTAAGTATACGGCGCCATCAGTGGCCGAGAGATTCTGCCTCCGAAACTGGTAGACGGCAGATGCTGGGCTCGAATCCAATAGCGGCCGTCAACTTAATCGTTCGAATTTTTCCGTGGTTTTCTCCGAACCTTGGATTTCCTTGCGTAAATACGGGTTAGGTTCCCTTAGAAAGACCCTCACGGAGCTCATTCCTCCTTTAGGGCCTATATCCTAAGTGTAGATAATTGACCGTCATAGACACAAACAAACAAATCATTAAAGTGTAATTTATACTTACTGGATATCCTTTTCTAGCGGATAAGAAAATAATTTGTATTTTGTTGTGGCATATTGTTTACTGAATAGCGATATTTTACGGACATTACATGGATATGTGTTATTTTACACTTTAGGTGGTGAATTTTTTATAACGTAAATGGTAAGGGTATTTAGGTGGTATGTAACCTCAAAATTTCAGTTCTTGTGTACTCGTTAAATTTTAGCAAATTAAAATAAGAATTTTCTGTAAAATTTTAAATTTCTGTATTAAAACAACTAAAAAAAGTAAGTCAGTCTCTAAAATCGAATATTTAGGTGTTTTCCACTAGGATATGACTTGACAGACCGATACAGTTTTAATAAGTGAATCGAAATTTAACTAATCCTAGAACTCGATGAGCTGATTGTCTGTATTGGCGCCTCCCGCTCTATACAGTTACTTCATGTGTAACAGAAATATTTTATTGAAATTCATTTAAATCAAAAAAAATATGCGAATAATAAATATACATTGTTATAAGCGTATGAAGAGAAAAATTGTAATAGAGTAATTTTAGACACTGATAACATATAAAGAGGGGAGGGGGTCGAATAAATATAATGGTAAGAGGGGCATACAAAATTACCAAAAATTTGATAAGGCTCTATATTGACAGTCTTTGTAAATTTAGACCCTTTCTTTCACTTTTTGTACAGGTGGATATGTATATTTCAGCATACCGCAGGTCTTTTATCAATTCCACATTTCCCGGGATTTGGCAAAAACAGAGTCCCGACTTAAACTAGCTGGGACTCCAGGACAAGAATTGTTCTGAGGATCTCCCTTCTACCTATCCATAGAAATTGTTTCTGAATTAGCCTGATGTAACAAGTTCTAAACTTCATGGTATATATACATAAATTTCGTTCCAGATACTATTCACATCTGTATATAGTGTATTATAAAGATGATCACAATTTCCAGTAAAAATACTGATAGGAAAATAGTAGAGAAAATGATGGATTTGTGGATGTGAATATTTGTTTGTAAATTTTGCTTTTGCTTCTCTATACGTACATATCTAACAAAATTTTAAAACAAAAATGCCTCAATTGGTCATCAATAATGATTTTAACCTGCCTTGTTATAAGGAAATCATTAATAATCTTACAAGTAATAGGAATACTAAGTTATAATAATAGTTTGTTCGGTTTTTGCGGGTGGGTGGGGGGATGGATAAGAGAAGCAGAGAGGGGAAGGGGACCATACTTCCTTCCTAAATCTTTAAAATGTGACAATTTTAACTGTGACATTTTAAAAAACTTCCAGGGGGTTCAGGGCAATTGCCCCACATGCCCTTGCATTAGTTGGGCCTTGTGTATAATGTAAGCTCTCATTTCTCGGAATCAATGTATCATCTGGCATCCCGGGAGTGGGAAGGTATATCATGTTTAAATCGAAATAAAGCGGAGTAATTTAGTGGAAACTCATATTACACGCATCACTAGATACAGGTTAGCGAAGCGTGTTATGGTGTCTGCCTTATTGTATTTCGGAAGATGCGTGTCCTAAAATAGCCGCGAAGATTACATTACGATTTGTCAAGTTGCGCCACTTTTTTTTTCTTAAAGTTCTTGACTGCATTGTAATAAAAGTAATATTTGAGGTGGGAGGAGGGGAGAAACTTAGAATTGTTTACTATCTGATAACTGATATTATGACTGATATTTATTGAACTTATTACTGATTTTTACTTATCGCTCGGGATCCGATGTAATATTTTAGTGAGAATATTTCGGCACAACAGGGTATTTTTTGTGACAATACTGTTATCCACATTCATTTTAGAATCCATTGTTACCAAAATTGCTCAATTTGACGCATAGTTGATCTTTATATTGAAACTTTTGATAGGTCCCGTTAAAGTTATATCCGATATGGCGATTGTTTGAAAATGTAAAATAGTACCTTACCACCCTATTCAAAATTTGAAATATTGGCGAATTTTTACGAAAGTTAGTGACTTATTAAAAAGAAAAGCGTAAAAAAAGACAATCCTTTAATTTATTTTTAATCTGGATAAAATTTATAATGGGACCGCTATATTCTATAATAGGAACTTTGTAGAACACCTCATTAATATATATAAAAATTTAAATCTATGTATTATATATTACGCTAACGTATGTGGCACAAAAATCACGGTTATTTGTTAATTGTTTAACGGCAACACCCAAATGAAAAGCATCTTGCTGGCTATGCAAAAAATCCTTTGGCAGGATTTAGGCCGAGGTAAATTGGGTTTATTTACATTTCGTTCTTACGTCGCAATTATGGAGCTTCAAAGTATCGTTATTTTATTTTTCTTTTCTAATCTTTTGGCTTAAAAAAATCATTCATTTTAAGCGTTTCAGTTCCAAATGAAAGTTATGTATTATAAATGTAATGAGTGAAAGAATTATATAATTATATTTAAAATAAAATTAATGAAAAAAAAAAAGCCACGGGTGCAATATTTGACGAGCCGGGTTAGCATAAATAGTTTATTAAAGAATAAATAACAATAGCCGGGTTATCATGCGAGGCATATAATTGCCATTTTGTTGCAATTACGTCAATGTGGTGCGCATATGATATCTGTGCCTAATTCTTTAGCAGAATCTTTTTAATTTGGCCCAAAAAAAATGAGCAATTAAAATAAATTATGAATAAAAGAAATAAGATTTCATGCTTAGTATGCATTTAAGGGAGACTAAACTGGTCGACAAGGGCGACTAGTATGTTTAAAATAGTTTATTATCATTAAATTGCACCCCAAACTGTTTTCCCTCTATAGTTTGTAGAGCAACGGATTTTTTTTTGAGAGTTTCCGTAGATGAACCTTAAATGCTAGGCACTTCATTTTGATTGCAAAACATGCTATAGTAAACCTCAACAGCATCTATCAATTTCATGGCAATCGTACTATATTGTTTTAATAATCGTATAATCGTCCTAAGTGATTTTTTTAATCTGCTCCTTTTATTGATTTTAATTTAAACTTTTTACGTATTGATTTTATAGATTTTGACTTTTTATGCTTAACTTATTTTTGCAATTTTTTTTAATGTTTTTTTTTAACGTATAATGGCTTTTTGTACTTTTATCTTTTTAGCATTCTTTCCAATATTTCAGATTTTTTTTTTTAAAATTATTGTATTTTGACTTGCTAAAACAATTTTATTTATATATTTCATCATTATGTTCGTTATTGCTTTCTTTCATCATATTTTATTACATGGTTTAAATGACAATTCCATGTTTTTATTTTAATTATTTTGCTTTGAGCAGCTTGTGCCTAAAAAGATTTTGAGCCATTAAACCCCATTCAACGATTCAACCAACTAAAGTACTATGTTTACGCAGGGGCGTCGCCATGGGGGGGGGGGGGGGGGGGTATGGGAAGGAATATGTGTGAAGTTGGGAAATTTAAGCTTAGAGTTGAAAAAAATCTAGATTTTTGAAAGACTTTCTTTTTTTTTTTAATAATTCTAAGAAATATATGAACTTTTTATTCTTTCGGCGACTATGGTTTAGCAAATAAGTTAAATTATCAAAAGAAATCAACCAGACTCAAATTGTCATTGTATTTCTCTGTTCTACGAAAACATCATACACTTATTAGACCTAAATGTCTCTGCTCCTGTGTATCAATATCTGACTCTAAACAGCCTTCTCCACTCCTTTGTTTCCTCCAAAACTTTGTTCATTTCTGAAAAATTTCAAATTATAGCCTGTGACTTTTATGTTATTTTCGTATGAAAAGCCACAATGGCTCATATACTAGAAGTCAGTCCGGGCCTGGGCTTGGTCCAAGGTACTGGCATGGCCCGTGGACCGAGCAGGCAAAATGAAAGGCAAAATTTCAAACAGAGTGCGTCCACCAGTCTGATATAAAAATTTAAAAGAAGCTCATAAAATTTGAATTATTTTCAATAAATGTGAGTTTCACAAGAATACGTATAAATGTGCTACGTGAGCCAATTTTATTTTGACAACATTAATGTAGAAAAAAATATGTCCAATATGTAGAGAACATCATCGGATAGTTAATCATGTTTGAGCCTGAGCTTAGTTTTTTTTTGCAGATTCGGACAGAAGCACATTTAATAATTTTCTTGGGGGGGAGGGGGGCAATTTTTTCTTTGAAGGCAGTAGTGTAGTAAAGCGTGGTGTAATCAAGTGTCAATTTATTACCCCTCCCCCTCCGGAGATCAAACACCCTACGGGGGGCGGGGGATTCTCCTCACATCGCCAGGTTCCCCAAAATGGCTTTTCAGATTGTTTGTTGCCTTGTTCATAGTTATATAATAACATCTTCATTAATCTCACACATTTTTTTCCGGAAGTTTTTTCTCTTGTAATAGAGGCTGCGATCAAAACTGTGTTTTCTTGGGGGGGTATTCCCCCCCCCCCAGGAATTATTGTTAATGCATAAGTATTATTATCATTATACACACATTGCATTGTATAATTTTAATTGGAAATTAGAACAATATTTTTCAAGTTGGGAAATTTTCAAATTCTCCCCCCCCCCAAAAAAAAAAAAAAAAAATATATATATATATATATATATCTGTAACTACGCCTCTGTGTTTACGTGAGTTAGAGCATCATGAAAAGACAAACCGAATTTATAAACACTTTTAGCTATGTTGGAACGTGTTAATAAAAAAAGGGGAACATTAAGAATTGTGTGTCAAACAACAATTATGCAACACTTTCCAACACATATAGAATGCTGTAACAAAATTTTACCGTTTAAGAATGTATTCGAAAAAATATTTTTCCACCCTCAACAGCTCGAAATTTTCTGATACATTTTCAGATTCATTTTTAAATGTAGAAACATGAAACTTGCTGAGGTGCTTTTTCAAGGGATGTTTAAGATTCCGCGTGATTTCATTTTTCGCTGTATTCATTAGAATGTTACACATAAACCATTACTTTCTCAGTATGGCCATTTTTTTTTCATTTCCAGATTTCCCGCTTTGAAAAATTCGGTTCAATATGCCCACTTTGACAACATGTTTTTGCAATATTTTCTGCATTTATCAACAGATCGACAACCATGGCACATTGTGTACTTCCTACATGGGAAAATTTGTCAGTTTGATGCGTTTGAAAATAAAATTAATTTAAAAATAAATCGAAGTAAGCATTTTGGATTGGAATACACCCTTAATAAGCTGAAAGCTACGAAAACAACTTTTTAAACAATTCATGGCACATTTGAAAACTCAAATTACCACTACTATTATAGTTGCAAAAAATCACAATTGTTTGGGGAAACCCTGTAATCTATAGAATTATATATAATTCTATAGATTACAGGGATTACTAGATTACTACCTATATATAGATAATGCATGGTACATAAAATTTAGTTAAATTAAAAGACGTGTATCAGTTGGAAATTCCCCTTGAGCAATTTCTGTCAGTAAACGAAAATGTACTCTATTCTTTTGTATAGCTCTGTATGTGATCTGTGAAATTTTTATACGCATCAAGAAATATGCAAAAAATCCTTAAAATTTAAAATTCATATTGGGATTGTAAACTCACTATTATTGCTCAATTATTGCTCATAGACGGTAGTGTAACCGAATATTTGTGTCCTTATAAAAGAACGATAAATGCTATGTACACCATATTCTATAGTAGAACATCTTATATTGTACCTTAACAAAATGTATCAATTTTAATGTGGGAAATAGAGTAACATCATTCAGATACATCGCAAAAATGTTTTGCCCCATACATAATGTAAAGGAATTCCTCAGAGTTCTCTTGTAAATGAACTATAATGCTACATTTCACTTTCAATACAGAATATGCCATAGTAAACCATAATAACATAAATCAATTGCATAACACTTCGAGTATATTTACACGAATCGGAACATGGACAAACAGAAAAATCAAATTCAAACTTTTTTACTGTCTTGGAAAGTGTTAAGAGAAATAAAACAATGAAAAATCATACGTACAGCAAGATTATGAAGCACTTTCTAACACATTTAGAATACAATAAAACTTCACAGTTTACTAAGCTAAACAAGTTGGAAATTGAACGTGAAGAGTGGCAAAAGAGGTGCGTTCGTATAATAACGCAGTTTTATAAAAATATTCAGTTCTTGTTATTATAGTATACAGAACTTCGGATTCAGTATAATGGTCAAAACCTTCTGTGTTTTCCTGTAAATACTACCTGCTTTCAATTATACAGGAAGTAACTTGTATTAAACCTCAGCAAAGTATGTATCAATTTCATAAAATGTGAAATAGTTTAATACAGTTAAAACACACCCCAAACAATGTTTCCCCGTATACCATTATGTAGTAGAATACTTGTGTGTGCTCCTGTAAATTAATAAATATTCTTTTCATCACAGATTGTACAGAATGTGTATTTTAGTACATACTTCATAAATTTGTCAATTCTATTATATTCGAAAGATTGTAACATCATTAAAATGTACTTGAAACTATTTTTTCCTATTGACCGTAATGTAATGGAATACTTTTGATTGTCCCTAAAACTAAACTATACATCTAATTTTCATAAAATTTGAAATAACTCGACAAAATTATGCAACAATTATATATTTTAAATCTCAAGCGATTTGGTTTGGTAGTTGTTGCTCTGTTATATGCGGATAGACTGAACGATGACTATAGATGCTACGTATTTATATAATTAGGAATGCACCTAAAAATATGCAGATCTTGGTGTAATAGAACAGTATTTCGCGTACAGTACCTCTAGCCGAAATCTGTTATGCATCGCTGTAAATACTATCTGCTTTCTATTATACAAGATATTTCTTGTAATAATCCTCAGCAACGTATATCAATTTAATAAAATAATTAAAAGTTTAATACATACAATTAAAACATGCACCAATGTTCTCTCTGTACCATTATGTAATGGAATACAGTAAAGCATCGTTTATACGACGTTTACATTTATACGACGTTTTAATGTGGTCCCGATTCATTCCTATTCATTTTAGTGTAAAAATATATCTTTTATACGACGCTCAAAATCGATTATACGTCGATTTTTCGATTTTGTATAGGTTTATTTATTTTTCTTGTGAATTTTCCGAACGAGAGGAAGTTGGCAGCTATGAATGACACCAAAGAGCGTGTTTAAATGCACTCCATTTTATAAAAATGTGGGCTGGTGTTCGATTAGTCTGAAAAATCACCTTAAGTGTAACAGATTACACTGGGAAGGGTCATTCTTTTTTCGGGGATGGTCAGCTTTCCCGACCTGTTTAAAGTTGCAAATAGACTATCCTCCTAACTGTTATCAGTATTGGCGAATTTTAGTTGGCCACGCGGGCTTTTTGATCTTTAACTCTAAATGGAAAGAAAATTATGTACTGCAATGAGGAACCTTTCGGTGAAACATGAATATAGGTATGCATATTTAAATTGCTTTCTAATCCCTCCCCCTTGTTTTTAAGATTATTTGGTTATTTTGGTTTAATTTAAAAATTCATACATACCATCACGTTAAACATTAAAATTAAGTGAAAACAAAGTTAATTCTTGTTTTGGAAGTGAAAATCGATTGTACGTCGTTATCGTTTATACGACGTTTTTCCGTAGTCTCTTCGGCGTCGTATAAACGATGCTCCACTGTAATTTTGTGTGTCTCTGTAAATCAACAACAAATGTTCTTTGCACCACAGATTGTACAGAATGTGTTATTGTATATACTTCATAGATGCATACCAATTTTATTATGTTCGAAAGAGTGTAACACCATTAAAATGCACTTTAAACTTTTTTCCTCATTGACTGTAATGTATCGGAATACTTTTGATTGTCTCCGTTATTGAACTATGCATTCGATTTTCATAAAATTTGAAATGACTTCACAAAATTATGCAATAATTATATATTTTAAATTTCAAACGATTCGGTTGGGTAATTTTGCGTTATTATATGCGGACAGACTGAATGGCAACTATAGGTGCTACGTATTTAATTCAAACATATATTTCACTCTTTAAATTTAAAATAAAGGTTACTTTGCTTAATGAATCATGTGTAATAAAGCTTAAAAAATATTACAGTTGTAATATCAATTAAATCTTGTTGTAACATAGTATTTTCTAAAACATCTCCAAAAACTCTTCCTTTGCCTATTGTGATATAAATTGTACGCAAAATAACATCATTCGTTATGTTTCTGACAATGAAATATTCGTTAAACCTTAATTAATCTATCTGGATAGCTAATGTTAATGTTATTAATGTAAAGACAATTTTTTCTAAAAACTGAAAAACAGATCGGACCCGGAAGGGTTAACGTAAGTTAGCTCCCCATTTTCATGATCAACAGCTTAAATATTTTATTTACTTACAAAAAATGTCATTGATTTCTTTAGCTCTTAAAATTAGATGTGTTTTAAAAGCATTCTCGAATATTTTTTACAATTTTGTTTAATAACAAATTACGTGAAACTTCGTGTAGCTATTTTTAAAATGCTCGAGATCTGGTTTGTTCCCGAGGTCATCCAGAGCCAGACATTAATGCTTTTCAATAAGGAGGAGGAAATTGGAAACAATTGACTGACCTAGTTTAAAGGAAGTGACAGACACTTAATCGAAATAAATTTTTAAACATTTTAAAACTACACCAAGAAAGGCACGAAATTTTCTGTTCAACTGTTTTAATGTTCCTATGGATTTAATTGCAAAACAAGAACAGCACTTTCAAATTTTGAAAACACGAATGGCCGAACCTGTCAAATCTTGCATTTCTTTACATGTTTCATCCCCCCCCCCCCTTCTCCACCCATTAGAGTCGGACCGAGTTTGGGTCAATTTTCTATTATTAAACTACTGTTGGGCATGAGAATAGTTGTTTTTTTTTCTGCAGACTTGGGCTAGGCCTTTACTTCTACTCGACCCTATGTTGTGTGGTTTTATTTTTGTAAAAATGAGTGGTTCTGTACATTTTTTTGACGAAATATTTAGAAATTTTAGTTTAATAAATGAAATATTTAAAAAAATCTACCTTTTTTTTAGGTGCGTTCGTAATTATGTAAATACGTAGCACCTATAGTTGTCGTTCAGTCCGTCCGCATATAACAACGCAAAAACTACCCAACCGATTCGTTTGAAATTTAAAATATATAATTATTACAGAATTTTGTCGAGTCATTTCAAATTTTATGAAAATCAGACGCATAGATCAATTACACGGACAATCAAAAGTATTCCATTACATTATGGTCAATGGAGAAAAAAGTTTCAAATGCATTTTAATCGTTTGAAATTTAAAATACATAATTATTAAATAATTTTGTCGAGTTATTTCAAATTTTATCAAAATCGGATGCATAGTTCAATTACAGGGACAATCGAAAGTATTCCGTTACATCACGGTCATTGGGGAAAAATGTTAAATACATTTTAATGGTATTATACTCATTCGAATATAATAAAATTGATATGCATATATAAAATATATATAATATACATTTTGTATAATATGTGGCGCAAAGAACATTTTTTGATTTTAGAAGGCCACACAAAAGTATCTCATTACATAATGGTATAGGGAGAACACTGTTTGGTGCACAATTTAATTGTAATTAACTATTTACAATTTTATGAGATTCATATATGAGTGACATTTTTAAAACTTCGTTATCGTACGAACGCACCTTATTTGCTACGCTTCACGTGCAATTTCCAACTTTTTGTTGTTTTTTCAGTGTTTTAAAATTGATTTTCTTTAATCATCCTTTACTTTCAATCGAAACCACATTGATTTTCTTTCTGAATTTTCACTTGAGTTTGAATTATGTTTTAATTGGCGTATACTAACAGTTAAGTAATAAGCAGGCATACTATGGTTGTTCCTTATGCTAAATGGAGCCCATGGCCGTAGCTAAGGGGAATGTTCAGCCCCCTAAAACATTTTGAGCTTCCCCTGGAAAAAATTCCAAGGGTCACTAAATGAAATTTTATTCTAAGAATTTAAATGGAATTATGTACCAAAATCTAATTTGGTCTTGATGCCCTTTCACAGTTTTGCAGAAATACTAAATTGTAACTATAATAAATGTTTCAAAGCTCGCTCATTCTATTTGCACATATGAAGCTAACATGTTTAATATTGCATTAGTTATACGTTCGAATTTTTCATCCTATTTTCACATATGAAGCTAACATGTTTAATATTGCACTAGTTATACGTTCGAACTTTTCATCCTATTCTTTTCTTAGCATAAAATGAAGTCATTGCAACAGTTTAATAAGAAACATATTATCTTAAACAAAGATAAAATGTGAATATGCATTAATTATTCATTTTGCGTCAGAGAGAAAGAGAAAATGAGTCCCAACCCCTACATTTTCTTGAGCACCCCCTCCCCTCTGTATAATTTATTTCTAACTGCGGCCCTGCTACGGCCCTGTCATTTTATACGCTTTTACAAAATTCAAAGGTTTATAAACTACTGCATATTTTTTGAGCTAATACAGATAAACAAAACACTCAAAGCTGAAATCTACATACCTTTTCCTATTAGATCGTGTAATTTTGGTGAATTTATTTGTATTTTTAAAAGGTTGAATACACTCTATCTTTTCAGTATCTCACTTCACATTATCATATTTAAATTTATTTTATGTTGAAGTATATTCCACATTTCGAAAGCATTTAATTTTCGTTTTCTGCCTTGATGCATATTCTGCATTAATTTGTCAAGCATGACGAAATGAAGATTTTTTGAAAGTTCCATGTTCTTAACTACAAAATCATTCAAGTTTGAGATTTTTTTTTTAATACTTAGTTTTCATACCAATGTAATTTTAATCCTCTCATTCAGATGGCTCTCATATAAGGACACATAAGCATTGCCCTATAAAGCAAAAATATTTTCAGCATTCATTTATGAAAATCTGATTAGTGGGCAGATAATAGCTAGCATACAGCACAATTATAAAATTATTTTATAACGGATTCTCATTTATCACTTTTTTTTGTTAATAATGAAAAATAATTTAAGCATGAAAGGATTAAGATTTTGGATTAAGATTTAGGTAAGATTAGGATTAAGATTTTGGTATTTGTAAGTATACTTTTAACATTATATAACTGTTTCTTCGAAGTCTGATAAAACTGATAACCGTAATCACGCTCTCAAGACCTCCCCAGGATTTAAAAACCGCACTTTCGAAAGAATGGGCTTTGCCACAAATATTTGACACCTTCATAAACAGTATGAGTTTGTAGTAGTGAGGCTTGTATAGCTGTGCACACTGATCATACTAGTGCACTTTCCCTAATTAAATGCTTTATCTCCGATTCAAGATTAAATACTTTTTGATATACCCTATATATTAATTCGCAATTCAATTTTTTTCCATATTGTTATGCTGCTATATTCTTTTTCACTGTAATATACCTCTGAGGCAAATTTCTTGGTAACACAGTGATAGAACACAGAATAGTTCCTGAGTTTTCAGATTTTATGTTTGTGACCTTAATTATGGACATAAGGTTTTACGGGTTTGGTATACCGAATGCATATAGTCCGATCACCGCATGGCGGCGATCTATACGCCGATCGACGAACACCTGTGCTGTGCCGCTTAAGCTGGTGGCTCCACAAAGTTAGTTGATATTACTGGTTATCCATATACTTAAGAATTAAACCCCCAAGTAAATGTTTGGGCCCGTACACTGCCCCTATTCTTCACTGTTTGGATTTGAATCCATCCTCTGATTTTATTCTTTGTTAAAAGTTTGCACGTTGTATACAGGGCCGTGCTTAGCACTTTGGCGGCCCTGGGCGAAATATATTTTGGCGGCCCTTTTATTCGGAAATTTTTTAAACGGATATGAAATGTTATAAACTGTACAAATTGTACAAAATTTACCACAATAAATAAATTAGTGTGCCCTTCTTAAGGGGCTGCTTCACTCAAATGAAAAGACCCATTCTCTAATGCTAATCCTATAGAAGAAATTTATAAAGTTATCTCAGTTGCATTTTAATATTTTTAAATGATTCTTTTTGCATTGGATAACTGAGATTAATCTGAATGCAGGCCGTTTTTTACTTTTTCGATTTTGTTTACAGATATTTTTTATGAGGGAGATTTCGCTGTCCAAACCGGTTCTGAAAATGAAAGCGTTCTCGTAAAAAATATCTCTAAACAAAATCAAAAAAGTAAAAAACGGCCTGCATACAGATCAGTCTCGGATATCCAATGCAAAGAGAATCATTTAAAAATATTAAAATGTAATCGAGATATCTATATATTTCTTCCATAGGATTAGCATTAGCGAACGGGTCTTTTCATTTGAGTGAAGCGGCCCCTTAACACAAAAAATTGTAAAAAAGACGTCATAAAAATTATTACCAAATGTATATATATATTTCTTTCTCATTAGTAGTTATAATAATCGTATTTAATTACCTAAATTCCAAATGGTATATTTAGAATAAAATTCAGTTCATCTGAATTCCATGTTTGGAAATAAAGTCTACTTTTATATGATCTATAAAATTTTTTTTTAGTGAGCCATCTGCTAGATTACAGGATAAGAAGTTTTAAAATATCGAGTCACTTCTTATGGTAGACGGCCCCTTAAACCATCATTTTTTCCGTTTTTTAAGCATAATTTGAAAATTACATGAAAAAAAATTGAAGTTTTGGATTTCCATAAAGCAGGGCTTAATAATTTTAAATCCATCAAAAATATTGTAGGTTGCAATTCATATTGTTTTTAAAAATATTAATTTCATAATTCATATAATAAAATTATACCAATTGCAAATTCAACGTATTTATGTTTGGAAATTTTAGTACTATTGCTACATATTACTTTTCGTACTATTGCTTCTTCTAGAAGTTATAAAAGTCCAATTGGCAGCAATAATTTTCACTTAATTACTATGAACTAGCTAATTTCCAAATGAGTGATACATCTTACATAATCAAACACGAAAACAGCCTCCGGATGTCGCGATAGCATTGAATGTGGCTTTGAACGAAAAATTACCCCAGTCAATGGTCAACAGGAAATGAATGGAAATCCGATTGCAGATAACCGCCACTGTTCGAGATAATATATTGGGTCGTTCG
This sequence comes from Maratus speculifer, assembly GCA_964019185.1. Lineage (NCBI taxonomy): Eukaryota > Metazoa > Arthropoda > Arachnida > Araneae > Salticidae > Maratus > Maratus speculifer. Next base: position 165,163,042 of record OZ025303.1, read on the forward strand.
GAAAGTCATGTCAGGTTGAAAAAATTAATTCGTACCAAAAATGTTTATTATTTAATTATTAGATATTGTTTCCGATATTTAACGTTTAGAAATAAATGTGCAGAATTTTCCAGTACGAATCGATTTTCCCAAACGGAAATGACTTTCCGAACGACCAAATAATTCAATATTTCGTAATCAGTTACTCTGTTTTTTTTTTTTTTTTTTTTTTTTTGTTTTTTTTTTAAAGTCAATTTTGCGTGTTTTTAGAGCCTAGAATATTTGGACGGCGGTGGCGATCATAATCTGAGGGCATTTTGCACATAATTTTGTCATTGATTACCACTATATAAATTATCCAAAACGCGGAAGAACATTGACCGGAGAAATATCCCATATGTAACGTGATTTTATCTTTGCTTCAGAAAAGGTTTCTATTGCTCGAACCATCATACCTCATCTCGATGGTCCTCGTGGGTGTAGATCCCCCACACCTCACTTTTAAGCTCCAATCAGCAAATTTAGTACACATAAAATGGCAAATTATACTGGGAAAATCTTGAAAATTGTTGGCCAAAAATTGACTGGTATATAGTCGAAAATTTTTTAATTTTACAAAAAGGATGTATTTGGCTTAATCTTTATCAAATAAACGAAGAAAGATTTCTATTCAGTATAAAAGTTCTTTAGAGCGGTAAATAGTTCTCTCTAGTCCTTATATATAGGTGTAACTTCTATACTAATAAAACAAAGTTTAGCTCTCTCTGCGTGTGTGTGTGTCTGCGAGCGATGGGTACCAAAACTTACTTCATGTATGAAACTGAAAAATTTTGTGAGGCTAGCCAAAAGTTTTTGAACACCTGTGATTCAGAATTTTGAAATTTTTATAATTAGTTAAGTTGTTGGTTAACAGCAAAACTCATTCGCGTTTCAAACTCACCTCAGTCATTGCTAGAAGAGAAAAGCTGTGGCGCATTTACTAAAGGATATTTACGCATCGGTTGAAAATGAAGTACAGAGAAAGAAAATTTCGGAAGAATTTTGTCATTGTTTATTAACTTACATCGTCCAAAACCAGTTAGTAAACTTTAAAACGGAAGACATATTAATGAAAGATTACATCTCAAATGCCGCAGAAAATCGTATTGGAAACAAAAAAAAAAAAAAAAGAAAGAAAGAAAGAAAGAAAGAAAGAAAAAAAGAATTAACCTTTTTCGGCGCAATGTGTCTGGTCTGGACACATCTAATTTTAATTCCAAACTTGCAATTGGCATCAATAATATTTTAATAAAATTTTGCTTTTACAATAAAAGCTTAAATTAAGGAGTTCTTGATTTCTTAAAAAGCCGTTTGTAAATTCCGGTGTCAGTCGATAACTTCTCATTTTACTAACACAATTTTCCGCTCCGGAAAGTTTTAAGAGGTTGTTTCAAAAGCGTTTTTTCTCTCTTATTGCAACGCCTCCCCAGAATACAATTTTACTGTCACTAACAAACAAAAATATTAGCAATTAAAAGCTGAAACCTTCCTGAAATCGATGGTGTAATTGGTTTTAAAAAATAAGAATTGCAACCCTTTCTTATGTACAGTAAATACATGTCACTTCGCAAATCACAGAGACGATATTTTTCCTATGCTAATATTATTTAAATATCTGTATTTTAACACAATCCTTTTAGAACACCTGAATAAACTAGATTTACATCTACTAAAATTTTTAAACGGTCTGACGGGTATAAATATTTTTTACAAAATAAAATGTGCGAAAAGTTCGAGGAGATCCTAAAAAATTGAATGCTTCGTCGCAGTTTTGCCTCTCTATAGCGCAATTTTAGAAGTTCCGACAAACCAAAAATGCACCTTTTAGAGCAGAAATCTTTTAATTGATGATGCAATCAGTTTTAAAATACATAAATTTTAGCCATTTCAAATATACTGACGAACGTTGGTTCCGTTGGTTGGTGGTCAACTAATGTTCTTATATATATACATTACAAAATAAAATATGGGATATTTCGACGAAATCGGTAAAACCCTAAAGGTTTCGTCGCAATGTCGCTCGTTTTCAGTTCTTAAGGACTTCAAAGAATCAAAATAGCATAGACATTCAATTCAATATTTTTTCATCTAAAAATATGAATTAAGATAACACGAAGTCTTCAAGTATATAGTATCATATAAGTTCGAGGATTATTTAAAGGTCATTCATTACAGTCCCGGATAGCGCTGCGCAGATCAGCTGGTATCTTCATAAAAACTGATGAACGTAAAAAACAAAAAATTTTGCGGCCCTGAATTTTAGCGGCCCTGGACAAATGTCCGGCTCGCCCCCCCTTAAGCACGGCTTGATGCACTTTGGTTTGGGGCCTGCTTCACGGCCATTATTTCATTGTGTATTGCGACAGCTACTTATGATATGGTTGAGTTGTTTTCTCCTATGTTGAGTTTTATCAATAGTTGATTTATTACTATTTGTTAAATTGCAATTACAGTTCATCAGACTTCCATCCTCTAAGGGCGAGAAATGCGATTGTTTTTGGAGCAACTACCCGTTGAATTTTTATGTACATTATTCAGAAGACAAAGTGTAGGAATAAGTGTAGGAAGAAGTAATGTGATCTGGCCAGAAATGTGAAATGGAAGAAACATATATTTTAACTATTAACTGGATAAAAATTGTGGTGCAGTTATTGCGGGGTCTCTTGACCGAAAGATAAATAAAAGATTAAATTATCTCATAGGATATTGTTTATGTATTAAACTTTATGTACAAGACTACAATTAAAATTCACGTACTCAGAAGTCTCTGGCGATAGTACTAATTTTCCAAACGAAAAGAAATTGCACTAATACCTTTTGTTGTACTGAAAAATACAAATTAAATTGTGAAGATTGAAAATAACAGCGATGCGTGAAACCAGTGCCTCTTAGATAAGGGAGAAAGTTGTGAACACTTTGTGACGTCACACGAAATAAGTCGAACAAAGAAAAAAATAATTCTACAAGCCAATGAAATCAAAGCATGCAAACTGTTAGAATTTTTTTAGACTTCGTGTGACGTTTCCTAACATCATAACAAAGCGGATCACAGTGTTCTCCTTTATCTAGGGGACGTTGGTGAAATCCCTAACAAGAAAAGGATATGCTTACAAACAAGCGCCTCCTTCAATCATTGCATTTTTGACATAGTGATCATTGCAAGAATCGTGTTGACTACGTTGTCCTGTCGTATCATAGACCTGCTAAACGTAGACAAATAAAACTTCCCGAGTTCATGTGTACAGCGGGAGTCCTAAAGAACGGATAGGTGTTTCTTTTTTATCCATAACTCTACCCACAATGTCATCAACTGCTTTTTCTTGTGGTAATTAACCCAAAATCGTGACTTTAAAGTATATTTTTCCTTCGAAGAGTAAACTAAATCTATAAAAAAAAATGAATGTATTCAAACCTGTTATCCTAAAATATTGTTTTAGATGAAAACTTCTTGTAAAAATTCATGTAAACCTGACCACCAAAAACCAAAACTTGAACCGATACTGAGAAAAAACATTCAGATCGATTAACAACAAAAAGCTTTAACCTATTCAAACAATAGGTTTAAATAAAATGCAGACTCAAGCCCGATGCTCAATCTTTTCAAGAGAACTGCTTAAAAGAAATAAACAAGCATCGCTAGCTTTTTTTTTAAGTTCTCAAATTATGCTGGTAAATTAAAAAAGATAATTGAAGAAACGCGATTATTAGTCGAGAGATTTTAAGTCATTATTCATCTTTCAGTCGAGTGGCGATCTCTCAGTAGCTGTGCCGCAATTTCTGTCTCAGTAGTTAATAGTTAGTCTAGCAGAGCTGTCAAGTCTCCGGCTTTTTGGATACCAGTATTTTAATACAGAAAATATTGTTTTATTTACTTGAAACATTTCGCCGATTTAATAGAACATTTTATCTAGCATAATATTGGTGTGCAAAAAAGCTGGAGACTTGGCATCTCTGATCTAGTATTAATTTTCAATTTCAGAATTCTAGCACAGCTACCCCCCCCCCCCTTTCCTTTCTGTTTTAAATCATGAAATTTATTTCATAAAGTGTCTTGTTCCTATGTGCTATGTGATTTCATAAAGTAAATTTTCTGGTTCAAAATATGCTTATTTATTTTTGAAAAATAAATATGAGAGTTTGGCACTTATGCTATAACAGTCACTCAACGGCATGACTGTATAAACCACTAATTTTACATGCATACATATGGATGTACACTGCAATATTTCAATTCGCTCAACTTCCAAATTTTCCCCGTTAATGGACATAGAATGTATTCGTTTTTTTTAAATAATCTCCTTGCGGAAATTATTATTTTTCTCTTTTTTTTCTTAGTACTCTTCTCAAGACATTTTTTTTCTTTATTCTCAAAATATTTCTAAAATATAGAATTAATATAATATTTTATGTGTTAAAAGTTGACGGACTACAAGTAAGATTTTAACACTTCCCATAAAATTAAGTTCATATTTAAGAAATACAATTAAAGCAAGTAAAATACATATTTAAGAAGAGTATGCAGAAAGAATAATTTAAAGATTATCTGTAGAGATTAAGGACATGTGATGCATTCGTATATTTAAAATAAAGTTAACATTAGCGAGAAAAATTCGAAAGTTGGGGGTCGCGTCATGCTATCGTATGAGTTTTATTCTATTTTAAAATTATTTTCAGTGACTCAACTGACATTTTTTTCAGTATAATTGATTAGGGTAACTTCAACCTATAAGGGTGAGTTTGGTCCAAGAGGGGGAAAAAAAGATTAAATCTGCTATATCACTTGAATTAACGGCAAAATTTTTATCCCAAAATATAAATAGTAGCACTAGTGTGAGGTTGGCAGCTCACTGGAAATAATTCGTCAAGGTTTTACCATAACAGAATGGATCAAAGTTTCGAGGAGGTGGAACAAAGTTACCATGATTGACTAAAATGCTTTTTTATTTATCTCAATGTTTTTTGTCGTTTCAGGCTTTAAAGCGGTATTTTCGGATGAGTCTTACATAGGCCTTTCTTTGGGAAAGCTGAACACTTACGCGCATCAAGTATCAGGGCACGTGTATGCTGTAGACGAGCACACTCTACTCATCAGAAATTTTTTCTATGATGGCCTCGGTGGCGGTAAGTAATCTACTCTTTATCTCTAATTAATTCATGAATATAGGGTGTCCCAAAAGTAATGGGACAAACTTAAAGGGGGGGTAGGGGATATCACAAGGATTCAGAATTGCATAGCAACCGATGGTCGGAAAAGTCTTCGTTCGTCGGTAGGTTGTGTTGATCACAAGAGCATTGGAGAAAAACAGCTTTCTCAGATTCGGGAATTTTTAAATTCATAATTCATACTAGAAATTGTACATAGCATTTTTGGTTACGTAAATTAAAAATACATCTAGATCTTAACTCTAATTGCTGTAAAAGACAGACCTGCAGTCATTGGATTTTTCATCGCCGTCACAGGAGTATGCAAGCGTATTTGACAGAGTCCGCCAATCGATGATTTGACGGTGTAATTCATGCATCACTAGCAATGATGGAAACTTTGAACATCTTTTGTAACATTTTCACATATTATCTACCACAGTAAATGTAATATCCTTGACCAATAAATTATTTCAGATGATCTGTCTTGTCTCTTCACCCCTCTTGTATCTGTCATACTACCTTCCCATGACGTTTCCGACCATGGTTTCCTATGCAATTGTGAATCCTTGTGACGTTCCCTACCTCCCCATAAAATTTGTTCCATTACTTCTGGGACACCCTGTATAACCACGACCAACTTATTCGAGGCCATAGAAGCTTTTGCTTGTTAAGGCGGGGCTTAGGACGGAGTTCATGACGTTATATGTGATCTCCGTCGACCCACTCTCGCGAGAGTTGTCCCAGTAAGAAAGTTAGAGTGTTAAGCAGGTAAAATTAATTTAAGCCCATTTAAATGCAAAATATACCAATACAATATTTAAAAATACTAATGGTGTATGTAGGATACACGCTAGAAAATATAAAATTTTAGCTAGAATTTAGATTTTTACTATTTTTCTCGTTACTAGACCAATTGATTGACCAATTATTGATTTCAAATTTTTTTCATAGAAATAGAAAAAATCGTGCAGTGAAAGGTTAAAATTCATTTAATACATCAATTAGTAATAATATAATTTAGAATGAGTTATAGATACTTAACTTGTTCCAAAAGCATTATTGGTTGCATAAAATTAAGATATTTAAAAGGATGATATATTTTGCCTTTAAATCTTTTCAGCTTGCTTGACGTTGAAAGATAGGGGAGAAAAAGTTTGTTTTGAAATATTTCTATATTTTTATTGTACGAACATTGTTTGCACATTTTCTAATTCTACAAAATGTAAAAAAATAAAATAAGGATTTGTGTGGAGTTATAAATATTGTAAAAAATCATTATAAACTCGAAATTAATTTTAATTGGCTAGATCTTTCTATAATTTATTAAATGATTGCGTAAATCTTCTAACGTAGTTTCAAAGGTTCACGAAAAATGCTTTAAAAGAAGAAATTTTCATGAATTCATTTTAATTTGGTATAAAAGAGTTAAACGTATAACTAAAGTATACACACATTTCAAGTATACTTATTTTACATTTTAACTCACAGGCTATCAAACTCTAAGAGCTTATGCGCCCGCTCGTTTTTTATGTATACATAAAGTATGATTTACGGCTAAAAAACAGGTTGTCAATCGTGAACACTGAATTTTAATTGAAAAAATTATTTTCCTTGATAAAATTCTGTAATATTTAAGCATACATAAATTTTTAGAACTATGATAAATTTTACTTGATCACTACCGAACAAAATAAGGTATTTCGCAAGCTCCCAAACAAAACAAAAAGTGCATATAGCAACAATTAAGGGAAAAAAAATCTTTGTTAAATATCGCTAGTGTTTGTCTTCATGTTGAACATTGATTTAATATTTTCAGTTTGCATTTTACTGGCAACATTGGGCATTAAAGCTTTAATATTACTCTAATAGTATTTTAAAATATTAAATCGGGTATGTTGCCGAAACGAAACCCACGGCACTCATGGGTTAAATTTCGTGATTTAGAATAAAATTCAAAACATAATTTTGATGAATATGTTAAGACTGTAGGTATTAACACGCGCAAATAAAATAAAGTGATTTTTAAAGTTTCATTTAAAAATTTTAGTTATACTTAAATTTTTGACACGCACTGTACTCCGTAAATTAACTTTTAAAGTTCTATTTTTTCTCATTTATAGATACCTTTTTCTGGGCTGGTTCTACTGTCCGTCCAAGTAACATTGGCTTCATTGTACCGGATGAAGAGGGGAAGTATGTAATAATTTATTACTTCTCTATCTTTGGTAGGAAAGTTCTGTCCAACTTTCGGAGGAAATAAATTAGTTAATGCAGTTTATTTCTGATAAAATTGATTTTATAAAACCGTCAATTTAATTTTAAACTATTTATGCAAAATTTTGTTAAATTTTTTGTATTTAAGAAATGCTTTTATAAGAGAGTTAAATTAGTATGTCTGGTTTATTTAATCAAACAAAAAAATTTCTATATTACTCCGATGTATTAAAAAGCATGACATAACAGCGTCTCCTGTTGAGTATTCAAAGCGAAAATTGCTTTAAAAAATACATACCGAGGGAACAATATTCATATTTCAGAGTTACAAACTCCGGCGTTTTGCACACCACTAGAGCTGCCAACTCTTCCGCTTTTTTTGGACCAGAAAAATTTAATAGAAATTTTTGCCTTATTTATTCGGCGGATTGCGGCGATTTAAAAAAAAAATTTCTATAAAATTTTTGTGGTGTAAAAACGCGCAAGATGTTGGCAGCTATGCTCACCATCATTGTCTTAGAGAAAAAAAAATTTCAATTATCCAAATGTTCAAATTAAATAAGGGTATTCAAAAAGCTGGAGACTTGAAAGATTTGATATTTATTTTAACATTAAATATAAAATTAGTACCCAATAGAAACTGAGTTATTGTTCATCGCACAGAAGCGTCACCTGATGACTGATTCAATTTGAATTAGTATAGTTTTTCATAATCATCTTAAGTTTTATGCGATTTTAAATTGAAGATACCGAGTTATACAGGTATTCATTTTGCACAAATCGGGTTGTATTTCAGCCCGAAATCGAAAATTCAGTTTAAAGTCAATACTATCTGAACCATTCTAATTTCGACGCGAATCCGGCACTCTTCAATCCGAAACTGACCCGAATCCAAATTGAAAGGAAATTATTGGACGTAATACGATTATGAAAATATAGACAATTTGCTCTATCAATTCTATCTTTTTTGTAAAAAAGATTTCAACATAAAATTGTTCATTTATAATTTTTACTTTCTTCTATCCTTAATATGAGAAAATATTGTAATCGAAATTTTTTTCGACTTTGATTTTGGTTTCGGATTTAAAAAAAAGTACTTTAACTTTCGGAACCGATTGAAATTATTATATTATAAAAAAAAAAAAATGTAACGAAAATCGAAAAAGTAAAAATTAGCTTGGTTGTAGATCGTCATCAGCTATCCTATGCCCAAAAAAAAAAAAAAAATTAAAATTTGAGCATGGTATTTGAAAATAACGCCTCCATAAATTTAACATTATCATCTGGGTCTTCTTGAGCAGAGCTTTGTTCATATCCAATGGTTTTACAAGCTACTTTAATTTTGCAGCGAAGTACAATTACAGCTACTTCGAAAATGTAGTTAAGAACTACTTGCTTTAAAAGTATAAACTAAAATTGCTTTTCAAAAATAATTTCTCTATTTTTCAGATTTTATCAAAGAATTAAATCTCTATTCGAAATTGAGGATACGGTTACTCTCATTATTTCTCGTTTGCCAGTGTATAAACAAATAAAAGTGCTATAATATATAGCATTAAGAAATAAGGGAACATAAAATGTTTTCTGTTAGTTCTTAAAATGTTAATTTGCTATTATGTTAGTTTCCAATATTATATAATGTGACGTATATTACTATTTGGGTTATATTACTATAATGTTAGTTTCCAATTAATTTGCATGTTTCTTTTGAATTATTTCAGGACCAACAAATTACAGCGTTATGTTAACACCGACGTGACACTGCGATTGCCTGATAACAGGAAACTCTCCTCAATTAAGTGGCTTGCAGTGTGGGATATCAGAGACCAGGTGACTTTTTATTTAATTTAAATCGGAGTAATGTCATCCTAATGTGTATTCAGGATCAAATTCCGACACTTCTCTGACATGTGCAGTGAGGGGAATTATCTATTGACAAATGAAATTTAGTTATAACTATTTTTGTTTTTCATTTTACCCGTTCAAGTTCGGTGATATGTTTATGAAGCCACTTAATTTTATTCCAAAGAGGCCACAATGACACCAATAGAATCAATGTTAGAAACAATGTTAGAAATCAGTTAGAACAAATCATTTTATTTTATAACAAAATGTAATTTAAACATAGATTTATGCATAAAACAAACTGCATTTTGAGGTGTTTCATAATGATATAAAGATTGGCCAAAAATAAAGAGTAATAATCAGTGTATTCATCAGATCTATGAATTAATGTAAAAATTCGATCAGAAATACAGTGGACCAAGCTTTTAAATATACATTGATGAATTTTATTCCAGTGGAAGGTAATAGCAGCTTTTAATTCTGAAATTGGGGCTTATTCCATCAGCTTAAACAGCTATAACCAGTAGGCTAAACAGTTTTTCTTTACATTTTAATCAGCAGAATCGGATGGCGTGCCTGGAAATTGCATGTACACCATTATCAAGAAACTATTCCCAAGTGCTGTTTGCTGTGTGTATGGATGCATTCTTTTGTTGAAAAATACGAAAAAGTCCGCTCATTCCCTCAGAAAATGGCATCAAGTTTTCTTCAAAAAGGATCTTGTTTTTGGTTGGTTACATTCTGCAGGAGAGAAACGTAACGTTGATTTTACCATGGAATCCAAATGCGGCGCAAACCATGAGTAAACCTCCATCATGCTGCCGTTTTGAAAAACATTTCTGATTTCTTGCGCAGATCGAATCGGGAAAAAAAACCGTCCGGACCAAATTGAATTTTTTTAATCTGAAAATATTACTATTTCATATCATGACTTCAGGACATGTTATCTTTCAGGCGATTCTGCTGATGCATTTTAGTCATACGTGGTTGGAGATTTTTTTTTTCTTGTACACCATCTTAGAGCTCTTGACTATTATGGACAAAGTATTTTTGGCACTGTTATAAGTGGATCTTTTAAAAATTTGCCTAAAGTTGTTTTCTCATTGCTCATTCTTTTTACAATGGCTTTCCCTCCCTTTTGTACAGCTTTGGCGAATCTCCCGAAGATTTCTTTCCTCCGTATTCTTCTTTTAATCGAAGAAAATTTAATATTACACCTGGATATCTTTTCAGTAATTTCACGATAGCTCTGGCGGAAAGTCCTTATCCTTAAAGCCACAACATTCCCTTTCTCAAAAGCCTTTTACCATTCCGGCCTTTGCAAATTATGTTAGTTAAATGAGAAATTATCGACTGTTACCGGAATTTACAAACTACTTTTATAGAAATTAAGAGCCCCTTAATTTAGGCTTTTATTGTAAAAGCAAAGTTTTATTAAAATATTATTAGTGCCGTTTGCAAGTTTGGAATTAGAATTAGGTATCCCGGACTGGGTACAGTGTGCCGGAAAGGGTTTTAAAGCACTTTTACGATCAGTACTTCTAGAACCGACTTTGCGATAGATTTAGGAATTTCCTAGTATGCGAAGTACTTCTATATGCTAAACTGATTTACATTTTTCGGTTTCTTCTTTTCGAAGTGGCATTCAATATTTCTGTACAATATCCATGTTCGTTTAGTGATAATTTCGATCAATGTTCATTCAAATTGTTCAATGTTCATATCAAAAATAATTCATATTTTCAATGAATTTAAATTTTCTTTTACAGCTATGAATTATGTAAAATTACTGTCTTTCTCTTGAAAATGGAGTTTTCTGATAATTATTTATGAATTTTCGTCAGGCTATCGCAAAATTACTAGGTGTTCGTATCATTATGAAATCCAATGTATTTTCTTCAACAGCTCATCTAATATGAGGGAGAATCCGAAAATAAGTTTCCCCTGGTGACTGTGGACAGAGGTGTTCATTAAAGACAAAACATATAATGAAACATTCAAGATAAGACATAACTTTACTTTTTCTACACAAGTGCCAAGTGAGTTGATACATTTGCCTTACGCCTTTATAAGCTTCAAAAAGATCTCTAGCAAAAAATCAGGGCTTTCCATACGAAAGAAGTGTTGATCCGCTTGTGTGATTTCGGCATCGCTTCCAGAGCTGTATTTAAGCATTGATTTCGTCAGAAGTGACCGTGCACGCCTGACTGCCCAAGTCTCTGTCTATCCAACTCTTGATAATGCCCCTCACTGAATCCGTGGCACTATCTCCGCACCTTTTGCTTCGAAATCACATCTGGCTTCAACAGAGAGGCATCAACAAGTTGGGCAGACAGAGACCTGGACGGGCATGCACGTCCACTATAAACTAAAGCAATGCTTTGAATACAGCTTTGGAAGCAATGCCGAAATCAGACAAGTGCTTAGACGCTTCCTTCGTATACAAAGCTTTGAATTTTTCCTGGAGGTATTTTTGAAGCTTATAAAGGGGGTATAGAAAATGTCTCAACTCACTTGGTACTCATGTAGAAAAGTAAAATTGCGTCTTATCTTTCTCTTTGTCATTCATACACACCTCTGTCCACAATCGTCAAGGGAAACTTATTTTCGGACTCTCCATCGTAGTAAAGATTGGGACGACTCGGTGTAAAGCTGAGATCAGTTAGAAAGCAACTCAAAGCTGCTTACACTTAAACTAGTTCAAAATATTATAATTCACCTTAATAATAAAATATAAATAGACAGAAATGTGATTCACTACCTAAAAGATAACCCTTTCGAATTTTGTGTTCTCTTAATAGTACATATGTCTTTTCATCGAGTATGATTTTGTCTTAACAATTACTCAGTTACTTTTGATATATACAAACGATAGTACAGTACGTGTCAAAAGTTTTAACACAACAGAAAATTTCAAAATAAAATTTTATTAATGGGTGAAAGTTACTTCCCTTTTCACATAGCCTACAAACTGTAGTTTTAAAAATATAGTTAACAGGTTCATGCTATAAAATTTATCAAAACAACAAAAATGAGTGTGTCAAAAGTTTAAGCACAATAGTTTTTTAGTCTTTATCAGAACAAGAATAAAAAAATTAATGCTTGATAATTGCTCCTTTCTGCTTAATTACTTTAAATATACGATCTTCCATCGTTAAAATGAGGTTCTGTATTGTTTCTGATTCATTTTTAAACCAAGCGTTCTCAATGGCATCTTTCAAATCTTTAACTGAAGAATACTGCTTTCCATTTGGATAAACTGCATGAGTGAGAATACCCCACATTTTTTTATAAAGTTTAAATCGGGACTAATTGCCGACCATTTCAAAACACACTGTTTTCTACTTAAGCCACGATGAAGCTGAGTTTGAGGTATGGATGGAAGCATTATCATGTTGAAATAACCATTTTTCTCCCCCTAAAAACCTCTGCAACAGGAAGCAAATGATTGGCAAGTGTCTCTTGGTAGTTTTCAAAGTTTTCACGACCACTGATGAATGCTAGAGATGTCTGACCATTGAAAGAAATAGCCCCCCATACCATTACAGAGCTACCATTATGTTATCGGCTAAATACATTCCCAAGTTCTTTGCGGAAATCATGCCAATAGTACATAAACCCATCAGGGCCATCGAGTTTCCATTTTTTTTTTCATCATTGAATATGACATTCAGCCACTTTTCACCAAATGACATATTCTCTTTGGCCCATTGTAATCTAGCTTCTTTATGGTGTCGTTTGAGACACGGTAATCGAACCATTTTACGGTATTTGATGTATTTGAATTCCAAAACTCTTCTATAAACAGTTTTTTTTTTTTTTTTTTAATATTTGTTCTCCAACTGCATATTTTATTTCCAAAAGGGAGTAATTACCAGTTGAAGCCAAATTTCTGATGCGGCTATCTTCGCTCAAACTAGTCACTCGCGGCCTTTCTGAACGAAATTTTCGTTTAAAATCATTATCACTAGACAAAATTTGATGAATATCTTGTTTTGACCTTTTTAATGACTTGCAATTTCAGAAACAGAATTACATTTTTCTTTCATACTCCAAATTTTTATCATCTCCTCCTCTGAAAATTCTTTCGACTTTTGCATTTTGTACTAACTTCAAAACAACAGCGGACTACTTATTATACACACAGAAATTGTTTGCGTGCGCAACCGTTTACGTCAGACTGTAAAATTTGCATAAAAACGATTTTGTGCTTAAACTTTTGACACGGTCATTTTTCTTCTATTCTTAAACTCCATGGTTTGAAATAAAATGTAAAAGTTAATTTAAATGAATATGGTGTAAAAATAGATATTATTAATATATACAAGACAGATATTGAAATTAAAGGTAATATTTAAAGTTTTATTTTAAAATTGCTATTGTGCTTAAACTTTTGACACGCACTGTATATGGTGTTTCTTATATATGCATTTACTATGCGTAAACGAATGTTATTTATTGTATATGTTATTGTAGGTGTTGCTATGCGTCTCCTATGACTTCATTTATGTGTTGACATTTGGTAATAATAATTATAAAAATTTTATTGGAAACGGAGGCGATTCCTTTATTTTATACATTAATTTCACTCTTTAAAATGTTACTTTTCTGAACCAATCAAATGTGATTAAACGCAAAAAACATTAAAATACTAATACCCTCTCATATCGTGTTGTAATAAGTCATTTTCCAAACGTCTTTGAAAGTTCTTCCTTTACTTATTATCCTATAAATATGAATTGAATGGTACACTTCAGTATGTCTATTTGGATATCTACGATTAATATTATTAAAATAAAATTTGTTCTCAAAATGGGAAAATAAATCAGACCCGAAAGGGTTATAACAATTCATATGATGTTAAAAAATACTTTTGGCTATGCACCTAGTCTTATTGAGAATTTAAACGGGTGTTACAAACACCACTACGTGACGTCATACACAATTTTATATTGCTGCTTACATTTTTGGTATATTTGATTAAATAATTCCAAAATTTTTGCGATAAGTTTGAATTTATATGTGGTTTTTAATTTTTTTTTTACAAAATCTCTAATTAAAATACATGTAGGTTGGCAATTACGTTTTTACACATGACTAAATTATTCATTCGAATATCAAAATCGATCATCCAACTCATCACTGTTTAAAAACCAGGTAGTTGATAATTCAAATCTTAAAATTAGACAGAGTGGACTTAATTTTATGTATTTCTTTCTTTTTTTTCTTTTTCTTTTTTTTTTTTTTTTTTGTGAGATACGGCGTATTTTTTGGTTAATGGTTGCTATCTATTTTTTTACCCCCTTGTCAGATAAACATGGCCGACGTGTACATCCCCGAAGGTCTGGAAGCTCCATCCCCGCAGAGGATATCTGAAATGAGTAGAAACTCTCACGGTGTCCAATCAGACGGAGTAGTCGTCGAAGATTCCAAGACTATCACTTTGTTGAATCTTTTTTACGATGGAAACGAAACGGGTAAGTTGATACAAATATACCATTGATTATTTAAGACTTCTGATTCTTCGAGACTTGGATGACCAGATATAGTAGATCAAAAATTAAATTTTAAACTTTTTTAATTTTCAAATTGAAAAAAAAAGCTAATTATTTTTCTATTTATATTTAAAAAAAAAAAAAAAAACCCTTAGAGGGTTGGCTCGATTTTCAATTTTAACAAACTTTAAAATTTTTGCTGACATTCAGTTTCGACATCGATAAACTTTAGGATACCAATAAGATGTCATTCGGTGAAGTAGATTTATGAATTATTGAGATTAAATTTTGAAATGTTGAATTCTCTTTTTAAAATTTTCAAAACAAATTGCAATGCTTGGTAGATTTTAAAGCATATCTCGAAAACTTAAGAAATAAACTTCAACTTGGGACTTTCATAATGGAGCTTCTAGAAATAAATTTCTATTTAAAAATTTATAAGTTACATTTCATGTGTTTTCAAAGTTTAATTTCAAAATATGTATTTTTTGTAAGAAAAAAATATATTGGATTACAATACTTGTTGATGAAAAATTAGTCGTTTTCTACATACACTATGATGATATAAGAGAGCTATGAACTCTAAACTGCTGCAGTTATCTGATATATTAAATGTTCCAGCTCTCATGGACCCACTGGCAGGTATCTTCAACTTATTGAATTCAGCTTTAATTTTTTTCACGGGGGATCTTCAATGATTGGGTCTACTACCGTTTAAGGTCCACGCACATAGCACTAACTTCTTGCGCTGTCTTTGATCTTTCGTGTCGGCGCTTTGATGTATAAATTGCACTTCTAGTGCACTGAATCTGAACTTCAAGAGAGAAATCTAACGCGAAATCAGTTGACAGCTTTACGACTGAAGATAAGGTAGATAAAAGTTCCCCTTCCTTTGTTAATTTGGTAGGATCAGTCCCTCAAAAATCATTTAAAGAGATTTCACCCTTGTTCCGTTCGAAAACAAAGATTGATTGATTGCTCTTTTAGTGTAATAAAAACTAGTGCTATTCGCTCTCAGCCTTAGGATAATTGTTGAGGAAAGGGATATGACTGCACGCAATTCGCGAGTATCTGCAATTGATTTAGAGTAAAAATTTAACAAGTCTAACAAAAGAGCACCTGTTACAAAACACATTAACTATTTAAAATTTTAAAAAATTAATCATATTACTTAAGTGTTTTCCCTTGTCATACTTGACGCGTTTTTATAAATTAATCTAATTTTAATTTCAGATGTCTATTTCTGGGTTGGAGTGGGACCACAACCAACAGCTTTCGGAACCAAAGTTCCCGATGAAAACGGCTAGTAAGTTGTACATTTTTCAACATTATTTACCAATTTAAGCTCAATTTTTGTTATTTCATGCTATTGTTCTTTATCAAGGGGTAATTATAACACGAAATACATTTGAAAAAATATTGAATTTAAATTAACCTTTAATAAAATTGAATTAATCACGATGTTTATTAGATTATAAAAATCGTAGGTGAAAATAAAATAAAGCGGCGAAAAGCAGAGTAGACTACCTTAATTTTTTTTAATGAATTTGAAGTGCCAAAGCATTGTGTGTCATGCCATCTATTGGCTGTGTAATGAATGTTATTAATTTCGAACCTATTCAAGTGATAAAGTCAGTTTAACAGATCTTGTAACGTAGTTTTGATATCAAGTTAGTAGTGCAAGAATTTGTCAAGTCACTTGTCTGGCGCGGCCAATTGAAACACCATATACTTGCTGCAGAGGCTTGGTCTTCTTTAGTACTGGCAGAACTGGCCAAAAAAGAAAGATTAAAAAAATTACAAATTTTGGAAAGCTTTTTCTCGAAATTGCAGCTGACAAGGTTACCCACTCTAGTTTCAATCCACCAAATACAATCTAAAGTACAATTTTCCAGAGAGCTACAGCAAAAGTGTTTTCATCAGAAAGTCGTTAAATATGGAAAATACCAGGAATTTTCTCTCTGTGTTGAATTCAGGGGGTGGTCCAGTGGTGCGGATATTCCCCCCCCCCCCCCGAAAATTTTGAGATTTCGTGTTTTCAATGGTCAAAATGGACAACCCCCCCCCGGGCGGAACTCTACAATGCCCTTCCAGAAATATGCTAGAAAGATCCCTCCCGGAGAAAAGTGTCTGAATTCAACATTGCTCTAAAGCAATTTTGGCTCTCGAGAAATCTGACTTCACCTATCGTGGTCCATAATAGATTTGTGTGATCTTAAAGATAGTATAATACATTTTTCTATACATTCACTAGAATTGAATAAATTTTTGATTTCAGATGGTAGCAGGCAATAAGTCATCATATTGAATACGTTTTGTCTTATTAGACACTACAAATTGTTTTTCATATTAAACATCCTGTATAAAGGTACTCTAGACCATTATTGGTAATTTTTGAACTAACTTGTTTTTCTTTAGAAAAACTACAGTTCTTTACGATGCTCTCCAAATTTCATGGCATTCTGATGAATATATTTTGCTGTTCCCTCTCTAAAAAGTGTAATTTGATTTGGAACAGATTGTATAAGGAAGGTATACTATATAACTTCTTTTAAAATTAGAAAGACCTCGATTATAATTTCGAGTGCAATCAATAAGTGACTATCTTCATTAGAAATAGCAAGAACACTATTCATTATGGACGACAGAAGTGAAGAAATTTTTAATGCTTTAATCAGATTTGTGGAAACATTTTGAAATAAAGGATCCAGTTGTTTCCAGTAAATTTAAAAAAATACATAGTTATTTTCGCTAATCTATTGTTTTCCAATTTTTTTTTTTTTTTTTTTTTTTTTTCTAAAATGATTTTAAAGGTAGCTTAAGGGTTCCAGAATTTAGAGTAATTGAGACTGAAATGAAAATTCGCAAACGTTTCTCAAATTTTCTCTTCTCCAGATACTCAAAATATCAATGCTCGATTATATATTGTCACATATGACTTTATACATAAAAACAGTAAATACATCAAGCCATTTAATCTTTTTTTCTCTTAATTATATATAACCTTCATTTATTATTTATAAGAGTGACGTGTGTAGATTTTGGTAAATTAGGAGTATCACAAGAGCAAAAGTTCGATAATTATCTGTCTTAGGCAATGCAAACATCACGATTTAAAATATTTGTATTGTGGCTTACAATATTTCATAAAGGATTATAAATTGCTTTCAAATTATGTTTTATTTTCATTATCTTTAGTATATCTACATTAGATTTCAAACATATGCTTAGAATGTTGGAGAATACACCAAAACCCTATATCTGACGCATGATTCTTTCTCTTCTAGCCTCAATTATCTTACTCCATATTCAGGCAAAGATGTTAGACTTGTTCTGCCAGGGAAGACGACCATGGACGATATCGACTGGCTGAGCATCTATAATATTCGAACTCAGGAAAATTACGGGTCAACAGTCATACCAGATAAACTGAACATTCCACCTTCTCTAGTCCACATTATTGTAAGTCGTATTTGTATTTTGTAACTAACAGTAACAATGTAGCCAAATTTCGATAAGGTTCCTCAATTTCGATAAGTATTATCACAAATCTTAAACATTTTGGACCGTCTTATCAGAGCAAACTTTAGACCATTGATTCCAAAATCTTATAATATTGATGCCCATAATGTACGTCACGGCGCAATGAAATTATAGATTTTATTATGTTCTAATATTCAAATAAAAATTGAAATGTCAAATAAACTAGAGATGAGTTCGGGCATTTTGTAATCGGAAGCTAAAAAGGTTGATCTGAGACTGGTATCGAAATTACGCGGTAGAAAATTATCCTTTAAAAATTGTTTCGAGATTAATATTGTTAGATTCTTTGAATAGTGTTCAAAATTAAAATAATATCCTTTGACATTATTTAATTTTTCCTAAGATACAGCACAATTACATGTATAATTAAAAGTGGTTTAATCGTTAAGTAAATTGCACTCTGCGATGAGCCGTAAAGTGAAGTGATAATGCCAGTTGCAAACGAAGCAGGGGGGGGGGGGGGGGTTATGAGATGACTATAACAAAGTTGTTACCACAAGTGTTCATATAAAAGCTTTGCAACAACACTCTTGCCACAACATTCTTATTAAAGAAATTTCTTGCACAAAAATACCTATTAATCACAAATACTTCGCTATTATGTTTCGTAATTTTCATGTTCCTGAGAATCTGTTTAAAATAACTTGTTGCAGAAGGATATCAGTTCTCATATCCCATCAATGAGTTACTTTTCAAACTGATTTTTAAAGGATTGTAAAACACATTTCGGGAAACTTAGAAATATAGGCTGGTCATAAAGTGTTTCCATGATTACAAAAATATATGTATATGAAACGATGGATCTCGTTCGCCATACATATCAGCTTAGTCTTATGTCTACTGGGCGTACGTCACGTGAACTACAAACAGTACCTCTGATAACAGCTACGAAAATTCTTCATAAACGTCTTACCTTAAATGCTTATAAAGTGCGAACACTGCAGCCGAATAATTCTATTAAACTTACTGAATATGTAATTGATATTCTTGACAGTATTTGTATTAAACACTTCATAAATGTCTCACAATGTATTCAATATATGTACCATGTATTAAAACAAGAAAATGCCTAATTAGTTTTTCTGCAATCATTATAATCAGGAAAGACTTTGACCACCCTGTACTTTCGTGTTTCTCAAACAGCAAATTTTTCTTCTTATTTTCTGTTTCTGATTAAATAGAATTTTCCCTTTAGAACATGAACCCGAAAACTGCTATAAAAATAGAGCCCGTTTCTTATCAAACATAAACCATACAATGTTGCAATCTAATCACCTGTCACCACTTGGTAATCCTAAGGTTTAGGAAATCGTAATTATAAACTATTTGAAAACTATATTTTAGAATAGTGGATCGCCAACCTGACGAACCACTAAATACATAATTTAAACTCGCACGGACTATAATTTTTTTAAAAATAAATTCATTTTTGCAATATTCGCCAGAAAACTTCCATTTTATTAATATGAAATACATCAACTTAATGTAAAAAAATTATTTAATTTCAAGAATAGTAAATGTTTATTTAATCATAACAAAAATCTTAGTTTTTCCTTGTAACACAATTAATAAAATTAGTTTATTATAAAAAAAAATATGTATATTTCACACATTTTTAGTGTGATATTTATTCCTTATCTGAAATAAGTTCGTGTTTTTGACCCTAATGGTGTTGCTGCAAGATGACTATTTTTATTTCTAGATGAGACCAATACAGAGATCTTTCTGCATAAATATGTTGTTGAAAACCGTATCAAAATTTTCATTGCTTTTTCCTTCAACGGGGTATCTACAAACAAAAATATTAAATTAGACACAAAAATACGGCTTGTTTTGCAAACAAATAACAGATAAACATAATAAAAAGCATGCCAAAACATTTTTCTTGTGTTCACAACTACCCCGTCGGTGGTTCACATGTGAACAATTTTTTGAATTTATAAAACTATTTAAAAAAGTAACAAAAACTAGAGGTCTGCACGGGCCCAAATTTCCAGGCTCGGGCCCGGCCCGGTCCGTTGGAAATTTTTTTTTGCCCGGCCCGTTAACATTTTTAGATTTCAGGCCCAGCCCGTACAGAAATCAGTGAAAACAGGCCCGGCCCGTTATGGCCCGTTACAATTTCTACGATTTCTAAAAAATTCAGATTTTTATCATATAACTAAGATTTCTTTAAAGAATACTGCATACATATCTATGGAATGATTTTACAGTATATTTTACAGGAAATACACATTAGCAACATTAGTGATTGCTAAGATTCTTAGGCTTTCAACAATCAAATAGATTCATTAAAAAATTAATGACTTAGAATAAAAGAAAGTTAAAAGCATCGTAACTGTTGAAGCTGTTTAATAAAAGATTTATAAAAATATTTCTGTCATTTTATTAAAGATTTTAAATCCAAATTCATTCGTTAATTCAAAGATGCTCCTTTCTGAAAATTTCTAAATTCATTTTTTCTCAGAAACGCATAAGATTAGAAGGTGTCTTTATTCAGAAACTAAATAATCAAATGGCGTTATCCATTTTTTGATACAAGCAATTTAAGAATACTGCAAGCAAATAAAATATTGTCATAGTTAGCGTTTTGAATAAAATTTCCGGAAGCGATAGCATGGGAAGGGAGAAAAACCTGCAACCATTTGAGAAACTATTGTATCTCAACAAGGTTATATATGTATTTTGTTAGCGAAAAACGCTATTCTATTCCAAATCTCTTCAATAGTCAGGCTTATCACTTTTATGTTTTTATAATTAAAAATTAATCTGAAAATGTGTCAAACTTTCGCGTTATTGAGAAATTAATTTAAAAACCATCAAGAAGTATATATCCAAATATTAAGCTAACATAAGTACTTTATCGCTGTTAATAATTTTAAAAATCATGTTGTCTGCCCTACAGATCTTGAAATGAAAACAATTAAGTCTTGTTCCGGTCCGGCAAGTCTATATGTAGAAAAATAATGCAAGTTTGATCTCGGCGCGGCACGAGTCAGCTAAAAAAATATTAAAACGAGTTACACACAATATAACTGTCCGATGCCAATCTCTACACTGTACAAGTTACATTTTTATATTGATGCTGTCAAACTAGTATGACTCGTGACGCACATTTATATTTATTCTCGTTAAAATCATTTTCGTTGAAAATAGGTCATATTTTATCGTTTCTACTTAAATCTTCAGAACGGGCCAGCAGGCCCGAAAATTTTTTTTAACGGCCCGGCCCGTATGGCCCGTTCAGTTTTTTTGCCGGCCCGGCCCGTTTATTTTGTTTGTCGGCCCGGGCCCATGCAGACCTCTAACAAGAACTATAAAGGTGATTTGATAAAAAAAAAAATTACCATGCGTAAGAAAAAGTTACATTTACTATATTAAGTAGTTTTTGCTTATAGAAATTAACACAGTTATGAGAAATAGCTATATTTGTATGAACTGTTCACATGTGCCCCAGTCTTCCCTACACTATTAAAAATTTGAAACTTTTGCTGAATCATCACTTCACCACCTTAATAAAATATCTCTATTTTGACCAATAAGATTGCTCCATAATACAATAAAATTATCGTATTCCATAAAAGCGGTGGAATGACGATGAAGCAAAAATTTCAAATTTTTAACAGTGTATGCTAGATCGTATACGTTATGGCTTTGAGAAACGGAATGTATGGGAACTTTTTTAAAAGATCCAGAAGATATACGGTATATTGCATATTACATCGCATTACCTTCACCTTAATCCTTGGTAATCGATATAAATGAGCATTAACAATGATTATTTCTTCTCCTGATCGTATTTTATCAGTTCACCTAAAAAAGGAAAAAAAAAATTAATTTAGAGCCTATTTATCAAAATGCACATTTACTTTAAAAACAGGCTGTATATAAACATTTCTTAGATGAATTAAATCGATGCTTACAGATAGCTAAACTTTTTTTTTTCTTTTTTGCGAAAAGTTTAAATAAAAATAGCTTAATATATATAATACTCATTTTACAATTTAAAAAATATCAGTATTCCATATTACGACACTCGAAAAATTCATTTTATTTTTAAACCACCTAAAAAATGTGATTGAATTTTTAATATTTTTTTTAAACTGAAAATAATTTGTTACTAGAAACAAAAATTATAGATCTAATTTCCTTTTTTCTGTAGGAACATGAATCTCCATTACCAAATTGTGAACAACTGCATAGTGATTTAAGGGTGAGCTGGGAAATTTTCGGACCTGCTATAACTTTTGAACTGGCTGGTCAAATAGGTATGTTTATATTAACTCTTCTCTCGAAACTCAAATCTGAAAATATTAACACAAAGCACTGTTATTTCAAAGTAAAATGCGTAATAGTAGGCTTAAAATGTATTTGGTACATAACTAAAATTCTGCCATATTTCAAGTAAAAAGAAAATACATTTATTTGTCAAAGTTAAAGAGAAATAAGAAAAAATGTATTCGCAGCATTTTCCATCAGAAACTTCAACATCGAACCATTTGTAAGGCAAAAAGCAAAATTCCTAAATTCAAGAAGTCAGGTTGTTTTTGAAGCAATGAACACATCAAGTCAGTTTTGAATTTCCTCGTTAGAATTATAGATGAAAATTCCTCCTAAAGGTAGAGATTCCTCCAATTCTATTTTTTGAAAGGAAATTTGGATACTTTCTTAAACTGATGTTAAATGAAATATGGTTGTTTTGAAGCGGGACCAAATTTATTTTGTTTTTTACTTTGGGTAACCATGAATTCTGATGCCCCCTCCCCCCATTTCTTCTTTCAAAAATAACTTTATAAACAGAACTCTCCGATCTTTTTTTAAATATGAAATAATTCCTATAAAATACAGGGTGTTTTTAAATTCATGGTACAAACTTTAAGGGGTGATAGTACACATCAAGACAAACAATATTAAATAGGAAACTAAGGGTCCCAAACGTCTTCCGAAGGAGATAGGCGCCATTAAAGTTTAGGGTCCAAAAATTCAAATGATTATAAAAAACAGAAAAATTGGTCGATTCGTTTGCGGTTTTCACTAAAATTATTCTTTGTCAGTATTGTCTTGAAAATAAATCATAAAGATAAATTTCAAAAATTGTCGATAGAGGGCGCTTTAGACTTTGAAGTAATGAACAACTATTTTTTACCGTTATTTTTTGCATCTCATTAATTTTTTTAGAAGCTTGGACATAAACTTGAATTTTGAGCTCAAAATCTAAATCTCTGGGAGTGGTTAAGTAGCGCAAACTGAACTGTAGGGAGAGATTCAAATTTCAAATGATTATAAAAAACGGAAAAATTGGTCAATTGATTTGTAATTTTCACCAACAGTATTCTTTATGTCAGTATTATTGTGAAAATAAATTATAAAGATAAAATTCAAAAAATGCCGATAGAGGGCGCTTTAGACTTTGGAGTAACGTACAACTATTTTTTTTATCTTTATTTTT
The DNA here is from genome assembly GCA_964019185.1 of Maratus speculifer. Classification (NCBI taxonomy): domain Eukaryota; kingdom Metazoa; phylum Arthropoda; class Arachnida; order Araneae; family Salticidae; genus Maratus; species Maratus speculifer. Next base: position 165,186,751 of record OZ025303.1, read on the forward strand.
TGCATCTCATAATTTTTTTTAGAAGCTTAGACATAAACTTAAATTTTGAGATGAAAATCTGAATCGTTGGGAGTGGTTAAGTAGCGCAAACTGAACTGTGTTCGATGGGGGTGGGAAGGTTTAAATTTCAAATGATTTTAAAAAACGGAAAAATTAATCGATTCGTTTGCCGTTTTCGCTAAAACTATTCTTTATGTCAATATTTACTTGAAAATAAATTTTAAAGATTAATTTCAAAAAATACCGTTAGAGGGCGCCTTAAAATTTAGAGTAACCAACAACTATTTTTAACCGTTATTTTTTGTATCTAATTAAATGCTTGCAAATGCTTAGATTTAAATTTTGAGCTCAAATTCTAAATCGATGGGAGAGGTTGAGAAGCGCAAACTGAAATGTGTTCAGGAGTTAAAATGTTACCCTCCCCACCCTTCGAACTCATTTCAATTTTCCGCTACTTAATTACTCACAACGATGCAGATTTTGAGCTCAAAATTTAACTTTGAACATTTACAAGCATTTAATTAGATACAAAAAATAACGGTTAAAAATAGTTGTTGGTTACTCTAAAGTTTAAGGCGCCCTCTAACGGTATTTTTTGAAATTAATCTTTAAAATTTATTTTCAAGGAAATATTGACATAAAGAATAGTTTTAGCGAAAACGGCAAACGAATCAACCAATTTTTCCGTTTTTTATAATCATTTGAAATTTGAACCTCCCCACCCCCATTGAACACAGTTCAGTTTGCGCTACTTAACCACTCCCAACGATTCAGATTTTAATCTCAAAATTTAAGTTTATGTCTAAGCTTCTAAAAAAAATTCATGAGATGCAAAAAATAATAGTAAAAAATAGTTGTACGTTACTCCAAAGTCTAAAGCGCCCTCTATCGGCAGTTTTTGAATTTTATCTTTATAATTTATTTTCAAGATAATACTGACATAAAGAATAATTTTAGTGAAAATCGCAAATCAATTGACCAATTTTTCCGTTTTTAATAACCATTTGGAATTTGAACCTCCCCCCCACAGTTCAGTTTGCGCTGTTTAACCACTCCCAACGATTTAAATTTTGAGCTCAAAATTTACGTTTATGTCTAAGCTTCTAAAAAAATTTAATGAAATGCAAAAAATAACGGTAAAAAATAGTTGTTCGTTACTCCAAAGTCTGAAGCGCCCTCTATCGGCATTTTTTGAAATTTATCTTTATAATTTATTTTCAAGGCAATACTGACATAAAGAATAGTTTTAGTCGGTGTTCTCGTTGTCGCTCGCCATTGCGCCAAATTGCGAGTAAATTCTTCATTTGGCGAGTAAACAAGCGATTGGATTCGCCAAATTGCTAGTGCACAATTTTGGCTTTTTTTCTTTTCTTTTTCGTTTTTCATACATATGCATATATACTTATTTTAATATATTTGTAACGGATAGTTGAAATTCAATTAATAACAATCGTTATCGCAGTTATAAAAACTTAATGCTATTTTAGAACATAATAAAAAAAGGGGGTACATTAAAGGATCAAAGATATTTTTTTTTCGCTACACGACGAATCTATTTGGCTAACACTTTTTTCATTTGGCGAATGTTTTTTATTTTTAATTAGCCAAATTACTAATGTTTTTCAAATGTCAGCGAGAACACTGGTTTTAGTGAAAACCGCAAACGAATCGACCAATTTTTCTGTTTTTTTTTAGTCATTTGAATTTTTGGACCCTAAACTTTAATGGCGCCTATCTTCTTCGGAAGACGTTTGGGACCCTTAGTTTCCCATTTAATATTTTTTGTCTTGATGTATACTATCACCCATTAAAGTTTGTACCATGAATTTAGAAACACCCTGTATATTAATCTTAATATTTTTAGGTTGATTTCTTTAAAAATCAACTTATTGCAATTATTTCGTTTATATATGTAAAATATTTTTTCTTCACGATAATGTGTTAAATGCTGAAACAATCTTTGCGTGATCACCTGACTGAAAAACCTGCCCTGTTTAAAGCAAAAAAATATAAAATCAACGAAGACATTTTTACTTGGGTTTGTCTTGTTGCATGACTCTTACCCAAATTTCGTTGTCCTTTGCATTGAAGGACTTGTCAAATCTTCTTTAGCGGTCATACCTATACAGGCACTTGAAGCATGTGCTCAATTACTGCAACTCACCCCCTCCCCCCTCATACGCACACACCAGTCCACCACCTTAATTTTAAAGCAATGAACTCGTGGATCTAATTTTAAATTTCTATATAAGAACCAGACGTGACAAAAGTCGTTCAAGAGATGAAGATACACCTTTTTTAAAAGCAAATTTTGAACAATCCCAAATTGATGAAATATATATTGGAAGCATATAATGATCAAATGCTTGGAGTTTGTTTTTGATTTGATGTGCCCCAACAGTGACCGAGAAATTTTGCTCTGAAAGCTCGTAGACTGGCTGGATTAGAAGCCAATCGTATCCGTCGGCCTAATCTTACTAAATTTTTCTTGATTTTCTCCGAACCTTGTGTAAATGAGTGTTAGGTTCTCTTAAAAAAATCTCCATGAAAAGCACTCCTCCTCTCCACTACATGACCATTGTAGATAATCGGCCGTCATCAGCATACCTCAATTAATGCATAGAAGAGAGATCAAATCAAAAGGTCGGCTAATGTTATGAGCAACTGAAAATCATATAAATAAAATCATGTAAGATTTTCACAGAAAGAGATATTTAAAATAGAAAAGAAGTTTGCGTAAGATTTTAGTAGAAAATGGTTTTTATCCTGTTTTTATACAGCACTTTTGAATAATTTCAAAGATGTATTTTAAGAGAGATGTTTATAGAGCAAAAATTATGAAATGCACGAGTATATACGATATGCATTCGTGCAGCGTTTAGCATGAGTTTTTTTTTTTTTTTGTCTCTTTATAATTCAAGAGCCGACCGCACAAAACTCTAACTCATCGAGCACAAGAAAAAATCCTTTATATTGTGGAAGAGTAGTCATAGGGGAATCTAATGATCCATGTCTGCCGGAAGTGAAGTGGTGCGTAAGCCAAAAATCAATACCACTAGTGGTTCACTCGTAGGCATAGCGTTGTTTTCCTGCAGCCAGTTTTCCGTATTTTCATACTTTTGATTGTATGCAAACACAATGATAGACCTACGAGTGAGCTACTAGTGGTATTAATTTTTGGTTTATGCACCACTACACTTTCGGCAGACATGGATAATTAGATTCCACTATGACTGCTCTTCCATAATATAAAGGATTTTTTCTTGTGCCCGATAACTTAGGATTTTGTGTGGCTCTTGGACTATTAGAAATAAGTGGAAACACAGTGAAAAAAATTGTCTTCCCGTTACTGTTTTTTAAGAGGATATGGACCTAATTTAAATGAAATTGGTTTTGTGTTCTTTCACTATAATACTGTTATACACTAAAGTTTAAAATACGTAGCATAGATTCAAAATAATTTTCTTCCACGTATTGTCATTTTCTGACGAGTGATAGAGTAATTTTTTAAGAAATTTTCAGAATAAACTTTTAACATTTTAACTTTTAACAAACTTTTAACAGAATCTTATTTTCATAAAATAATTTTGCATGATAGATTTTTTACTCTGGTAGCGCTTTGGTGGAAAATTGCATTATTAAAATTTTAAAATAGATTTTTCGCTTTATATAGCACACATTTAAATCGCAGTAATACAGTAATATACAATATATCATAAGTGAAAGTTTATATCATGTGGCATTCCAAAATGAATTCAAATCTATACTCGAAATATAATTATATTTAAGTAAAATCCTATATAACTAAGATAAAGACGCAATTTCTCCCACATACATATTTTTAAAATATTTTTACATTTTTACTGTTTGTTTTACTAGATGAAGATGAATACATGGCCTTCGGTATCAGTGGGTCAGAAACCAGCTCGAAAATGATTGGTTCAGACATTGCCGTTGCATATATGGATGGACTACTTGGAACAACGGCAGATTACAACGTTTCTGGACAATTTCCGGTGAGCAATTTTTATAATTGTAATTTGTGAAGCTTTTTTTATACACTCAAGAGCCAAAACATTATGACCAGCTGTCAATAACGAGTTGTCCCACCTTTGGCACGCAACACAGCTTCAACCCGCCTTAGCATGGATGCCACAAACCCTTGGTAGATGGCCGGAGACGGATTGTACCAGATTTTTAAGCAACGGTCACGCAAATCAGAGATATTGCGAATCGGTGATCTATGAACTCTGAACTACCGTCCAATGAAATCCCAAATGTGTCCTATCGGATTGAGATCCGGTGAGTTAGGCGGCCAGGACATTAACTGGAATTCAGCATCATGTTCATAGAATCATGCCAACACAATTTTAGCCGTGTGGCACGGGGCGTTGTCCTGTTGGAACATTCCATTTCCGGCTGGAAAAACAGAGGCCATGTAAGGGTACAACTGGTCCGCCATGATGTTCAGATACCCTGTAGCATTCATGGTCTGCTCAACCACAACCACGGGTCCCAGAGACGCCCAAGAGAACGTCCCCCAAAACACAATACCGCCACGACCGGCCTGTGTATGACCTACAGTGCATTGAGGGAGCAACTGTTCGCCTGGAAGACGGCGTATCCTGACACGGCCATCGGCGTGATGAATCACAAACCGTGATTCATCTGACCAGGCAATTCTCTCCCACTGATCCATGGACCAGTCGCGATGTTCCCGGGCCCAGAGCAGGCGCAGCTGGCGATGACGCTTGGCACACGAGTGGGACGTTTGCTGCGTAGCCCCATATCCAACCTCTGAACAGTGTGCTCCGATATTATTCTACTTGGCCCTGCATTGTATTGGACTGTCAGCTGAGCCACTGTCTGGCTCCGGTTTTGCTTCACCATGCGAGACAGTCTCCGACGACCTTTTTCTTTGATAGCGTGTGGACGTCCAACACTATGTCGTCTACTGCTGGTTTCACCGTCATTCATCCACTTTGCATAGGTACTAACAACTGTAGATCGCGAACAACCCACGAGTCGTGCAGTTTCGGAAATACTTGTTCCGAGCCTTCGAGCCATTACAATCTGTCCTCAATCAAAGTCACTTACATTCCCAGCCTTTCCCATCGCATATAAAAGTAAGTGAAAAAATGATTCTTCAGACTCTCCAGCAGCAGTTAAATACCACTTCCACCAGATCACGTGCCTTCCACGTCATCCAGGCGAGTTCATTGCAAAATGTAGGGGTGGTCATAATGTTTTGGCTCTTGAGTATATATATATCAAGTGTTTTTAAAGACGATTCTCAAAAAAAAAAAAGGCAGCTCCACAATACGAAACTTTGACATATTCAATTCAGAAACCCATTATAAACATGAAATCGTGAAATTGCCTTGACTATTAAAATGATTTGTAACTGGTTAGATTGTTTCGTTTTTTGATAAATTTAGTACATTTATCGCATTACGTTTATTTATGAATTATAAAGAGATTGCTGTCTCAACGATTTTTCAGTACGTGCGTGTAGATTTTTTTTTTTTTTTTTTTTTCAAAACAATTTTCAGTTTTGAAATTTAATGCTCTTTTGGAAAAAGGATTTTTGTTTGTATAAATATTACTTTAAACGATATCTATATTTATATATATACATTTTAATCTGTTCATTAAAAAGTTTACATATGTGTAGCAATATATTCAAACTTAAAAAATTTTTATGGATTAACATGCATATATAAGAAGTATACATTTGTACTAAAAATGTAAAAAATAAGTTTTTTAATACATTTTTAAGGTCTTTTTTACAACTTTGCATGTAATTTCGAATTATTTAGAGTTTCAGAATGACGGGGTCGTATTGTAATATGTATAAAGATCTCGAGCAACACGTGTAAAATTAAATTTATTCCATTATATGTTTATTTGTAGTGTTCTAATGTATTGGGAAAGAATGCTGGAGTTTGCCCAGATGAAAAGGTCGGCGGTGTTCCATCAGGGTATCAAATCCATACGTATGTTCGGAAAGATGGTATCACTGTCATCACTTTTAGGAGGAGTCTTTTGAACACAGGTAAAATAAGGTTATATAATATCCCTCAGAGAACTTGTTTCTTTTAAATATTTTATATCTAATTTGTATTTAGGTGCGTTCGTATTATAGCACCTATAATAGTCGTCTGGTCCATCCGTCCGCATAGAACAGAACAAAATCTACCCAACCAGTGTTGAATTCAGACACTTTTCTCTGGGAGGGACTTCTACGACTCCCGGGGGAGATACAATGGAGTTCCCGGGGAGGATTACATTTTTTTTTTTTTTTTTTTTTTACCATTGAAAGCACAAATTCTCAAATTTTCCGGGGGGGACTTTGATAGCTCCGGGGGGGATGGGAATTCCCCCCCCCCCCGGCCCCTTCTGAATTAAACACTGTACCCAACCGAATCACTTTAACATATTGTTTCAAAATTTTGTCGAGCCATTTCAAATTTAATCATAATCGCTTCTATAGTTTAATTACAAGGACAGTCAAGACTATTTTATTGCATTACGGTCAGTGAGAGAAAATTGTTTCAAGTGCATTTTAATGATGTTACATCCTTTCCAACATAATAAAACTGATATGCATTTATGAAGTGCATTAAAATATATGTTCTTCAGAATATGCAGTTCAAAGGATATTTATTATTCATTTATAGGATCACACAAAAGAATTCCGTTACATAATGAATAAGTGGGTGTGGAGACTAGAGGTCTGCACGAGCCGAAATTTCCGGCCCGGCCCGAAAGTTAAAATTTCGGCCCAAACTCGGCCCGGTTCGGAAAAATGTTAAAAATTCGGCCCGAGCCCGGCCCGGCTCGAGTGAATTTCTACAAAACATTGATCTTTCTCTAATGGAAGAGTTCAGACCAAAAAAACTTATCTTAGTCTTTTTTTTTTCTTTCATGTTTATAATCTCTATTTATGCAGAAGTGCCATAGGCTGCGATATTTACGCTTTTAATGAACCTTTGTTTGTTGTATGTAAATGTTTCAGTTATCATTAGTATTATTAATACACAAAAAAAATCTAAAAAATGGTATATGGTAAAAGCAAAATCTTCTAAGACATTGGAAAGAAAAAAATAAGTTTCCTTCTTAGCAGATGTAAATCTATACAGTGAAACCTCCAAATAAGGGACACCATGGTACCGCAACTTTCGTCCCTTAAATAGAGGTGTCCCTTATTCGGAGTTCCTTACATAGTGAAACCTCCAAATAAGGGACATCTTTGGGACCGCAACTTTTGTCCCTTAAATAGAGGTGCCCCGTATTCGGAGTGTCCCTTATTTGGAGGTTTCACTGTATTAATAAAATAACAAATCGCTCTGTTTGTGTGTGTCTGCGATAGTTAGCGAAAACTACGGTACGTACGAAGCTCAATTTTTCTGAGTAGCCCAATATCTCTCCTGATGCACCTGACGCTCAGAATTTCAAAATTTTATTTATTAACTGAGTAATTAATTAACACTAGAACGATCAAGACTGTCATTTTGACGGATTTCAAATTTCATGCTTAAAAATTTGATATAATTTATGGCGAGTTCCAAAATTTTATAATATGACTTTTAATGAAACATAAGAATATTTAAATATTGGTATTCAATTTCCTCTCACCCATTTTAATTTCCGTAATCAGTATGACATATACCTATTTATACCAAGAGCCGTCAAATTGACGGCTTCGGCAATTTACAAACTCATCCCGAAGTGGTGCGGACTAACCCCATTTTTCACATGGACTAGCCCTTTTGCCCATGCACAGTCCACTCCAGACTTCATATCAAACGTATTAGTAACTGGTAAATGTAGTTAGGACGCGATCATTATCAATTGTACTTCTAATGTGATAACGTTCTTAGTGAAAAGTGCAGTCTGTGAATAGTGAAATCTGTGCAAAGTCCAATCTCGGAAAAAAGTATGAATATATTTTTATGAAAAAAATAACATTTATTTTTTGTAAATTCTAGTCAAAAATGAAACGATTTCGAGGAAGAGAAAAATTATTCGGAAAATACAAAGAACTCACTAGTATAAATGAAGACTGTTCAGAAACTAATTCAATAATAATGACTCTGAAAATTCTGGAGATGGAATTGAAGCACGAGAACTATTGAAGAAAGTGAAGAAGAATATGAAAGTGAAGATTCAGGGAATAAAGATGAAATTCTCCAAAAGAACCACAAACGCAGAACAGCCAAACAGAAACTCAAAAAAGGCAAGAGAAAAAAATTGCTCTCGATGGTACTGAATGGAAAGAAATAGGGAATGGTTATGTTGGTAGACTCCCATCACATACTATATTCAAGGTTACTTCAGGTCCAACTGGTAAAGCTAAACGAAACATTACGTTTGATAATGTTAGCAGTGCACTTAGACTTATAATTGATAATCGAATGATGAAGTACATAAAAACTTGCACTGAGCTTGAGGCCACAAATGTTTTATAGAAGGACGATTGGAAAATTACTATTGAAGAATTGTATGCGTTTGTAGCTATTTTGTATGCTCGAGGATGGCTTATAAATGGCTTTCCCTATTTAGGCAAAGACGAACTTAGACCATCAGGAGTTCCTTTGAATGAATTTGTAGTTTTGAATCTTGTAAAAAACTACGCAAATTGTGGGAGGAATATAACAACGGATAATTTTTTTTACAAGTAAGGTGATTGCAAAGAAGCTACTGGCCAAAAAAACCCAGTCTTGTTGGAACTATACGAGCAAATAAAAGAGAATTGCTGAAAATAGTTAGAAAAGAGAACATTTCTCTTTTCTCCACAAAACTCTACAAATCAAATTATATTGTTTTAACAGTTTATAAAAGTAAGCCTCGTAAAAAAAGTACTACATCTTAGCTCAAAACATAAATCCGTAAAAATTGCTTCTAATCGAAAACAAATTCCTGCAACTGTGTCATTTTACAATGAGACTAAGTTTAGAGTGGACGTAGTTGACCAAATGGCCCGCAAATATAGCGTAAAAGGAGGGTCACATAGATAGCCTTTGCAGGTGTTTTATAATATTTTGGACTTGGCAGCAATCAATGCGTGGATTTTATATAAAGACACTTGTGATAAAAATATAACTAGAAAACAATTTTTATTTCAATTATCCGAAGAACTCTCCAGTGAATATAGGTTTAGCAGAAAAGAAGCCTTCTCCCAAAAACAAGAACGGAAATCAATGGATTCTGCTTTAGAAAATTCACAAAATATTCCATATGATTGCAAATATTGCCACAATCGATTATGCAAGAAAAATAAAGCGATTTATTCTTGCAATATATGCAACAAATATGTTTGTGGTAAGTGTCATCTAAGATAACATGTACTACTTGTAAAATATGTGCCTCATAATTAGTTCATTTATATCAAATGTGCTATACTATAAATGCAAATAGAAACTGGTTGTTTTTTATTAATAATTAATGAATTAATACATTAAATGTTATTTTTGTTAAATTATATATATTTTTTATTTACATTAACTAAGTCAAATATCTTTGTGGAAAGTGTTCATCTAAGATAAGAGGCACTTGTAAAATATCTGCCGTATAATTATTTCGTGCATATCAAATGTGCTATACTATAAATACAAAAAAAAAACTGTTTTTGTTTAGCTTCTTTATATTCATCATTAATGAATTATTATATTAAATATTGTTTTTGTTAAATTATCTTTTTTTATTTATAAGTTTAAAAAGTTCGTTGAAAATGTTAATCTATGCCTCATAGTTATTTCATGCATAGCAATGGTACTATAAATGCAGATAGAAACTGTTTTTTTTTTTTTTTTTTTTTTGAATTTTTATTAATAATTAAAGAATTGTCATATTAAATGTTTTTGTTAAATTACAAATTTTTATTTACATTAACTAAGTCAAAAGTTACCATGAAAGGCGTGATCAAAAATCCGTCAATTTGACGGATGCGGTAAAACTAGGTATATATGAAACACCGGTAGTTCTAGTGTTAAATTCCAAACCTCACTCTCATAAAAAATAGCTTTTTTCCCTTTCATTCTCTTATGGTTGGTTGGTTGCATAAAATTTTCGCAGAAATAATTAAAAAAGCTGGGACTGACCTTTAAAATTCATAGACTGGCAAACTGTCAGTTTAAATGAGGAATTTTTTTTTTTTTAATCACAGCTGCTGTACGCCATGGGGGAGAAAAAGATAAGTGGTGGCGAAGTAATCCGAAAAAAAAAAGGTTTGCAATATGAAACCATTTATCGCTGAAATTTTAATGTCTCAAACAAAAGCACGAGGAAGGAATTTTGTATTAATAAGACGGATTGGAAGAAATGAATTACAGCTGGAGCATATTTTACGAAGAAATAGTAATTTTTTTAAATGGCTTTTTCTATTATATTATTTATTAAAATAAATGTTTGCTTTTAAAATAATTGAAATTGGAAAATTAAAAATAATTTAACGTCAAAATAAAAATAAATAAAATATTGAAAACATATGATTTGAAGTAAAAAATTGTATTACTAAAAGTTTTTTTTCAGAAATTTTTAATATTTTATCCTATCAAAAACATGAATGTGAAAAAATGCCAAGTTCGTTAAGGGTTTCGCTAATAAAAGAAGCGAGATCTAACTGCAAACCAAGTTCTTTCGGAGCTCCTTAAATCATAACTCCTGTCATGTATAATATTATTCAATTGCTTAAAATGATTTGTTATGTTACTTATTATTCAATTGAGCGACTTGGCAAGTTTTCAGCTACCAACTTTAATCTTTGAGTCGGAGTACAATTTAATCTAGAATCTGAATGGCAAAGATCTAGTCAATCGAGTGTTCGAATAAGTATATTGAAGTTAAGGTACTGATAAGTTAAGGAAGGGATCAACTTTAATTTCTGATCAACTAAATAGAAAAAATGGAATAAGAGAAAACTTGCTAAGTCGCTCAATTGAATAATAAGTAACATAACAAATCATTTTAAGCAATTGAATAATATTATACATGACAGGAGTTATGATTTAAGGAGCTGCGAAAGAACTTGGTTTGCAGTTAGATCTCGCTTCTTTTATTAGCGAAACCTTTAACGAACTTGGCATTCTTTTACATTCATGTTTTTGACAGGATATCTTTATTTTTTGTCAAATCACTTCTTTTATGAGCGAAACTCTTAACGAACTTGGCATTTTTTCACATTCATGTTTTTGATAGGATATCATTATTTTTTGTCAAATAAATAGGTATTTGTTTCCTTTTTGAAATAAATAGGTTAAATTAGTTAAATTAGTTTTATTTAATATTAATTAATCTTTCAGCTTTTTCCTGCATTTATTCACTGTTTTTTTCAGTCAAATTAAAAAATTTAACATTAGAACTGCTTATGTCCCTTTAAATTCCACTAATAAGGATGTTTCTTTTACGTGATTGGGTACTACTTGATTATTTCATCGACCAAAACGTTTGTAGCCAACTTGGCGAAATATCGCTATATTGACGACAAAAATTACGCACCAAAAGTCATGCTAACATGACGCTATTTCTGGTATTTTGTCAAATTCCCATAGATTTCCATTGTAATCTGATAATTTATCCAATAATTTTGTTAGAGCAAGGACTGTCGCCATCATTTTAATATCTTTTTTTTCTTTAAATCGGTTCGCTAACTACCCAAGTTTGCTTAAATATTGCTATTTAGAAAGTTTTTAGAACGCTTTTCGTGCATTTTTACCCTTTTTAAATTTTGTATTTGTTAACAAATGTTCTTAGTGATCATTTATATCGTATAATTAATGAACATGCCAAATTTTATGTTTTTAGGCCCTTAACGTACAGACATCGCATTTTTAGAACGCTTTTTGCTCTTTTACCCCCTTTGGATTAGTAGAATCAACATAAGATATAGCATATATTGGAGCAAGGACTATCACCATCATTTTGATATCATTACTTTTGAGATCGGTTTGTTGCTTGCTGAAATTGCTTAAAAATCCCAGTTTAGAACATTTTTAGAACGCTTTTCGCACATTTTCACCCCTTTTGAATTCCGTATTTTTTTATCAAATGCCCTTAGAGATCATTTATATCTTATAAATTATTAACATTCTAAATCTTATAGTTCTAGGTCCTTCAGTAACACAAAAGTTGCATTTTTAGAATGTTTTTTGCTTCTTCACCCTCTTTTGGTTAATGGTATACACATAAAATATAGCCTATGTTTGTACCGGGGCGAATACCATCATTTTGGTATCATTAATTTTGAAATCGGTTCGGTGGTTTCAGAGATTAGCCCCGATACTCGCCAACTTGGCACTATTTCTGATATTTCGCGAAATTCCCATAAACTCTAAAATGCCAAACTTTGTTTCCAGTTCCAGTCCCTTAATATACAGACATCGCATTTTTAGAATGTTTTTTTTTGCTCTTTTACCTCCTTTGGGTTAGTGTAATCGACATAAGATATATCCTATGTTGGAGCAAAGACTGTCATCATAATTTTGATATCATTACTTTTAAGACCGGTTTGTTGTTTGCTGAGATTGTTTTAAAATTGGTATTTCGAAGTTTTTTAGAACGCTCTTCGCGAATTTTCACCCATTTAAATTTGATATTTTTTAGCAAATGTCATTAGTGATCATTTATATCTTATAAATAATTAACATGCCAAATTTTGTGCTTCTAGGCCCTTCAGTAAAACAAAAATCACATTTTTAGAATGTTTTTCGCTTCTGAACCCTCTTTTGGTTAGTGGCATAGATATAAGATATAGTCTATGTTTGAACCGGGGCGAATGCCATCATTTTGGTACCATTAATTTTGAAATCGGTTCGGTAGTTTCAGAGATTAGCCCTCATACTCGCCAAAAGTGACGCCAACTTGGCACTATTTCTGGTATTTTGTGAAATTCTCATAAACTTCCATTGTAATTCACTAATTTATCCTCTAACCAACCATTAATGTTTAATTAGTGATTTCTGATTTTTTCCTATTTATAGATCCAATAACCTACCTCCACACCAAATTTCAACTTCTTAAGTCACCTGGAAGTAGTCAAACATTTCTATGAGTGAGTCAGTGGTAAAAACAATGGTTTTCAGACGTCAATTTCTAGTGAACGGTAAAAGATTTAAAAAAAAAAAAAAACTAGGATTCGGACATTTGAAGATGGTCTTACACGACACAAAAAATTGCAAGTGTATAAGTCAAATAAAATTTAAGTTATTGAGGGGTCAAAAGTGGCTCGAAATGGTTCGGGTAATATAACCCACGGCCGGTGTGTCGCCTTTTACTTTGTGAACTTGGCTGACGCACTGCCGTGTGTCTAGATAACATAGATGAAAAATGTTTGATTTAACAACATATTAATAATTCCATGTCGTTATATAAAATATGGTGATGAAAAGATTCTTTTAAAATCATGCATGAAAACTTAAATAATAATATTAATCTAAAATCTAGATTTCAGAGTGCTTACGATTTTAAGATATCAACGAAAGAATGTTGATTTTTCAAGCAAAATCTTAAATGATGCTTCTATATTGATATTTCAAAGTCATATGATAAAAATAATCAAATAATTCTTGCCTATGATTGATCTATTTGTATCTTTCATGCATTCTGATCGTGTATTACAGGCAATAATGGCACAAAACGTTATTTTTTAAACGAAATTTTAGTCATCTATTCAATAACAGTTTAAAAGGTAAAAAACAAAAACAAGAAATACTGGTTTAAACCAGTTTGAATTGATCGGAGTTTCAAAGCACATGGTTTTGTTGGTGCTTATTTGGACTTAATGTAGTGGATTTTAGAGTTGCATTTTTTGTGTCACCCCAAGACATTATACGGCCACTCTATTAATTTCTTTTTACTGTATGGTTGTACGCATATTTTTAGCATTTCGAACATTAGAATGTATGAGTCATTAGCTCTGTTGCAGTAAAAAAATTACACAACACTTTTCTATGAGTTTATTTTTTTAATCATTGATTAAATTTAAATGTGTTCTATTCAATTTAAAATTGTAATGTGGCTTTAATTTGTTTTAAAAACAAAAATAAAATAGCTGTTTAGCGTACAATTGTTTGTAACCGCAAACGATTCATTCACCATAATAAATTATCAAATAGCAAAGTAAATTATCTATCAGAAATAGCCATAAAAAGAATAATAGCAAAACTGATTATAATCTTAATGTTTAGACTAATTTAAACATAACCCGATCCCAACCAGAAGAAGAAAAAAAGAAAAAGAAAAACCCAGACCACACTCCGATCTGTGATACACAAAATTTCCGTGAGTATAAACCCGACCCTAACCTAAAAATTATGTTTTGAAAAAACTATGGATTTGATAACTGACCCGAACCAAATCTGAATCCCGCAAAAATGTTCAAGTGAAGGATAACCCTATCCAAACAAGGTAAAATAATTTTCGTGGGCATGAAACCTGACCCGAACCTAAATATTTTCTTTTAAAAAAACCCGAAATATGACTCGAACGAAATCTGAAACCGATAAAAATATTCTAGAGAACTATAACCCGATCCCAGCAAGACAAAATATTTTCCGTGGTCATAAACCCGACTCAAACCTAAAAAACTCCGTTTGAAAAATCCTGAACTTTGACCCAAACCACATCTAAATCTGACAAAGTATTCGAAAGAACCATAACCGGATTCGAGTAAGACACAATAATTTCTGCGGACATGAGCCCGATACGAACCTAAAACTTCCATTCGAAAAAATACCTGAAATTTGAATCTAACCAAATCTGAATCTGACAAAACTATTTCAAAGAAACTCAACCGGGTCCAAACAAGACAAAATATTTCTATGGACATGAACACAATCCGAACCCAAAAAATTTCTTTTAAAAAATCGCGAACTGAACGAAATCTGAAATTGGCAAAAATGTTCCAGTGAAGCATGTCCTTATTCGAACAAGACAGAATAATTTCCATGAACATGCAAGAAGAACCGAACCCGACAGTTGTATTTGAAGAAAAATCCGAAATCTGAATTGAACCAAATTTGGACCCGACAAAAATATTCCAATGAACTATAGCCCAATCCAAGCAAGACGAAATAATTTCTATGGACATAAACCCGACTCAAACCTAAAAAATTCGATTTGAAAAAACCTGAAATTTGACCCAAACCACATCTAAATTCGACCAAAATATTCGAAAGAATCATAACTGAATTCGAGTATGACAAAATAATTTCCGTGGACATGAACGAGATCCGAACCTAAAAATTCTATTTGAAAAAATACCTGAAATTTGAATCGAACCAAATCGGAATCTGATAAAAAATGTTCCAAAGAATCGTAACCGGATCTGAATAAGACAAAAAATTTCCATTCACATGAACCGAATCTGAACCAAAAAATTTTTTTTGAAAAAATCACGAAATCTGAACTGAACCAAATCTAAACTTGAAAAAAAAATATTCCAGTGAAGCATGTTCTTATTCGAACAAGGCATCATAATTTCCGTAAACACGCAAGGAAACCTGAACCCAAAAATTACATTTGAAAAAAAAAAAAAACGAAATCTGAATTGAACCAAATCTGTTTCCGACAAAAATATTCCAAAGAACCATAACTGTATCCGAGCAAGGCAAAATAATTTCCATGGACATGAATACGACCCGAACATTACAACTCAATATCAAAAAATACGTAAAATCTGAACCGAACGAAATCTGAACCCGACAAAAATGTTCTAATGAATCATAACCAGATCCGAACAAGACAAAATAATTTCCATGGAGATTAAACCAATATATGGTTTGGCAACATTAGATTGCAATTATATTACGGTAAGTCTTTGATTATATTTAATTTCCCGTTAGGTTACAGTTAGGTCACGGTTAAGTTAAAGTTAGGTTAAAGTTAAATTGTATTTATGTTATGGTTAGAATAAGGATATGTTACAATAAAGTGAAGGCTAGGTAAATTAAATATAACATTTATGTTATATTTAATTTACGGTAAGGTACTGTTAAGTCGAAGTTAGGGTACAGGCAGGTTATGATTACGGTACAAAAGTTTACGGTTAGAAATTTATCCACAGAGTGAACATTTGATTAAATGAACGCATGATTTGATTAAAAATAACACTTACTTTTGTTAAATGGCTCTGAAATTATAATACTATATACCAACCTTTTAGCTACCAGCGAGTATCGATTTCATTCATGGTATAGTCGGATTTAAGAGTGATATAATTAGTTTGAAATTCAAAATATTTCACTTGGGATTTCTATGTGAAAAAAAAATTACTTACGTGACTTAACAGTGATTTTTAGTAAATATCAGCACTTTAACACGAAAATCACGCAGTCGTTGGATACATATTCCCTCCTGCGTTTCTCATCGCTCATTTTGAGTATTTTTTAAAGCTTAATATTAGTTGTTTTTTAAACCGATTTTTCACACAGTCAGTGGCCACGTATTTCAGACAATGCATTTCTGCATGTTTCGAGTTAATGATAAAATCATACAAATTTCAAGTTCGTTTAATATTGTTAATACGGACCCGGGCAACGCCGGGCGGGTCAGCTAGTGTTTAATATATATTTTTTTCTCGCGTATCGTTATATTCATTTTGCATAAATGAACAGTTTAAAAGAAATTTGCAGTTTTCAGTTTAAACGAAAATTCCTTCAAAATCATGTTTTTTTTTTTCTTTTTTTATGTGTTTACTTCTATTTTAAGACGCCTAGTGATCTGAGATTCTTTAAAAAGAATAAATTCTAATGTTTAATTGTAGAATAATAACGACTTAAAAGTATATGCCTGTTTTGTAAAAAATTTTGGACCAAGTCAAAATTTACTGATTTATGAAGACATTTCCACGTCCAGAAAAGAATTTTCATACGGGAAGATTCAACATGAACTGATAATTTTGGTCCTTGAAGACTAGGAAGAAAGAAATCGGTCTCGGCTTCATACGGAAAAAATAAGTTAGGCTCGGCCCGGCCCGATACTCCAGGGGAAAAAAATTAAGGCCCGGCCCGAAAAGATTAGTGACTAGGCCCGCCCGACCCGGCCCGAGTCTTCACAAGCAAGGCCCGAGCCCGGCCCGAATGGCCGTTAATGGAAATCGGTCCGTGCAAATCTCTAGAGGAGATGTTATTTGCATCGCGTTTAAATTAAGCCATTTCACATATAACGAATTTAATATACGTTACTGAGATTTACTGTAAATTATTTTTTGTATAATAGAAAGTGCATAGTATTTTTACAGAGACATGCAAAAGATTTCGGATACTAAACAGTACCCGAAAAACTATAGTAGCGATGATTGTTGGAAGTGCATTTTTACTTGTGATGAATTTTTAAAGTTTAACTAAATTTTTGCATTTTGCGTTGTGTGTATAAACGTTCTAAAACATATATAGGGCTACATTGTATTAATGCATAGGAGTGCTCAGTTATTGTATAAAGATCTGAATATTTATAAAACTAGTCATAGTACGAACGCACTTTATTTGCCAAGTTTAACATAAAATTTCTAACTTTTTTTAAAAATATTTTTTAGGTGACGCTGGTGATAGGGACTTCCATCAAGAAGGCGACACTTACTTAATTTGGGCTATTGGAAAGTACAATCAGTACAAAGAACCTACATATCACAGGCTTGTTCTCAGAGGTATCTATAAAACATTTTTTGAATGCTCACATAGATCTTTGTTTTACTACATTTCATGTCAGAATATATGTTGACAAATACAATAAAAATAAAATCATTTTTTATATCCAGTAAGAAAAATAATGTACAAAATTCTTTCATTTTTGCTTATGAGTATATTTCATATTTTTACTGTCAGCGTCCCTTTTTCTCAAATATGTATCATATAACGATTAATGAGGAGACATAATCTTAATTTCAGTCGTTTTCGAATTGCCCAGATGGCTCAGTGGTAACGTGTTTGCCTGCTGTACAAAAAGCATCCTGATTCGGTGTCCAAGTTTGATTTGGAATAGGTTTTATCTAATAAATTCAATTTTGTCGAATTTTTTGATTGTGTTTTTTTGTAACCATTTTAATTACAAAAGTTGCTGAAAAATATTTTGATGTGTGTATATATATAATATTGTTTTTGAGGAACTGAAAAATTTTAAATCTTGTTTAAAGTTTAGCTAAATTTTTAAAATTTTGGAATTTTTAATTTTTGTTTAAATAATTTGTTTTATTTTTCAGAAAATTCAAAATCGTAAGTAAAGTCACAAAAATGTTAGAAATGATAACATAATTCCTTTCGATTTATTATTTTATTATTATTAGAGCTTTGAGGAGTAGGTGCTGCAGCAAAGAGCCGGCATGACCTCAAATGATCACAAAATTAGTGTCACAGTATTATGATTTTGATACAAGAATTACTAATGCAAAAAAAAAAAAAAAAGTTTGCGTTTTCTAGTTTAATGTTGTGGGGGTAAGGGTGACATGTTTATGAGAAGTGAAACTCCGCAATGAAAAGCTTCAAAAGGGGGAAGCGCGGCTTTTAGTCTAACTACCGACAGCACAAAAAACATAAGGTAATCGAGCATAAAAAAAACCTTTATTTTATGGAAGAGTACAAATAAGGGAATCTAATGATCTATGTTTCCCTGAAGCGAAGTGGTGCATAAGCCAAAAATTAATACCAAAAGTGATTCACTCATTGGTTTATCATTGTGTTTGCCCTACATTGAAAGGTATGGAAAACTTGGGAGCAGGAAAATACAATGATAAACCTACGAGTAAACCACTAGTGGTATTCATTTTTGGGTTATGCACCACATCACTTCCGGCAGACATGGATCATTAGCTTCCCCTATTACTACTCTTCCAAAAAATAAAAGCTTTTTCCTTGCGTTCGATACCTTGGATTTTTGTGCTGTCGGCTCTTGGACTATTTAGTGGACTGGAACTTTAAGTTCTCAAATACAAATCTGAAATTACAAGCCCCTACAAAATATCAATTTAATGATCAATAACCTAAATTCACGTGATAACCAATTAAAAGGTAAAAATTAAATGATCTACAAATCCTCTTTTAATTCTACAGTATTTAAAGTAAATAATAATATTCTTACATTATTCGTCACACTGTTTTGAAGGCATTATGAAAACTCAGATGAAAATAACATTTATTTTATGAGGAAGTAAGTATCTGTGCTGTCATTTATTAATTTTGTTCCAAAGCTTCCCCCCCCCCCCCCCGAAAAAAAAACTATTTTTAAAAAATATATAAAAAAAAAAAAAAAAAAAAAGGTTAAGTTTTAAATATGAAAAGAATAGGTCCAAATTTGTCAATCTCGGGTCTCAAGAGGTTAAGAGGAAATATGATTTTCAACTATTGCTGCTTAGGAAAGATCTATTATGGAAGGAGGAAGATTTTGTCTTTTGATGCTGTTATCAATTTAGATCAACTAACATTTTCATTTAATATGTAATTTGTTTTTTTTATATTAAATAGTCTGCTGTTGTGTTTTTAAGTCTACCTATTTTTATGAAAAGGTGATGTTATTATTACAATAACTAGATGATTATAAAATTATTTAATTATAATATGTGAAATATCCCAACGTTTTGCATTTCTAATCTTCTATCACATCTGTATGCATATATAATATACTATTCAAGAAATTAAATCATAAGTATTTTGAAATGATATTTGTATTTACTTGTAAAGAAAAGAGAATGTTGTCCACTTGTTTTCATGAGAAATTCTGCCTACCCCTTCCCAGGACGGGAGCAAGGGCAAGCAGACATTACTATGGTTGTATTATGTAACAAAAGGCTGCTATCAATTACTTTTAAATAGTAGCTTTTTTTAAGTGTTATTTGATAGATTTTATTGACTCCTCTTTACTTGATCCAGTTAAATATGCGAATAAAAAATGTATAACCTTATAAAAGTATATCGCTGGAAACAAAAATTGCAAATATCAATTTTTAGACACTATTGATAACAATATCATTTGGGGATGGGGTTTCGGTGGTACGATATCAAGAGGAGCAGGGGCCAAAATTATCAAAAACCTTGAAAAGTTAAATGTACAGGTACACCCCTCGTAATTCGGGACATTTGGCAACACAAATGGAGAAAGGCCCATTTACTATAAAATATTGATTATATGATTTCTAACATTGCTTATGCTAGACCGGGAGGCAGCATCAGACAATTACCTCATAGAGTTCACTGTTGAAAATCTAGGTTTAAATATCGATTCACATATTAAAATGTAATTGATCTGCCAAATCATATCTTGGTGGAAAATATCTAAAAATCACATTTTAGCGGTTGACTCAAATTGAGCAATATTTTCTTGTTCCCAATCCTGCATGTTTTCTTTCTGTACTTTTGTATTGTAGTACTTTAAAGTGCAGGAAAGACCAATGGTAATTCTACAAGTCAACCGTTAAAATCGTGTTTTTAGGTGGTTTTCACCAGGATATGGCTTATTGCCAGGATATGGCACCAGGATATGGCACCAGACCGATTGCATTTCAATATGCGAATCGAGATTTAACTAATCCTAGATTTTTACTCGTGAACTCGATGACGTGATTGTCTGTGCTGCCGCCTCCAGGTCTATGCTTAATATTTTTGTCAATAAGCACGCTAATATGGACAATAGCTATAAGAATAAGTTAAGAAATCGCAAATTGAGACCTCTTTGATGTCTCTCTTGTTTAAAGTTTGAGCTTTTCTATTGCAGGTGACTTGAAACTCAGTTTGGGAAGAAAGCCGGGTGTGAAGAATTGCCAACCATTCATTCGTCCGAAACAAAAAATGGCACCTAAGCATTGGGGACCATTAAAAATACAAGATCCTCAAGTAAATACTTTTACAGTAAGAGTCGGTATAGCTGGCGGGCAGAAAGGCTATGCAGGAATGACGGGTAAGAAATCTGTTTTTTTCCTTTCCATTATGTTTGATTTAAAATATATATTAGATTACCTGCAGTATATTTTTTAAAAATATATATGGAGTCTTACTTCAACTGCTTCTGAATACGAAAGGCAAACGGCTCTAAAGTGGAACTGTAGTAAAAAAAAAATTTGCCTCAAAGTTAAAACGGAAACGAACATAAACAGAATTGGAATAAATCTCGAAGTGCGACGAAATTATTTTCAGATGTTGTAAACTGATAAATCTAATAACTTACGAACTACAATTGGAATATTTGTCGAAAAACAGCATGCCATCTTATAGCTGAACTATTATATTAATAGTGAACTCAATCCGAGTGCCATTTTTAAGTCTATTTTTCTGTCAATACATGTGTATGTTCACGTTTAATTGAATAATATTCTTGTAGTTAAAATATATAATATTAATAATTTAAAATATATAATAATTAAAAGCACGATGTTACCCTCTTTTTAACACTTTCCAACATAGTTGAAAAGTGTTTGTCTGTTTCTGCTATAACTTGCGTTTTATCATAGAATTTGAGTTTTCTTGTTTAACCCTCACTTACACAGGTGGCGCACTGAGTGCGCCAGTCCTTGAAAAATGCTTCATGAATTCCTAGAAAATCACGTGATTAATACCTGCTCTCAACCTAACCTCTTTTCATTTGTTCCTTTCAGAAAGTTCATTGGTTAAAGGTTGAAGGTCACAGTTTTCCGCGTTAATTTTCAAGATTATTTTCAGTTAGTCTCTTTTGGCGCACTGAGTGCTACAGCTGTGTGACAATGTAAGTATTTTACATTTCGCTCTTTTCAGTTTGCTATTTTATTTTTGCATGATTATAAGTCGTTTTAATATTTACAGTATTTTTTAAGTAATTAATTTGCTAATATTAAAAATTATATATATATATATATATATATATATATATATTATATATAAATATAAACCCGAAATAAGTTGACATTTTTCTATATATTTCAGGAGTGCTAGAAAAAGAAATATAGTTCATCCTGATGATTATGCGAGACTTCTTCAAGAGTTATCAGATGAAGATTTAAGCGATTTGAATGACGAAGATTTCGATTGTGACAGTGAAGAGCAGATAAACGAGAGTGATCATGATTCTGAATCTGAAATAGAGGTATCTTCTGATACAGAAATTACAGAATCAGATTCAGAGAAAGATGAAAACTATTTTACTAAAACAATATATGAAAGTATAAAAGGAAAAGGAAAAAAAATAAGTGAAACCTACAAATGGAAAAAATCTCCTGTCATAAGTAAATATTCGAAAGTACGACAGAAAAATATTTTAAAGAAGATATCACCATTTGTAAAACAAAATGATAATATTATAGATGAAATTTCAGCCTTTTTCAAAATTATAGATACAGGGATGATTGATCTAATAGTTTCTAATACAAACTTAAATATTGAGAGTAGACGTAAGAATGGATATAACAAAAAATATTATAAATTTGTCGGAAAAGATACCAGTAGAGAAGAAATTATGGCTGTGACTGGAATTTTATACCTGATAGGTTTGAAAAAAGCTAGCAAGATAAATCTACGTGAATTGTGGGCAAATGATGGCACAGGTATAGAGCTATTACGTGGTGTTATGTCTCAAAATAGATTCCAGTTTCTTCTCAGTGCTATTCGATTTGATGATAAAAGTACGAGAAAGATAAGAAGAGAAAAAGACAAGTTAGCCCCAATAAGAGATTTTTTGGATTCTTTTGTACAACGGTGTAAAGAATCTTATTCACCAGGGGAATACATCACTATTGACGAAAAGCTTGAGCCATTTCGTGGTAGATGTTCCTTCATTCAGTATGTCCCCAAGAAACCAGCGAAATATGGGATAAAAATATTTGCACTAGTTGATGCAAAGACTTTTTATACAAACAACCTGGAAGTATATTGCGGAAAGCAGCCTGGTGGGCCATATTTTGTTTCAAATAAACCTTTTGACATCGTTAACAGACTAATTGACCATTTAAAAGGATCAGGAAGAAATTTAACAACCGATAACTGGTATACCAGTTATCCTTTAGCAAAGTCATTGCTAAATGATAATATCACTTTGTTAGGAACAATGCGATCGAACAAAAAGGAAATTCCTCGTGAATTTCTTCCTTCAAAATCAAGACAAGTTGGTTCTACTCTGTTTGGATTTCAAAACGATATAAGCATTACGTCATATGTACCGAAACGAAATAAAGCTGTTATTCTCTTAAGTACAATGCACGACGATGCAAGTATTGACAAAGAAACAGGAAAGCCATGTGTCATACAGGATTATAATCAAACAAAATGTGGCGTTGATGTAGTTGATCAGCTGGGAGGAAATTATACTGTCTCAAGGAAAACATATAGATGGCCAATGTCAATTTTTTATGCATTGTTGAACATAGCTGGGATAAACAGCCAGATAATTTTGGCTTCAGCGACAAATACAGCTTCACTGAAAAGAAGATATTTCTTGAAGAATTTATCTTTAGCACTTATCAAGCCACATTTAGAAAGCCGAAGTTCTATTATGAATTTGCCCATCAAAAGTAGAGAGATAATCAAGAGACATATCGCTGAAAAAGAGACAACGAAAGCTGAAGAACCACCGAAGAAAAAAGGCCGATGCAACCCTTGTGGTCGTGCGAAGAACAACAACACTACTTTAATTTGTTCACGTTGTAAAAATTTCACTTGTAAAAATCATATGTATAATATTGAATACACTTGTATAAAATGTATTAACCTGGAAATTAATGAAGATCATGATCTTTCGGAATAAAGAATTTGTAAAGTAAGTTATTCCTTTTTACGAACTCTATTCTTATTCCAATGGTTTCATTTAGTTGAATTTTAAGTATTATTTTACAAAATATAAAACTAAAATTTAGAAATATATACATTATTACATCTTTTTTGATATATGTTAATCCATTAAATAGTTTATTTATTGAATAATATAAAAAGCGATGCTTTTATAGCTTGAAAATTGGCTGGCGCACAATGTGCACCACCTGTGTAACAACGTAACTTTCTACACCTGTGTAACAAAGGGTTAACTGCTTGAAAAAATTATTTAATCTATAAACTTCATTATTAATTTAGGTTGAAATTAAAGTATGATATTGTAAGAATGCATAAATGTAATATTAATATCTAATATACATTATCCTTAATATGTATCTAACTAAGTTCTAATTATGTGTCATTAAAATTATTTAACGGAATACATAAACAAAGATTTGCACAATTTATTCTAAATTTTTTAATTAAAAAAAATATTTACAGCTCCATTTTTTTTCTAATTGTGTTAAAACAAGCTACTGTAGGTGATCTCCCCTCTTAGCTCTAATTAAACCATATGAAAATACATAACACATTTGAAAACCGGATTTCAGCTCTTCCAATCCGCAATCTGAAAATTAACCGAATTCGTTGAGCAGGACTTATATAAGATACATATTTTTATCTATTAATACATGCATGTAAAAATTTAGCTCTGTTAAAAATACATAACTCAACTGAAAATTCCCCTCCACCAATTTCCACTAATAAGAATAGTATGTGAATTCCTGTTACCCCTGGACCGTTAAATGACTATATAGGGCCTCGACAAAGAGTTATGCGTCCTCGACAAGTTCCCCGCACATTTCAGCGTTCTTTACTTGGTAAAATTGTGTCAGAACATCTTGGCTACGGCAAAATTTGTGCTCGGTGGGAAGTGATAATTTTAAAGAGTGCACTGAACAACTGATTTAGTACGGAACTGGCGTTAGCTGAGTACAACGTGGAAATGATAAGACTCCTTACAGATATGACAAATACTTAGCTTTAGGAGGAGATGCAAACTTATGCAGATAATTGTTCTGAAAAAAAAAAAGTTTGTTCTTAAAGTTTTTATATCTTAACGGTCGTTGCTTTGTAGATCACTCTTTAATTTTATGTTCTCATAAACTCAATGTTGCTTCAATGTGGTTTAACCCCTTGAGATGCGGTGGTATGCCTATGAAACCACTTAATTCCCAAATACAGCATTTGGCACAAGAATCTTGGTTTAAAAAAAATTCAGCTTATTAGATGCGTGAAACATAGCTTTTTGCTATTTACAAATAAAGTTGTATTTACATTCAGTTGTCATCCATTAATTTCAAAACTTAAGTGATGAAAGTGCTCTGCACCTTAAAGGGTTAATACTATAATTAGTAACGTATTTTTACGCATCTAAATTGACTCTCAATAAAAATAATCTTCGATACTACAAAAATAGAATGATTTATTTCACACTGAGAAACATTTTTCATGGCTGAGAAAAAGGTTCTGATGTAGTCAAAGATCCGACAGCACAAAAACCTGTTACCAAACACAATAAAAAACCTTCATTTTATGGAAGAATAGAAATGGGGGAATCTAATGATCCATATCTGCAGGAAGTGAAATAGTGCATAGGCCAAATTTAATACCACTACTGGATGACGAGTAGGTTTATCATTGTGTTTGTCCTACAATCAAAGGTATGAAAACATGAAGGAGATGGACTGGGAGCATGAAAATACAATAATAAACCTACGAGTAAACCACTAGAGGTATTAATTTTCGACTTATGCACTACTTCATATCCGCAGACAGGGATCATTAGATTCCCCTATTACTCACGCTTCCATAAAATAAAGGATTTTTTCTTGTACTTTTGATACCTTTAGGTTTTTGTGTTTTCGGCTCTTCGATTAATACAAGATTACAAAATTTACATCATTAGTTATGTAGCATGGCAAAAAATTAAATTAAATTAAAAAAAACAAATATTGCTATCAAATTAATCGCTCATGAATTATAAGCGCGCGCATGTACAAGAATGAATACACAGATAATTGAAAAATTATCAGTTAACAAAGAATGGTCACAAATGCACCACTTACCTGCAGGCGCAACCTTGTTCAACGTTTTCGAAAAAAATCGCCATATTTAACGATTTTTTTTATTGATTTTTTTTTTAAATAGTTCTTTGTTGATGACAATTCAATATTAGTTTTTCAGGATTGTACCTCATCAGTGTTAGGCTTTAGGGACAAAAGCATCTTTTTT
The DNA here is from genome assembly GCA_964019185.1 of Maratus speculifer. Lineage (NCBI taxonomy): Eukaryota > Metazoa > Arthropoda > Arachnida > Araneae > Salticidae > Maratus > Maratus speculifer. Next base: position 165,212,745 of record OZ025303.1, read on the forward strand.
TATAATTCGAAATCAACTATTTTACAAACGGATTTTGTTCAAATTTTCAAATACATTTTTTAAGACAATACATATTCAATGTTTTAAACTTTGGATTAAAAGTGTGTTTCTTAAATTTATAATTTATCTTGTTTCCTTTAAATGCTTGATGTTTTTCCTCTCTTTCGATAGGTCGTTCTTCTCCCGGTGTAGCGTGGTACATCAACGGCCTCCTATGTCCAGAACTTTATCTTAGAAGAAATAGAAGGTATACTTTCGTAATCGAAGGTGGTAATGATCCTTATAATGCAAGATTTTATCACCCTTTCTACATAACAGATGACTCTCATGGAGGATATGGAAAATATACTGAAGAAGAGAGACAAGTAAGTACAGCCATAAATGTACTCCGATGCCCAATAATTAACAACAGATCAGTTTTAACTGACGTCACACCCTAACAATTGTGAGGCTAACGAGAAAGACAGGCTATCTCGGTGTATACGAGTGTCTTTTTTTACAGACCGCTAGAACGACGTGATACTCATCCCGTACACTTGCATTGGTGGATTCGAACATCGCGTGACTCCAGCGGTCTGTAAAAAAAAAAAAAAAAAAAAAAAAAAAAAAAAAGATAAGTGGAATGCACCGCGGTAGCCTGTCTTTTTCGTTATCCTCGCTAACAGTCAACTTGGCAACCTCGTGAATGTTTTGTTTGCCTTCCAATTTTCCCGGATTACTTCTCTTTCATTGATTGAGCACAAAAAGATCAGCGATCTTTATTGGTTGGTGAAAAATTGGACTGCATGTGCTCATGTGTTGAAACTGATCTGATCTATTGAAAACTTACCTATTCGGTAATGGAAGCGATGTCCCTAATAAAATAATTGTTGTATTTTTTTTTTTTTTTTTTTTTTTTTTTTTTATAATTGGGTTTCAATATTGCATTTATTGGATATATTTTTAATTAAACATCAATATAGCAAAATATTGGCTTTATTTTGGAAATTTTTGTAGTTCAGTGAAATTATTAAAGATGTATACCCCCATGCAACCATAATCAACCTGTAAACGTACAATGTTTTCTATAGATCATTTAGTTATCATATCCAATGAGAACTTTTTGCTAAATTCTTGAGGATATAGAGATCGAATCTTAAATTTCATTCTCCTTAGAAAACTCTGTCGATTCTACACTGGTATTTAAATATTAAGGACGAGATGGTTTTTTGAATGTAACGTTATGCAGAAGATTTCCACGTCGAGCGAAATCATGCTGTGAGATCTCAAAGATGTGAAAACGTGGGACAAGTGACCAAAGCCATATAAACAATCTGTTCTGTTGCTTTATTCGCCTTTTATGCTAGTGTATCTGCTTCATTCTTAATTTTTGCGTATTACTGTATTATCTGACGCACATGCGCATTAAACTTCTTGCTTCATTTATTTATCTTTCTTAATCCTAATTGTTCAAAAAATGTTAAAATTATGCGTAAATTTTCTATAGGTATGACATTTTCAGAATTAGCGTTTATTATATAAGTGTCTATTGGGTAATTTCAGTCATCCAAAGGAAACCTGAGTATATCCTGGATATTTTTGTCAGCATGTTGTCTGAGACTGGCTTCATGTTGAAAAAATTAGCAATCAGTATTGCAGAAATATTGATTTTTAATTAAAAATATTGGCAATGAAATGAACACTTTTGGCTAATATTGATACAGTATTGGGAAATTTACATACCATTATTAAAGTAATATTACATGCCAATATTGTTCTTATACTAGTGATGTAATCATAAAAAATTGCTCATGTCTTACAGTAACTGTCATAAACACTATCTTCAAAAAAAGGGTGGATTCTTAACATTACAAAATTTATAAGTCATTTATTTCTTTGCATTAATTTTTAACCTATCAATGAATATATTTCTCAATTTTATTTTTAATCTTAGGGTAAAAAAGTCTACGCTGGCGTAGAATTCGACAGAAGAGGTCGTCCACATCCTTCAGCTGGTAAGTTTTTTTAATCTCTTCGCTTATGTGGATAAAACCGCCTACCTTTTTAATTAGTTGCGTTTTGAAACCAGAATTCCCAGCGTAATATAAGAGAATTTTGTTTAACTACTTTGCACTTATCCTTATAACAAAATATTACAAATATGACTTATTTATAATATGTTTATTGCCGAAACGTCAGTGAAAACTTACTTAGGAGACACGAAATTTTTTTGTGTTTGTCTGTCAGTCTGTCTGTTCCGCGATAACTACCGCAAAAAACATCCGATTCGCTTGAAATTAAGTGGGTATGTTAGTGAGGCACTGGGATTAAGTTGTATAGTTTTTTGTAAGATTTGATTCATTCGTTCGGAAAATATAGAATATTTTATATTGCGCAATAATACTTTTCTATGGCAAATCCAATGATTTTTAATTTTTTTTTTTTTTTTTTTTTTTTTTTTTTCTTGAGAGAAAATGTCACATTTCATTAATATTCAATGATAAATGGATACTGAAATTTACCTGTTAAATTATTTGTATTGTTTTGAAATTTTGTCTATACATTTGTCAGTTTTTTAAAATTATTACTATAAATTTTGGAGATTTTTTATAAATGTGTTCCAATAATATAAACTAATTTGTTTTAGAGATTTACTTATTTCAAATGTATTTATTTCATTTTCTTTATTTTCTCTTAATGGTTGCTAAGCAACCATTCATCATAATCCTTATTTTTTATAATGTTATAAATTTGAATGCGTGTACGAAAATTTAAATGAAGTCAACGTCAAAACTGATGAATTAATGTGTTTGTATCTTTGTGTATATCTATAACATAGACCAGAAAAGAACATAGGCTATGTTTTATTAATTTTATTCACATATTTTCCTTAATAATTCAAAATTTCCTTCTTTTTCATGCAGAATCAATAGCGGTTTTTTAGATAAAATTTAACCAATTTCCTTTATCGTTGCCAAAAAAAAAAAATCAAAATATGGAATAATTTTTCAACGGCAATAAGTTTCAATTGAGCAATTTCCATTCGAAAAGTTAAATTAAGAAAAAATAAATATGACGTGAGAATTAAAATAAAAATATAGTACTTTGTTAAATATTAAACACGGAAATTTGTTTCGTTAATAAGAATTTTTCTGACAAATGGGGGCATAATTAGAAGTAAAATAATTATATTTGTAACAATTATTTTACATGATAAAATTTGACGTCATAATTGAAATAAAACAGGTATTTTATAGTAGTCGTAAAAAATATTAGAAACATGGATAGCAATAATTCATGAATAATGACGTCATTGCCGAAACTTCAGTGAAGGCTTATTTTGGCGACACAAAATGTATTGTTTTCCGCCTGTCAGTCTGTTCTGTCTGTCTGTCTGTCTGTCTGTCCGCGATAACTGCCACAAAATGCAATCAAAACATCTTTTTTTCGGAAACAAAATTGTAAAACCCTAGATTACTGGGTTTACTTTCAAAAGTTCCGGATACATCAGATTATGTGTTTGTGGTGGGCAGGTATGTAGAAGTATGAGTATACTGATAAATGCTTATTAAAACCCTTACTTATCCTTATAATCAAAATATATAAAGAAATACAAGATATACGATAACCATTAGCAAATAGATAGAAAGTTACAAATTTAAGTTTAATGAGATTACGGGGGGTTCAGGGGGGCGGAGCCCCCCTGAAGAAATCTACTATGTTATAATAAAAAAACAAAAGTAATAGATCATGAAAATTTCAGAATATGCTAACATAACTAAATCTTCAATTTAACGCTTTTGAAGGCTGAATACTTCTTATTCTTATTTTATTCTTATAAATAATTAATTTGAAAATTTCAAATTACAGTTTCCAGGAAGTTGAATATTACCCAAAGTGTTTTTAAAAAAAAAATGATGTGCAAAGCTGACGTTGAGGCTCCTGATCTGCAGATTTACTAGTTAATAAGTATTATTCTAGAAAAAGATTAATCCCCTATTTCCACTGGCATGATGAGACTAGATTTGTTTTTTAGATAGCAAGAACGTTTGGATGTGTTAATTTTTACAGTAAATGAAAGAATCCAGACATTATTTTGAAAAGGAACAAAAAATTACATTTTAGGGGCAGTCCATAAATGGTATCGCATTTTCCCCCATTATTTTTTAGATCCCTATCTCCCTATGTCGCAAAGTGTAGCATAACACCGTATCTCCTCCCCTTCCTTTTGTCATTTGTTACGCTATTTTACGTAAACATAAAATTGCAGTTCAGGAATTGAGCTCTACGTTATAGATTACATTTAAAATTTTATTTTTAAACTTTGAGTTTTGATCATACTTGTGAACATAACAATAAAACTTATAACAATAAAACGGATTCGAATTTGGTATGAAATAAGATGGTTTACAACAAAAAGCATAATATACAAATACAATAGTAATAATATATTATGAACGAGCAATTGGAAACAATATTCTAAAATTTGAAATTTAATTTAATATACTTCGCTATAAATCTTATCTTTACTTTATGAGCACAAAATACATTAAAACAGATTGATCTTTAAAAAGAAACCGAAATATGTTTTATTTAATTAGAATTGCTATTTCATTTATCACATTAATATGAACATTTATAAAAATATATATATTAGGTCATAAAGCAGAAATTACTGTGAACCATTTACTATTACGGCACTTTCTACAACGAAGATACATGCTCTTCCATAGAGGTATTAGGACATCGCTATCATCCTCTGGAATAGTAAGCCAGGGTTCCCAGCGTTATGGAAAGTCAGGGAATTTCAAAATAATCAGGGAAATTTCAAGATATATAGTAAAAGTCAGGGGATTTACAAATCTTCTTAAAATTCATGGAAAAATCTTAGGAGAAAAAATGAAAAATGACACAAAATTCGTCAAATATTCTCAAGAAAAAAAATCACAAAATTAATCAAAAAATCACACACAGAAACAGAGAAATTTGGAGAATGATCGAATAAAATATAGCTACTTTTGACAAAGGATTGTAAATATAAGTAGCAAGTTTCGTTGTATGCCCATTTGGCCAGAAAATGTTTTTAAACTTGGTCAGGGAATTTTTTGGGATTTGGTCATGAAAAGTCGGGGAATTTGCCAATCATGTTTTGCTGTGAACCCTGTAAGCCCTCATTTCAATGCAATAATAGCTAATCATCTAATGGTTAAAAAAAAAAAAAATGTGAAGTGTCACACTTCTTCTCCCTTCCACCTTCTTATCAAAAATTGTCACCAATTTCATGAAGCCCGAAGTCTTATGACCCAACTGACGGACGCGGAGAATGACCGTACGAAATGGATTCGTCAGTATAAGGAAAAATTCCCAGAGATATTCATGACGGTTGCAGGATTTTATTAAAACTGCAAATTAAAAATAAATTTCACGTAAAACTAAAATTCACCTTACTTGCCAGCTGAATGTTTTAGAACCAATTTTTGAAGAAGAAATTCCAACCTTAAATGGAAAAGACATTGATAAAGTTGAGTTTCATATGGGCAAAGCCTCTAATCACCCACATAAATCAGTTGTCGCTTATTTAGCAAAAAAAAAAAAAAAAAAAAAAAGAGAGAGAGAGAGAAACGGGAATAAATGTATCCTGTTTAATGAAATACTTGTAAAACCGGCTGATGATACTGCAGTGGACTTTTGCGCTTTCATTTTATTAATCATTTATATCAAAAATTATAAATTAATGAAAATTCTATCTTTTAAAGCATTTTTCTAGGTTTTTTTTTTTTTTTTTTTTTTTTTTTTTTTTTTTGTAATACATTAGAAAATTTACGCAATCATTAACTAAATTTTAAAAAGATTTTAGCAATCAAAATTAAATTTGAATTTATAAGAATTTTGTTCAATATTTACAATTCTACTTAAATCTGAGTTATTAGTATTTTCCAGATTTAAGAAATGTAGAAATGAAGTGCAATTGAAATATAGAAATATTTCTTAACTGAAACTTTTCCACGTCAAGAAAGTTAAAAAGTTAGAAATTGCACGTCAAGCGTAGCGAATGCGGTGCGTTCTTACTATGACGAAGTTTTAAAAACATTCAGATCTTGATGTAATAGTATACAGTATAATAGCCAAAATCTTTTGCGTGTCCCTGTAAATACTGATTTCTATTATACAGGAAGTAACTTATAGTAAATTATAGCAACGTATATCAATTTCATACAATATGTAGTAGATTAATATAATTAAAACGCGGCCCAAACATTGTTTTCCCCCCATACCATTATGCAATGGAATGCTCCAAAATATGTTTGCTCCTCGTAGGAAAAAAAAAACTAGTTTCGACCCTGTATAAAATTTAACTATCAAAATCGTTTCCATAAAAAGCGGACCACTTTTGTATTAGATTTGTTTTAAAATGTGTATGCCAAATCAAATGCATAAACCATAATACTGTATATTTTGCAGCTGGCCGTTTGTGTGCATGGATCCACAACGCATCTCATAGATATTCAGTGGATGACTATCCTACTTATCCCAAATTTAGAAATTCTTTGAAACTCCAATGTTCAGAAGGAGACCCAGCCACACTTTACTGGACACCAAATGCGAGTGTGCCAGAATTACTATACTATCAGGTAATGTTTTGGGCTGTATTTTCTGTTTTTAAGAATCACTAATAAGTATTGATTTAAAATTGCTTTGAATATCGCAATATTTTGTTAACCATTTGGAAAAGGTTTTTTTTTTTTTTCTTTCCATTTATAGAAATATCTGAACCATATCCGAATCCTTGTGATGTTCTTTTTTTATTCATTTTCTGATTGGTCCATGTTTAATTTCCAGAAATGAAATACTTCTGTAGCCACAATGACAAAAAAGTACTAAAAACTACAAAAAAAAATTAACTCAAACAAATTGAGATACAGCTTTCAAACAAATTTCATTTAAGGGTGTATTTCGATTCAAACTGCTTATTTTCCGATTTATTTTTGAATTCATTTTTGCTCTCAAATGCACCAAACTATCAAAATCTTTTATTTGGAAAGTACACAAGGTGTCGTGATTGTCGATTCTTTGATAAAAGCAGAAAATATTGCAAAAAAAAGCAATCAAAAGCGGCATTTCGAACCGATTTTTCCGAAGCGGGATATCTGGGAATGAAAAAAAGGATCCTACCGATAAGATAATTGTTTATAAATCAAATTTTTATGAATTGAGCGTAAAATGACATCACACGGCACCTCATACGTCCCTTCAAGAATCCCCTCAGCCAGTTTCATGTTTTTCCTTAAAAGATGTGTCTGAAATTGTATCGGAAAATTTCGAGCTGTTGAAGGTGGAAAAGCGTTTTTTCGAATATACTCTTAAAAGTAAATTTTTCTATCTATATGAAGATGTAAAAACTAAAAATGTGTGAAGTTTAGAAATTTTTTTATTAGTTTTATTAATTTCAAGTACTGAAAATTATAAAAGTATAATCTCATTTAAAATTTGTTTGATTGGTCCTGGAATATTAATGTTTAATCCATGACGTTACGTGTTATGACTCTTTACACAGTTGCCAAATTAGATTTTTTTTCTTTGGACCAGTAAAATCTTATACAAATATCCGTTTTATTTAATTGCGTAAATTTTGCGATTCTATATAGCAAGTGTTTTTGCATAAAAATATTATGAGTAAAATCGAGAAGTTGGTTACTATGCTCTTTTATTACGTAGCCACGTTTTCTTCATCATAAAAATGATTATTATTATTTTAAATATAGTCTAAAATTTTAGCCTTTTGAAAATATTTTCAAAGTAATCATTGTAATTTGTCAAATTACCTTTTTTTTTTTCAAAATATATCCTAAAATATTTTTGTTACACCTCTTCAAGTAAAATAAAATTGTTTACTCAAATGTTTATAGGGTAACATCCCCAGTAATTGGCATGCACCAGTGATTGGCACATCCTACAAACATGTCCTAAAATAAGATTTATATCCAGTTTTTTAAATATGCAAGCCCATATACTAGTTATATGCTCATTTACTTTAAAGATTATAACTTTGATTTATGCTACTAGATGACTATAGTGCCTAGAAAAGAGAAACATTTATGGCTTGTATCAAATTAGCCATTTTTGTTGCAAATGCTTCTTCTTTGGCTTAAGGAAGGCATGCTTTTCGATTCATTATTGTCTGATTTATAATATATTTTAAATTTTAAATGACAACAGTTTTATTTAGTTAAAAAGGGTTACTTTAATTCTGTAAAAGTATTTTCGACACAAATATTTGGATTTCCGAATTAATGATAGATGCCAATTAGTGGTGCTTCAATTTTGCTAGTTCCAAGTAATTGGCACCTATTCCAATTACAAGGAATTCGCAAGGAATTTGAGATTAACACTAGAACCGCCATTAGGGGTCATTATGACCCCTGCCAAATTGAAAATAGCCAATTCCAACCAGAAATTTGTTCAAGATTTGTTGAATACGTGCAGCACATAAATAGGCTAATTAAATAAGTTAAATAGTTTTAAATATAAATTCTGGTGTCAAACAATTGTTATAAAACTTGAATAAAATAGCCGGCGGTTTTAGTGTTAAACCACTTATTTTGGAAGTACTTTTAAAGTTATAGACTAATTGTGTTTATCATTTGTTCTTATTTGAAAATATGAAATATTATCAGTAATTGGAATCCATTAAAACTTCATATGACAATTACTGGGAACAGCATGATAGAGGTCTGCACGGACCGGAATTTCCAGGCCCGGCCCGGCCCGTAGGAAAGTGATTTCGGCCCGGCCCGGCCCGTTGCAAAACTCAAAAGTTCGGCCCGGGCCCGGCCCGGCCCGTACAAAAATCAGTGAAAACAGGCCCGGCCCGTTTTGGCCCGTTACAATTTCTACGATTTCTAAAAAATTCATATTTTTATCATATAACTAAGATTCTTTTAAAGAATACAGCATACATATCTATGGAATGATTTTACAGTATATTTTACAGCAAATACACATTAACAGCGTTAATGATTACTTAGATTCTTAGGCTTTCAACATTCGAATAAAGATTCATTAAAAAATTAATATGGCTTAGAATAAAAGAAAAAAGAAAGAAAGCTAAAAACATCGTTAATTTTGAAGTGTTTAATAAAAGAAGACTTATAAATATATTTCTATATCATTTTATTATAGATTTCAAATCCAAATTCATTCTTAAATTCAGAGAAGCTCCTTTCTGATACATTTCTAAATTCATTTTTTTCCTCAAAAACGCATAAGATTAGCAGATATCTTTATTCAGAAACTATATAATCGAATGGCGTTATCCATTTTTTGATACAAGCAATTTAAGAATACTGCAAACAAATAAAATACTGTCATAATTAGCGTTTTGAATAGAATTTCCGGAAGCAATAGCAAGGGAAGGGAGAAAAACCTGCAATCATTTAAGAAACTATTATATCTCAACAAGGTTATACAAGTATTTTATCTACCAAAAATGAAAAACGCTATTCGATTCCAAATCACTTCAATAGTTAGGCTTATCACTTTCATACTCTTACAATTTAAAATTAATCAGAAAATATGTCAAACTTTCGCACTATTGAGAAATTAATTTAAAAATCATCAAGAAGTATATATCCAAAGACTAAGCTAACATAAGTTCTTTATCGCTGTTAATTTTACAAATCATGTTTTCTGCCAATAATTAAGTCTAATACCGGTCCGGCTAGTCTATATGTAGAAAAATAATGCAAGCGTGATCTCGGACCGGCATGAGTCAGCTAAAAAAATATTAAAACGGGTTACACATAATGTAATTCTCCGATGCCGATACACTGTACATTTTTATATTGATGTTGTCAAACTAGTACGGCCACATTTATACTTATTCTCGTTAAAACCATTTTCGTTGAAAATAGCTCATATTTTATCGTTTCCGCTTAAATCTTCAGAACGGGCCGACAGGCCCGAAAATTTTTTTTTCGGCCCGGTCCGGCCCGTCTGGCCCGTTCAATTTTTTTGCCGGCCCGGCCCGTTTCTGTTGTTTGTCGGCCCGGCCCGTTAGAGAATTCAAAACGATTTCGGTTTTTTATAAATTTTGTCTTTGTTTGGCGCAGCATGTCCCTAAAGGGATTTTGCGCCATTAAACCCTACACAACCAACCAACCAACCTCAAAACGATTTCGCCGGCCCGGCCCGGGCCCGTGCAGACCTCTACAGCATGACAATTACTGGATATTAATATAAGTATAGTGTATTGTTTTAAAGTGTTCACATTTCAGACTAATATGCTGATTTCTTACTCTCAAAAACCTGAAATATGGCATCTTCATCTACAGTAAATTCATTTAAAGCGATTAAACCTAATGCAAAATATAAAGTTTTTAATATAAACATGTGCCAATTACTGGATCACAAGGTGTCATACATTGGTGCTCTAGGTGCCAATTACTGGTGATTTCAGCAACTTTTTATAAACATATTTTTATAAAAATACTTTTTCAATTTTTTTTTCTTTTAGTGGGCAAAATAGATGCAGAGATATGCATTCTTTGATTTAAAAATATTTCCAAGTAAATAGCTTATTTCTTTGTAATGAAAATTGAAGTAACTTTAAAGACAAATTCTTAATGTGCCAATTACTGGGGATGTTACCCTATATATAGAAGGTGAATTTCTTCAAATCTAGTGATTTTAAAAATCTAAAAGATTTAATAACTTTTTTATGATGTCCTAAAATCTAGCTGTTGATGTACTATTAATTCCAAAAAATGACATAAATTGAAAGTGTTTTTACATTGACAATGCATACATAATCATAACGCTCATTTAATTTCCATAATATGGAAAGAGGACCATTTTTTTTCGCAATTCACTCTAAAAAAAGGGGGGAGGGAGGGGTTTAAAATTCTAAAGATTGTTTTTTCATTATAATTCTTATTATAGTTCAAGAGCCGACAGCACAAAAACATAAGGCATCAAGCACAAAAAATATTTTATGGAAGAGTAGTAATAAGGGAATCTAATGATACATGTGTCTTCCGGAAGCAAAGTGGTGCATAAGCCAAAAATTAACGACACTTGTGGTTTATTTGTAAGTTTCTCGTTGTGTTTGCCGTATAATCATTTCATACTTTTGATCGTACGGCAAACACAATGTTAAACCCTATACAAGTAAATCACTAGTGTTTTTTGAGGGGGGTTATGCACCATACTTCATTCCCGGCAGACATTGATAATTAAATTCCCATATTATCACTCTTCCAAAAAATAAAGGATTTTTTTATCTTGTGCTCGATACCTTAGGTTTTTGTCAGGTCCGTAACTACCACCGGGGCAGCCGGGGCACTGCCCCGGGGCCTCCAAGACTGAGGGGCCCCAAACTGATGGTTAAAAAAACTATTGATTTTAGTTTATAGTCTAACTTCCTAGGAAATGCCCAACACCTAGCTAAAAGTTAGTAATTAAAAAAAAAAATCAAAATACTAGAGTAAATGTTTTTGCGTGTACGTCGATATACTCCATACGCTTCGCATGCAAAAGCAGCTCTTGAGCAGACAGCAGAATGTTGAGTCGAATGTGTCATGTCGTGTCAGCATGTTTGCCGATCCCACCGAAGCTAGTATAAGGAAGAAAATATGGTCTTCTGATCGGTTGAATAATATAAAAAAATCTGAAAAATCCTAGAAATTTTTATATATATATATATATATAAAATCGAGAAAAAAAAATTATCAAAATCCATCTTTCAAAAGGTTTTTAAACAGAAACGTAGGAATAAGTTACATAAACTCAAAAATGAATTTAAACAAAACGCTCTTAAAAATATTCAACCAATCGGAAGTCCTTATTTTCTCTCCTATCTTTAGTAGGATCGGCAAAAATTGCGTCGCCGCCAAACGGAGTGCGAGAAAAAAAAAAGTTGAATGTAGATTCTGCCATTGCTGAATTCAGTTTCGCCTCCGATTAAAAAAGAAAAAATGATAGAGGTCTTTTAGAAGGGCGAGCCCGTTTAGAATGCAATGAACTAACTTCATTTTTCTTATGTTTATCAATATAATAGCAAACAGAACGACGTGAAATACCCAATTGATTAGCAATTTCTCTCTGAGACATTGGAATTGCGGAATAATAAAGAGATACAATTTGACGTGCTACTTCTTCATTGACTAGATTCATCAAAAACGAATTTTTTCTTTAGTTTAAACGCTTTTTATAGACTCTGAGAAAAAGGAAATGCATTTTAAAAATAAAATTGTATGAATGTCTCGTTTTAACGGCCAGATTACGAAACTAGTCATTGGGAGCCACCGTAATACTTACCCATCATGGATATGCATTGTATGTATAATATGTGAAAATAAAATATATGTGAAAACTGTTTATAAAATGCATTGCAATTCCAAGACAAAATTTAAACGTATATTTAAATATTCTTAATATACATAGTAATGCTCCATTAATGAATTGCTGATGAACCCATTTCGACAAATTATGTAAAATACCAAACTACACAAGTAGTACCGAATTGCGTAAAAGAAACATCCTTATAACTCCAAAAACAATAATCATATTAACTAACAGTTTACTGCGTCAGATTAAGCGTCTCATTTCCAATTAAAACATATCTTTGAATTGAAATTTGAAGAAAATACAAGGTCATGAAAAATCGAAGAATGTAGAAAACAGGATTACAAATATCTCGGTAACTATTAATCCGACCGACTTCGTTCTTGATGCAAAATTTGTGTTATTTTATTGCCTTTTACGTCCTTTTGTTAAAATAAAAAATTCGAAAATTTTTATATACATTTCATCAGAACGAATTTTTCGAGAGTCCGAAAAATATAGTTCCGAATAATCAAGGTTACTGATATTAAATAGGCTTCGTCATATTTTTACTTACTAAGTACATACAAAGTTTTAAGTCTCTATCTCCATTTGTTCGTGAGATAGAGCGGTTACAGACAGACAGACACACAGACGGACGGACGGCAATTTTTTTTTCTAAAACTATGTTATTCGGAATCTCCAGTACCTGAAACGTGTAAATCCTTCAAAAATTTTTTTCGATTTTCAAAGCGATTGCAATATTTACCCTATACTACGTATGATAGGTAAGTAATAAAAGCCAAATGTTTCCATAGCAACCAAATCTCATCGACAATTCTCAATTGGACTTGAACGTTCACCATCTCCTAGTTTCTATTTTGTAAACTGTACTATGTAAATATTTTTGAAAATATTGTTAATGTTCTTATTTCTCTTATTAACCATTTGAAAAATGGTTGTTGTTTTCGGGAGAATGGACCCGATGATGTTACCACTTTTGAATGATGTTACCACTTTTGAATGATGTTACCACTTTTGAATTTAAATTAAATTCTTTATTTTTAGAAGAATTTTTATTTGAATTTAAATTAAATTCTTTACTTTTAGAAGAATTTTTATTTGAATAGTAAATTAAAATGGTTAAAATCATTGTAATAAAGGAGAAAACTAACAAATTTAAAAATGGGTAGACGGAAATTAACAGATACGGAAAAAGCCGAAGCCAAAGAAATGAATGAACGTGAATATCGCATTCAATGATATTAAACACAGTCAACATGTATAAGTTGCTTATTAGTTTGGCGATTCGTATCATTTGGCGAAATTGGTCGACGGGATAACTGAGTAATACTGTATTTGGTTTGGCGCAAAAACGTCTTTCAATGCAGAAAATGATAAAATCAAAAGATTATTGAGCCGCTGAAAACCAATTACGTGTTGAAAGGCGATCACGAAAAAGGAAGCAATTTAATGCCGAACCGATTAATTGTAAAACATCATGTCGCCAGGGCGACCAATCCACTAGCCATGGCGTTTTACTATCGGTCGGTTCTAACCAGGAAAATTTGAGTGCCAATAGTGATTCTAACAAGCCGGAAAATGTTATAGCTATTACTCTTGATTTTCCACCACCTAAAAAGAAAACTAAAAAGCAATCGGCTTGGGAAAAACTGGGAAAAAACTTTTTTGATTCGATGTCTGATGGACCCATTCACAGATGCATGTGCTGCGATCGATTTTGGTTTAAAACCTCCATCACCAAAATTCTGCTCTGTAAAATCAAACAATATATGCCAAAGTCTTACAAGTATAACAGTATATGCCAAAGCTGTATTTTAATAATGATTACTTTTGCACCAACAATGTTAAATAGTTTGAAATGTTTCTTTCGTCGCCAACTTTTATGCTTGGCGACAATAGAGTGATATAACTTAAACGAACCGTACCTTCAAATTGCAGCATGTATAAAGTCATTTATAGCAGTGGCACGGATAATACACAATAAAACAACTGGTATTTAGCTTAAAATGATAGATGAATGTATCGAGTGAAACATTTTTCAAATGGTTGGGGTAATTTCTTAAATTACAATTTTTTTTTTATTTTATTTATTTTGTATGGTGCCCTTAAAGGGCCTTTGCTTTGTTTGGGACCCGGCTTTTACAGGCCGATAGACAGACAGACAGACGGCAATTTTTTTTTTTTTTTCTAAAAATGTTTTTCGGAATTTCCAGTATCTGAAACGTGTAAATCCGTCTTTTTTCGATTTTCAAAACGATTGCAAAACCCTATACTGCGTATGATATGATAGGTAAGTAAAAGTGGGTCACAATTTTTGACACGACACTTTTTAGCTTGTATGAAAGAAATAGCATCGGAGGCTAAAAAAAAACTAATTTCATTTTTACTATGATATTATTTTCACTAACTGAAGTCATCCGAAAGTAAAATCTCAATATCAGTGTCCATAATGAAAAGAAATATTGAAATGTAATATCGTTATGAGTAAAAATGCGATGTTTTAAATAGTGACGTCATTTTCTCTTCAAATGTTTTTTAAAACTTACTGTTATTAGTAATATGAAAAAGGCGTCCGTAATAATATTGTAAATCCTATTTATCTGGTTGCTGAATGACATCATTTTCCTCATTTGAAAATTTTCTTATTTTGCTTGAGACATTAATTTTTATCATAAATTATTTTCTGTTATTTTATTTACATTATTATTATTTCTCAGTAAATATATTTTTTTACCTCAATTAGTGCATAATTATACGCAATCCTTTTATTGTGGTTAAATTTTACGAAAACGATTAACTTTTTTCTTTTAAATGCGAGGACATGTTCACAGATGAGATCAAGCTTCTGATAATGGAAAATAAATTTTTATTATCTAGAGAAAAGCTAAACTGAGTTGCCACCATTTGAAGAAATATCGTAAAAAAGCATTTAAAATTAAAAATAAAATATAAAAATGGAAATAAATTAAAAAATAGCTAAAATGGGCACAACTACAAATAAATAGCTTTTATTTAAAAAAATAATTATCAAAATCGGTTGAGTAGAAAATTCAGGAATGATGACACGATATTTTTAGCTTGTCTGAAAGAAATAGCATCGGAGGCTAAAAGAAAAAAAAAAAAAAAAAAAAACTGCGCCCTGGGCAAAGTTTTAATTTGCTCCGGGGCCTCCAAGTTTATAGTTACGGCTCTGGTTTTTGTGCTGTTGGCTCTGGGACTATTATACTGACGTAAAGTTTTACTCGTTATAAGACATTGAGTATTTGCACGTTTGCTGGAAAAGTAAATGTGGTTTTTTGAAAAAACGCGTTTTTCAATGTGATGTCCGGATTTTATTAGTTTTCAGATTGGTCCATGTTCAATATCCAGAAATAGAACACTGCTATTGTCACAATGGCAAAAAAAAACATTAAAAACTACAAAAAAAAAAAATGAACTCTGAAACAAATTGAGATACAGCTTTTAAACAGATTGCATTTAAAATTGCATTTTTTCCCTATGATGACGGAGTAAAAAATTAAATTGTGCGATGTTTACAAGTTTAAAAATTTGCAATACCGACAACTTTAAAGTTTCTTTAAAATTTATTATTGGTCCAAGAATCCATATCGTATGTAACATATCACTTTATTACGTAGGCCACGTTTTGAACATCATAAAAGTTTTTGTAGAATTTATAAGTGTAAAATTTTAATCTTTTGGAAGCATTTTCCAAATGGTCGTAATTTTTTTAATTAATTTTTATTATTTATTTATTTATTTGATTTTTATTTATTTTTGCAAGTGAAACTTCTTGTTTCAATTTTTTTTTTTTTAAACTACAGTCGAACCTCTATATAACGAAACTCCATACATCGAATTTCTCCATATAACGAATTTTTAGTAAGAACGGTCCCCTTTTCGCATGATTACATTAAAAACAGACTCTGTATAGCGAAATATCTATCTCCATATAACGATTTTTTTCATAAATTGATCTTAATTTATTCAGTTTTAAAAAAGCTTCGAAATCATATGGAATCAATTTTCCATCACTTATTTTTGATTTATCGTTCAGTGGAGAGGTTTTTTTTTTTTTTTTTTAAATATTACTTCTCTCCTTATTCTTTAAATCTAACAAGTTCATCCCACCTCCCACACACCTTTCAACATCCTTCTCAAAACACAGTCAATTGAACTGTTACACATATAAGAGAGGAATCAATGAGAGCACATAAGAGAGACCTTCAAATGGAGGAAAATATCAACTACAATTTTTCATTCCTTGCTAAAATTTGAGAATTTTTTTTGAGGGCGTAACAATTGTAATTTTAAAATCAAAACAACAAAAAATTAAGATTTCTTCCTCTGAAATTTATATAAGTCTTCCTCATTTGATTTTCATTAAACTTTCAAATAAATGTCTTTTCTCTTTTTTGAAACTGCTTAAATAAGTAAGAAATAAAATGTTAGGTTAATATATACTTTTAAACATTTCAAATTCTTAATTAAAAAGATCAAAAATAATATTTGTTCAAAATTTACACATTAAATACTATTTTTAACATCATACTCTATACATCGAATTTCTCTAAATAACGAATTTTTTACTGGAACGATGGATTTCGTTATATAAAGGCTCGACTGTATTTGGAAAATAGTTGTCCTCGGTAGAGAATTGGGAAATCTGAAGCATGTCTGAATCTTTTTATTGGTTGAATTCCGAAACTTATTTTATTCGTTTTCTCATTGGTCCATGTTTAATGTTCAAAAATTTAATACTTCTGTTTTTTTATTTTATTTGTTTTCTGATTGATCTGTTTTAATGTCCAAAAATGGAATACTTAACAAATTGTGCTAAAGATCTCTAATAAATTTCATTTAAAAGTGCACTTTTTTTTCTCTACGCAACGATGTAATATGCGATGTTTAGAAATTAAAAAATTTACAGTTCCGTAAATTGTAAAACTATAGTTTCATTTAAAATTTGTTTATGATGAGTTCAGGATTATTAATTTTTAATCTATGTCGTACGTAATATGAGTCAGATTAACAGCATCAAATAAAAATGCACATTTTAGACAAAGTTGTACATCTATAAATTAATGTTTTTTTTTGTCATTGGTCTAGGAATATTAACGTTTAATGCATTGCGTACGTAATATGACTCGTTATTATCCTAAAAATGATGTTTATTATTATTAATAATTTAACTATAGAATTTATTTATAAGTCTTTAAAATTTTAGTCTTTCATTACATAATTTTCCAAAAAGTCGTAATTTGTTAAATAAAATTTTTTTTAATGATTATTTTATACCTTTTGGTTGTTTTACGGCAAACTCTATGATAAACCTACGAGTAAACCACTAGTGATATTAATTTTTGGCTTATACATCACTTCACCTCGGGCAGATATGGATAATTAAATTTCCTTATTACTACTCTTCCATAAAAAGGGCTTTTTTGTGCTCGATACCTTAGGTTTTTATGCTGTCGGCTCTTGAATTGTAAGTTGCGTTAACTATTCAGAGGCAAGAGCCCAAGTATGTGTTAGGGATTGAAAAAGCGTTCGCAAAGTAGACGTGTCCGCTTCTCGATAGTGTCCGCTACGGAAATTTTACTGCACATACATTTTTAAACTAAAAAAAAAATATTTTGTGCATACTTTTGAAAAATCGTGTTGACCCGACTCGCAGGAGGCAAACCAGAAACACTCTAATCCGAAACAACGGAAGTCAATATCAGCTTATACCCTGTTCACACCACAAACATAAGATATCTAAGATCGCCGTGTTTGAAGCGGACCCTCCCGGAATAGCGTGCCTGTTCGCATTGAAAAATTTACCTAAGATATCTCAGCGAATGTCACTGTATCTCTGAACTGAACAAATGTAACGTATGCGCATGCGCTTGAAATAAAGGCGGCCACAACAGCCAATCAGTAAAAGCGAAGCTTCATAGCCAATGAGAGTGAATGGTTGTTCCTGTATCTAGCCCGACCGAGTTGAAACTCTCTGAGAGAGTTTCAGGCCTGAGATATCTTAACTATCCATAGTGTGAACAGAGTCTTAGTGAACCTACAACCTTCGGTAAACAAGGTCTAGGAACTCTAGGTCAAGTGGGATGCGGATAAAAGTAAGTAATCCGACCCCATGCATAGGACTTCACTATTCTTTTCCAGCTCTTCTCGCGATGTTATCACATTTCACATAAAGCACAGCATGATTTTTGAAAAATATCATTACAATATCTTCATCGCTGTCAAAATTATGAACGGAAACCCAGGTTTGGTCAAGGGTTGCGACTCTAATTTCCTATACAAAAGTTAATTTTTTGTAATATGCTCTATCACCTTTTAAAATTCGATGCCATCTTTTCTTGAAACACCCTGTAAATATAAATGTATTTTGGAAATTCAAAGAGAAATTATAATAAAAGTGTGCTGTTTTCTTTATTTCAGAGCTACACCCAAAGAGATATGGGATGGAAAATACATATTGTGGATGAGATAATCAACTCGGCGGTGACAACGAACTTTTCTGTGTTAATAAGTGTTTTTAGTGTTTTAATTTCAATTTTATGTACAGAGTTTTATAGAAATGTTACTTAATATATTTTACAATAAAAATTTTTAATTTATAATGGCTGCGAATATTTATTACTCGGCTTCCAAACTGCCACACCTGAATACACCATGGCCAAAGGTGACCGGCCACTTGCTATTTTAGACATTTTCTTAAACATCCATAAAAGTTGATGAGGAATTATACTCAAACTCTAAGTGTGTAAATATAATTGTACAGGTCATGTATTTCCGTGAAGATTTTTTCCGAAACACCACAGGAGACCGTCAAAAAATTGAAAAAGAACCAATATTTTTTGGCTAGCTCTGTCAAAACGAATATAGCAAAAGCGTTCAAACTGTAGATTATGATCAAGTGGCTTATTGTAATAAAACCTGTTTATTTTTATGTGAATAGCACGTATACTCGTAGAAAAAAAAATAAGATTTTTATAAAAAGTCCCAAATTTTTTAAAGTTTTTTGCTTATAATTTGCAAAGTTTTTAATATAAAATATTGCTCTTTTCTGAAAATATGGCAAACATTATTTACAATATCCTAAATCAGAATAAAAAAGTAATAAAAATTATAAAAAAAGGAATAGGTTTACTAAAAAAATTTTAACTGTGCATGCCTCAACGATATCAAAATTTTATTTGCATATTGTATTAGCTAAATGTATAGAGCAACTTTTGTGAAAGTCTCAAAATCATAGCTTGAAAATTCTGAGAGTGGTAGTCTATAGAATATGCTCAAAATACATTTAGCTAACACAATAAGCAAAAGGAATTTTGATATCGTTGACGTATGCGCAGTAGAGATGAATTCGGGCTCGTTTTTTGAAACCCGAGCCCGATATTAAAAAAAAAAATCCACGATCTTTAAAATTTGTTTCAAATGTGATGTCTCGCTTTTAAAAATTTCTTACATAAAATTTACTGTTAAATAAAAATTTTAATTCAATCTTATCAAAAGAGCAGTTTAGTATAAAATAAAAATATCTTTCATATTTAAAAGGATTCCCATATTTTTTGTCCTTTAATGAGAAAATTTGATGGATACATTAAAAAAGTGTAATGAATAAATATATGAAGTTTGCAGAAATTACTATTTGTACGCTGGAAAATCTGAAAAGGGTTTCAATTTCCTATAAAATATTACATCTTTAGATATAATCAATTCATTTCTCATAATAATTCACCGTAAATGACATGAACCTGAAAATCTATGCAAATTAAAACGTTGATACAGTTATCTTAAAGGCCTGATGCTTTTATAGGAAAAGAAGAAACACTGATCGATTGTTTTCTATCAGTATAAAATGGAAAATATGCTTACTTACGAAGGGAAATTCTCAGCATAAATAGAGTTCATGATGAAAAAGAGAAAGATTAATCACTATGCTATTTTCATAAATTGAACGATTATAACTCGCACAATTAAATAATTTGCAAATACAGTGAAACCTCCCAATAAGGAACATCCGTGGGACCGGCAATTTTGTCCCTTATCCGGAGTTTTTATTACAGTGAAATTTCCAAATAAGGGACAGCTATGAGACCGGAACTTTTGTCCCTTAAATAGAGGTGTCCCTTATTTGGAGGTTACACTGTATCAAGTTTTGGTCTACATATAAAAAAAAAAAAAAAAAAAAAAAAAAAAACCCAAGAAATCACTCTAAGTTTTAAAGAAAAACCATTTACCTAAATTAAGAGGGGTAATCCCACCGATACAACATTCATACTTATACAATGAATTCTCAAAACAAATCAGGAAAGCGCCTTATCAGAATGAACATGTATCGAAAATTTGAAGCAAATTCTGCGTGAAAAACCCATTAACTTAAATTAAGGGGGGTTACTTCCCATTTCACCCCTCTTAGACTTATCCAATAAACTCTCAAAACTAATCATGGAGGTGCCTTCATCTGAATAATCCTATATCTAGAATTTGAATGAAATCTGATAATTCTGCATGGAAAACACATTTATCTAAATTAAAGGAGGGGGGTTACCCCCGTCCTTCTTTTTATAACTATCTAATTAACTTCAAAAACTAATCATGGCGGTGCCCTCAAACACATTGATCATGTGTCTAAAATATCAATGAAATCTGATAAATCTGCATGAAAAACCCATTTATCGGAATTAAGAGTCGTGAATTGGCACCTCGTTCAATCTCTTTATACTTATCCGATGAAAACCTTATACTAATCAACGAGGCACCTCATCAAAACGATTCTATATCTAAATTTTGAACGAAAACTGATAATTCTGCATGAAAAATCCATTCATATTAAGAGGAGGGGAATTAGCCCCCGTTCCCCCTCTTATACTTATCGTATGAATTCCCAAAACTAATCAGGAGAGCAAATTATCAGAATATACTTATATCCAAAATTTCAAGTGAATGGGATATATTTATGAGTTTTTGCGTTACGTCCGCAAGTACATACAAACAGAACGAGCGGGCACAAAAGCTCTCGGGCTTTGATAGTTTGTGAGCTAAAAAAGTGCTGATTTTCATATATTTTCAATTTATTATCTTTCTATAGTAAAAAAAAACTAGCCTTAAAAGGAATGACACCTGGAATGATGCTGATGTGGAAGATTTCCGGAACTAACGAATCCGGGTTGTCCACTCCTTCCATGAGTCGAATAGACCAATCAGGATCATAATCTCCGTCTATGCATCACCGTATGGGTTACCATAAAGAGAGGAAAGGTTACCATCGCCAACAATCGCCAAGTTTGTCGCCAACTTGGCGATATATCGCCAAATTTGGCGACCAAAATTAGTTGTCAAAAGTGACGCCAACTTGGCGAAAACTGTAATATTTCGCCAAATTTTTAATTTCTTTACAAAACAGTCGTTTGATACATCATTTGAGAGGTTTGCAACTGCTTATTCATATAATGGATGTCTTGTGTGTTATCCCCCATTCTGCTCCCCAGGGGGGACACATTTTTAATTTCTTTACAACACCAGTCGTGTTACACAAGATTTGAAAGGTCTGCAACTGCTTATTCATATTAAGGATGTCTTGTGTGTCACCCCCACACTCTGCTCTCCCCAGAAGGGTGGGTCACATTTTTAATTTCTTTACAACACCAGTTGTGTGACACATCATTTGAAAGGTCTGCAACTGCTTATTCATATTATAGATGTGTTGTGTGTCATCCCCCACTCTGCCTCCCGGGGGGGGCACATTTTTAATTTCTTTACAACACCAGTCGTGCGACACACCATTTGAGAGGTCTTCAACTGCTTATTCATATTATGGATATCTTGTGTGTAACCCCCCCCCCCCCTCTGCCCTCAGAGGGGGCGCATTTTGTAATTTCTTTACAACACAAATTGTGTGACTCATCATTTGAAAGGTCTGCAACTGTTTATTCATTTTATGGATGTCTTGTGTGTCACCCCTACTCTGCCCCCAGGGGGGCACATTTTTAATTTCTTTACAACACCAGTCGTGTGACACATCATTTGAGAGGTCTGCAGCTGCTTATTCATATTATGGATGTCTTTTGTGTCGCCTCCCACTCTGCCCTCCAGGGGGGCACATTTTTAATTTCTTTACAACACAAGTCGTGTGACACATCATTTGAAAGGTCTGCAACTGCTTATTCATACCATGGGGTATTGGCGAGCGCAGCAAGCAGGGGTAGCCAATAATTTGGAATCGCGAAGCGATTACGCGGGGGTTAGCGAGCATAGCGAGCAGGGGGGCGGGGCCCCCCCTAGTAAGTAAAAAAAAAATAAAAGAATCAGTAGTTCCCAACATGGGATCATACGCCTCATACGGGGTATACGCCGTATACCTTCTGCATTTTTTAAAAGAACACCGCAAACCCTCAGTTTCTTAAAAAAGCTATAGTATATAGACTTCTAGGTTATACCCTCGGTCTTGAGCGTACACCATCTTTTTTTTTTAACCATTTGAAAAATGGTTGTTGTTTTCGGGAGAATGGACCCGATGATGTTACCACTTTTGAATGATGTTACCACTTTTGAATGATACTTTTGAATTTAAATTAATTTCTTTACTTTTAGAAGAGTTTTTTTTTAATTTAAATTAAATTCTTTACTTTTAGAAGAATTTTTATTTGAATAGTAAATTAAAATGGTTAAAATCATTGTAATAAAGGAGAAAACTAACAAATTTAAAAATGGGTAGACGGAAATTAACAGATACGGAAAAAGCCGAAGCCAAAGAAATGAATGAACGTGAATATCGCATTCAATGATATTAAACACAGTCAACATGTATAAGTTGCTTATTAGTTTGGCGATTCGTATCATTTGGCGAAATTGGTCGACGGGATAACTGAGTAATACTGTATTTGGTTTGGCGCAAAAACGTCTTTCAATGCAGAAAATGATAAAATCAAAAGATTATTGAGCCGCTGAAAACCAATTACGTGTTGAAAGGCGATCACGAAAAAGGAAGCAATTTAATGCCGAACCGATTAATTGTAAAACATCATGTCGCCAGGGCGACCAATCCACTAGCCATGGCGTTTTACTATCGGTCGGTTCTAACCAGGAAAATTTGAGTGCCAATAGTGATTCTAACAAGCCGGAAAATGTTATAGCTATTACTCTTGATTTTCCACCACCTAAAAAGAAAACTAAAAAGCAATCGGCTTGGGAAAAACTGGGAAAAAACTTTTTTGATTCGATGTCTGATGGACCCATTCACAGATGCATGTGCTGCGATCGATTTTGGTTTAAAACCTCCATCACCAAAATTCTGCTCTGTAAAATCAAACAATATATGCCAAAGTCTTACAAGTATAACAGTATATGCCAAAGCTGTATTTTAATAATGATTACTTTTGCACCAACAATGTTAAATAGTTTGAAATGTTTCTTTCGTCG
Source organism: Maratus speculifer (assembly GCA_964019185.1). Classification (NCBI taxonomy): domain Eukaryota; kingdom Metazoa; phylum Arthropoda; class Arachnida; order Araneae; family Salticidae; genus Maratus; species Maratus speculifer. The sequence goes on from OZ025303.1 coordinate 165,236,496, forward strand.
CCAACTTTTATGCTTGGCGACAATAGAGTGATATAACTTAAACGAACCGTACCTTCAAATTGCAGCATGTATAAAGTCATTTATAGCAGTGGCACGGATAATACACAATAAAACAACTGGTATTTAGCTTAAAATGATAGATGAATGTATCGAGTGAAACATTTTTCAAATGGTTGGGGTAATTTCTTAAATTACAATTTTTTTTTTTTTTTTTTTTCCCGCTACACTCGTGGCTATTCCATTTTAGGGAAACAATTTCAAATTTTGTAATTGAACCATTCGCTGTCAAGTTTTTTGAAAAAATAATCTTTTAGACTGAAAATGAAAGTAATACGTGCTAAATTAAAAAAATAATTTTAAAAAATGCTACAGAAAATAGCCTAATGAGAAGATTAAAATAAGCAGGGCCGTAACTACCGCCGGGGCACTGCCCCGGGGCCTCCGAGCCTGAGGGGCCCCAAACTGGTTAAAAAAATTGTGGTTAAAAAAATTATTGGTTAAAAAAATTATTGGTTAAAAAAATTATTGATTTTAGTTTCTAGTCTAACTTCCTATAAAGCGCCCAGCACCTGGCTAAAATTTAGTAATAAAAAAAAAAATCTAAGTGATACAGTAAATGTTCTTGCATGTCCGTCGATATATACGTCATACGCTTCGCATGCAAAAGCAGCTCTAGAGCAGATAGCAGAATATCGAGTGGTTATCATACGGTGTACGTTTAAACAGCGGCATGCGAAACGAATAAAAAACTGCAAACCGGGGCAATGTTTCAATTTGCCCCGGGCGCGAGGGGCTCCATTAGTTTTCCCCGGGGCCTCCAAGTTTATAGTTACGGCCCTGAAAATAAGTTCTATACCAGAATAAAAGGATGAAAATGGCGCAGTCATCCCTATTAAAGTTCCTTTTTCCAGCAGAATTTTTTCAAATTCAGGGAAGACCTGCTTTCCATAGCCAAAACAATAAACAAAACTAGTTGGATGTGTCAATCCCAAAACTTTCTTCTATCTCATGAGTACATTTTAATATTTAGATAAAAAACGTGGTGACCCCAAAGTTACCCACTATCGAATTTCCTCGAACATTTGACCTAGCCTAATGAGATTCTGGTATCTGAGAAAAGCCTAAAAAGCAAAATTTAATTAATATTTTGAGAAAATGAGCTTAGTAGTGCCTCATGTTGGGTAATTTATATAAAAACCTAATAAGCATCTATTTATGTCAAGACCTAACAGAATCTGAAATTTGAAGGAATTTCGTCCATTAGTTCTTGAGATATAGTTATAACAAAAAAATTGCAAAACGTAGCCCAGCAACACCATATCTTGGACAATTTATGCCAAAAAGTAAAAAAGCGTCTAATTATGTTATGGTGTAAAAGAATCTGAAGTTTGATGAAATTCTGTGCATTAGCTCTTGAGATATAGCGAGGTTAATAAAAACATTGTAAAATATAGCACAGAAGCACCATCAGTTGAAGGATTTATAACAAAACGTAATAATCGTGTAATTATGTTATATGTCATTTTGTAACAAAATCTGAAGCTTGATGAAATTCTGTGCGTTGGTTGTTGAGATATAGCTATCGGAAAAATCGTGCAAAATGCAGCATAGCTGCACCACCTGTTGCAATGTTAATACCAAAATGTAATCAGCGTCTAATTATGTTATATATTCTAGTGTAACAGAATCTAAAATTTGATGAAGTTCTCTGCATTAGTTCTTGAGATATAGCTATCGCAAAAATCGTGCAAAATGTAGCATAGCAGCGCCACCTATAGGGCAGTTCACATGAAAACCTTATCAGTGGCTATGTATCTCAAGGTATTGCGGAATCTGAAGTTTGGTGAAATTCTCTGCATTAGTTCTTGAGATATAGCTATCATGAAAATCATGGAAAACGTGGCATAGCAGCGCCACCTGCTGGCCAATTTACACCAAAACTTAATCAGCATCTATGTATATCAAGGGGTCACAGAATCTGAAGTTTGGTGAAATTCTGTGCATTAGTTCTTGAGATATAGCAATCTTGAAAATCATGAAAAACGTAGTATAGCAGCGCCACCTGCAGGCCAATTTTCACCAAAAACCAATAGGCACTAATTCATATCAAGGTCTAACAGAATATAAAATTTTATTAAATTTCGAGCAATAGTTCTTGAGATAGAGCGCCCACAAATTTTTTGTCACATACAGACAGACAGACATACAGACAGACAGACAGACAGACAGACAGACAGACGGACAGACTCACAGACAGACATTTTCTAAAAATAGTCAAAACGTGTTCAGGACCCCCTAAAACGTATAAATCCGTCGAAAACCGGAAGTCGAAAATTTTCATGAATCCAATACTTTCTTCTTGTAAAGATAGAAGAAAGTAAAAATTGGTTCAATTCTATGTAACATACACTTTTCGGTAGTACAATAATGAAAATGGTCCATACATCACCATTACACCGCCCCTACCGGCGGAATATTTCCAAATTGAAGGAGGACCTGTTGACCAATAGCCAAAGCCCAAAAACAGCGATATCAATCTTGTGACCACCTCTTAGGTTGTTTCACTCGCAACCGGTACGCATATTTCAGATGTGTATATTGCTGGGACGATTACTGTTTCTAAACCAATAGGAGAGCGTCATTATCACGGTCAAGTACACGCCCACACAGTTTGATTGACAGGAACTCGTGGACAATTGACGGTGCTAATTATAACGATAATCTGTTGCGGATGAAAGTGAGCTGACTGGCTGAATGGTTAGAGCGTCGAGCTCGAAACCGGAGGCTATGGGTTCGAGTCCATCGCGGGCCGAGAGTCCGTTGGTGATTTTTTTTTTTTTTAAATTATTGGAGGCTGTCTTTTATTAATAAATAAGACATTTAAAAAAAATATTTCAAACCCTTTTAATATTCTAAATATCGTTCCAAAATGATTTATATATATATTAAACAAATGGGAAAAAAAGTATTCTGCGAAAATATCCGTATAAGCAAAATTCTTACTTTAATTTTTATTTATTAACCATTGAAAAATGGTTGTTGTTTTCGGTGGAGGATTGACAAAATGATGTGGTCACTTTTGAATTTAAATTAATTTCTTTACTTTTAGAAGAGTTTTTATTTGAATTTAAATTAAATTCTTTACTTTTAGAAGAATTTTTATTTGAATAGTAAATTAAAATGGTTAAAATCATTGTAATAAAGGAGAAAACTAACAAATTTAAAAATGGGTAGACGGAAATTAACAGATACGGAAAAAGCCGAAGCCAAAGAAATGAATGAACGTGAATATCGCATTCAATGACATTAAACACAATACGCGTATTTAAACAATCATAAAGTGATTTTTATTTCGACTTTTTATTAATGTTTTACTAATTTATTTGTTCTTTTGTTATTTAAAATAAAAATTTAGTCAACATGTATAAGTTGCTTATTAGTTTGGCGAGTCGTATCATTTGGCGAAATTGGTCGACGGGATAACTAAGTAGTATTTGGTTTGGCGCAAAAACGTCTTTCAATGCAGAAAACGAGTAAATCAAAAGATTATCGAGCCGCTGAAAACCAATTACGTGTTGAAAGGCGATCACGAAAAAGAACGCAATTTAATGCCGAACCGATTAATTGTAAAACATCATGTCTCGAGGGCAACCAATCCACTAGCCATGGCGTTTTACAATCGGTCGGTTCTAACCAGGAAAATTTGAGTGCCAATAGTAATTCTAACAAGCCGGAAAATGTTATAGCTATTACTCTTGATTTTCCACCACCTAAAAAGAAAACTAAAAAGCAATCGGCTTGGGAAAAACTGGAAAAAAACTTTTTTGATTCAATGTCTGATGGACCCATTCACAGATGCATGTGCTGCGATCGACTTTGGTTTAAAACCTCCATCACCAAAATTCCGCTCTGTAAAATCAAACAGTATATGCCAAAGCTATATTTTAATAATGATTACTTTCGCACCAACAATGTTACATAGTTTGAAATGTTTCTTTCGCCGCCAACTTTTATGCTTGGCGACAATGGAGTGATGTAACTTAAACGAACCGTACCTTCGAATTGCAGCATGTATTATAAAGTCATTTATAGCAGTGGCACGGATAATACACAATAAAACAACTGGTATTTAGCTTAAAATGATAGATGAATGTTTCGAGTGAAACATTTTTCAAATGGTTGGTGTAATTTCTTAAATTACAATTTTTTTTTTTTATTTATTTATTTATTTCAGGATCAGAGGAAGTATAATTTCTAATTGAAGTAAATAAAATTCAGTCATTTTGAAAAAAAAAAAAATCCTTTCGTACTTTTAATTTTTAACTACCGAGTACAAATTCAAACAATCCGAGTACAAATAAATAATAAACACATACGATCAATTGTCCACGAGTTCCTGTCAATCAAACTGTGTGGGCGTGTACTTGACCGTGATAATGACGGTCTCCTATTGGTTTAGAAACAGTAATCGTCCCAGCAATATACACATCTGAAATATGCAACCGGTACATATACTGTCTCCACCCCTTTATTAATAGTTCCATTAATTTTCCAAATTTCTATTGTTAGAATTCGCTGTCTCCTCAGATGTTCGTATAAAAAATAACTTTATGGGGCAAAATATACACAATTTACAGTTATGGCGAATCTCTAAAAGAGAAATTTCAAATAAATAAGCAAAAAATGTAAATTACAAATGTCTAACGAAAAAAAAAACTTACAAATTCTTATGGCATTTTGGTTAGAAAGCGACTTCAAACAAACTGTTATGTTGTATTTTCATACTTTGTATATTATAGCTATTTCTCACATCTGAATCGTTTTATACTTTATATACTGTGGTAATAGTCTCTATGATTTATATTTAATAAGTAAAGAAACTTAAGAATCATTTGCTTGGAGTCGGTTTCCAAATAAAACGTCATGATGTGTGCCTCGGATTAAGCTATACAGACAGAGCTGTGCGAAAGAGAGGAAGGGGGTAAAGGGGGCGGGCGCCCCGGGCGCGGAAACTCAGGGGACGCCAAATTTATACTACCAACGTCATTTTTTGCTCTATCACAAGAAAAAGTTAGAGGACGCCAAATTGAAACTTTGCCAGCGCAGTTTTCTCTTCGCACGCCTCTGTACAGAAAATCTCGTTTATATCTAACAAGGAAGGTCTCCATTGGGGGCATACTCAGAATTTTTTGAAAAAAATACGAATTAAACTACTCATGTAGGTAATAAAGGATCAGTGAAAATTAGCGGCGGAATTACATTATTAGATATGTAAAAAAATAAAATAGTTTGGAATAATTGGCGTGAAAAGCTGAAAGCGACGTGGGATTTGGCGAGCAGTGCATTTCCTCGCCAAAAGCAGACGATTTTAACGAATCTGAAAATTGATTTTAATTGACTTCACTGTTAAAAATCTGCAGCATTTACTGCAACGTCACTCCACTACTTTTATAGAATATCTCTCTTCTGACCAATGAGAATGCTCCATAGCACGGTGAATTGACCGTTTTCTATAAAAGCGGTGGAGTGATGCTGCAGAAAATGATACAGATTTTTAGCGGTGTTGTAGCTTGTGCAACACTGTTAAAAATCTGCTGCATTTTGCTGCAACGCACTCCACCGCTTGTGTTATAATATCTCTATTCCAACCAATGAGAAAGCTCCATTTCACGGCCAAGTAACCGTTTTCTATACAATCAAGGGAGTGCGTTGCAACAAAATGCAGCAGATTTTTAACAGTGTATTTTTCAATTTGGAACAATTTTAATCAATTTAAATTGTGTTTTAAATGATAAAATATATTAATTTCATTTTGTTATAAGTACATATAAACGTATATGACAAAATTACACTTAAAGTAAAATAAAAATGCAAAACTAAAATTACTTAAACTAAACTTATTTAAATAAATTGAACATAGAAAGTTTTTTCTTTAAAAAGTATTCGAAGCGTAAAAGCGTATTTTTCAAAATTTCGTTTTTTCGCCAACCGGAGATAAATCGCCAAATAAACGATATAAGGAGGTTCCGCCGAAAAATTTTTTATAAACATATATAACTATATGAGAAGAACATTCTGTAATTTTTTCAGATTTTTCTGAGTATGCCCGTATGGAGACCTTCCTTGTAAGCTACTATGTATATACACTGGTCTTCAAAAGTTAAGGTACAACCGGTTTTTAGGTGCGTTCGTAATTATATAATACGTAGCACCTATAGTGGTCGTTCAGTCCGTCCGCCTGTCCGTCCGTCTGTCCGTCCGTCCGTCTGTCCGTCCGTCCGTCTGTCCGCATATAACAACGCAAAAACTACCCAACCGAATCGTTTGAAATTTAAAATACATAATTATTACATAATTTTGTCGAGTCATTTCAAATTTTATGAAATTCGGATGCATAGATCAATTACAGGGGCAATCAAAAGTATTCCATTACATTACGGTCAATGGGGAAAAAAGTTTCAAATGCATTTTAATCGTTTGAAATTTAAAATACGCAATTATTACATAATTCTGTCGAGTTATTTCACATTTTTTGATAATCGTGTGCATAGATCAATTACAGGGGCAATCAAAAGTATTCCATTACATTACGGTCAATGGGGAAAAAAGTTTCAAATGCATTTTAATCGTTTGAAATTTAAAATACGCAATTATTACATAATTATGTCGAGTTATTTCAAATTTTTTGATAATCGTGTGCATAGATCAATTACAGGGGCAATCAAAAGTATTCCATTACATTACGGTCAATGGGGAAAAAAGTTTCAAATGCATTTTAATCGTTTGAAATTTAAAATACGCAATTATTACCCAATTATGTCGAGTTATTTCATATTTTTTTGATAATCGTGTGCATAGATCAATTACAGGGGCAATCAAAAGTATTCCATTACATTATGGTCAATGGGGAAAAAGTTTCAAATATATTCTATACGTTTGAAATTTAAAATACATAATTATTACATAATTGTGTCTAGTTATTTCAAATTTTATGAAAATCGGATGCATAGATCAATTACAGGGACAATAAAAAGTATTCCGTTACATTACGGTCAATGGGAAAAATGTTTCAAATGCATTTTAATCGTGTTACACACATGCGAACTTTATAAAATTTATATGCAACTATAAAGTACATATTATAATATACATCTTACATAGTTTGTGGTGCAAAGAACATTTGTTATTGATTGACAAGGCCACACAAAAGTATTCCATTACATAATGGTATAGGAAGAGCATTGTTTGATGAGCGTTTTAATTGTAATTCACTATTTACAATTTTATGAGATTGATAAATGAAAGTAATATTTTTAGAACTTCGTTATCGTACGAACGCACCTCATTTGCTACGCTTCACGTGCAATTTCCAACTTGTTTGCATTTAATTTGCAAATGGATGAATATAGACATAAAAAATTGGGAAAAGATGTGCGCTAAACTGTTATTTATTAAATACGACATAGAAATTTACTCAAGTTAAACGTTAAATGAAATTACAACAAAAAAGCACTCATGGTGGAAAATTCCATTCTAGGAGAAGTCACATCACAGTATTATCCAGTAAAATGTGACAGAAACATTAAAAAACTTATTCTAATACGGAATATGTTCACTCCGGACTTGAATGCTTTGGTGGCATCGACTTTCCATTCTCTCAATTAAATTGTCGGGCACAGAAATATATAGCGCTGGCCAGACATGGAGTAACCCTTGTTCCAGTTCATTTAATGACCTCGGAGGAGGACTTAAAGCCGCATCCTATCTCCCAAGATAGTCACAAAGATGTTCAATCGGATTCAAGTCTGGAGAGTGAGCTGGCCATTCCATTCTCTCTGTTATAAAGCTATATTCGTCATGGCGAATCTCTCTTCACTGCCAATTCTCCTAAATCAACATTTATCTCTGTTCTGATAAGTACATCTAAATCTAAAAGGTTCGCACTTTGTGAACTCTGTTTAAGTTTGCCTCTGCTACCTCCTTGGTTTTTAGTTAAAGGAAAATTAGTTTACAGTTCAGCTGCTGTTTGCTCAACTTGATATGTGAGGTCAGCGTCTTGGTAAAATTTATCACTTCATCCAACCAATCTTCAGTGTTTTGACTTTCGCCAATGTTAGGGTTGCAAGAAGTCTGTTTCATCAGTTGGCGATTGACATAGGTTATTGACTATGCATTCTCTTTCTCGCCGTGGCGTAAGTTACTGCGCTTGGCGCCCTTGGTTTCTTTCTGGCAACCTTGGGTCTTGTGGCGGGAGTCAGAAAGAGTTTTGTCAACACACACACGTTTTTTTGGTACTAGAAGGTGTACCCTTTTCTTTGATTTTCTGGGGCCTCACGTGGACGCCGGGAAAGATCGAGGACGAGCATGGCAGCATCATTGGACAGCTAAGTTAAATTTTATCAGTTCCTACTTCCATCCTTTTTATTTATTTTCCTTTTTTTAACTTTTTCCCCAATGATGAGAAACCCATTATTGTTTATGGTAAATTCAGGATTCGCGTGAAACTTGTATATTAAGATTCAATACATGTTCTTTTTTATACTACAATATCGTTGTCTTCCTTTTTTTCTTTTCACTACATCAGTATTATGTGATTTTTAAACATATCTTGTTTTTCCCTTAATCTTTTTTTTTCCAGAACACGAGCTGTTGTTTTTTATTTTAGTAATCAGGTGTTTTTGTTCTAAATTTCAGTCTAATTTTTGAGTTCTCCATTCATAATTAATTTTTAAATATTTTTGCTTTCATGCAATGCCTTTTCGGTTTGATTTTTATAATCATTTAGGCATGCCAAATACTTTATATCATATGGTGCCGAAAACCCTTTTTATCCGTTTGTAGTGGATATTAGCATCTTGCTGCACGGATTATGTGTTCTGGAAAATCCATTTCAATCCTATCTAAGTTTATGATTAAATCGTATTTCATTTGTGTAGCATAATACTTTTATGTATGTTGAATTGTGTTGTTCATGTATTTTGCAGAAAAATATAGTATTATTTGATATTTCTTATTATTTATAGTTCATGTCAAGGGTGCACATGGTATTTCATTAATTGAATCATAGTTGACTTTATTGTTTATTATTTATAAATTTCTTTCTCCATATTGTTTGATTTGAAATTCAATGTCTTCAAATTAATTACATCAGTTTATTTTATTTTTTCTTACAATGTCAAAAAAGTCATTATTGTTGAATATTCAGCCGTTTAACGGCGATCCGAAATTTGTTAGGTTTTTCTTCCAACAATTGAAATCTGTTAAAGATTTAAATGATCTTGATGATAAACAGATTGTTGCAATTTTCACAAACAAATTAGAGGGTTCGGCACTTGATTTTTTTGTTGACACTCCGTCAGTGCAAAATTTGAAAAATTTAGATGAGTTAGAAGCAGCATTTATTGATTTTTTTACCTCTACTGATATTGTTCATTCTCTAAAATGTCTGGATAGTCTGCAAATTAGAGATGATGAAAAGTTTAAGCAGTTTGCTTCTCGTTTAGATGTGGCTGTTCGTAATGTATACCCAAGGGTTGATGAAAATTCGCTTAGTCAGATCAAATTCATGAATTTGCTTCGTATTGCCCCTAAATATATTAAAACTAAGCTTTTGGAAGAAGGTATTTCAGACTTTAAGGCTGCAATTGCACGTGCGGATGTTTTAAGAAATATCCATTTGGCAAATTTGTCACCACCTGCTAAGAAAGGTGATAATGCTATGGTTTTCCATAATCAGGTGTCTAATCAGCCTAGCTCTTCGTCTAATGACAACTCTGCTGCTAATGACGTCCCTCAGCGGTCTTTCCGGCGTCCCACACAAAAATTTCACAAAGATGATGCCCCGCATCAGTGGTATAAACAAAATAATAATAAAAAGAGGTGGAACAATAACCAATTTAAACGTAGAAACACACCTAGACATGATAATTGTAGATTTTGTGGGAGAGCAGGCCACTATATGAAAGATTGTTATGAATTTTTAAGACTCGTGAATCGCTCTGAATCACATAATACCAGTTTAAATCACAACAGACATACAAAAAAGGTTGACAGGCATAACAACGAGAGAAGAGATTTAAACGATCGTCGGAGGTAGAAGAAGCTGGCACTCTGCCTTCCACGAATTTGACATTGCCAGTATTTGAAAATTGTTCGTCAGGGAATTTAGTTACACTAAATACTTGTCAGAATGATAAAAAAAAATTGTCTCTTAATCACATTACTCCAACAACCTCCTGCATTCAGGATAAGGAAAATAAATTAACACCTATATGTAATGAGGAACAAAGTGAGGTAATTTTTACGACTTTTGACAATAATTCCACATTACCATGTGTTCTTGGTCACATAAATGGTATTTCATTTCCCATGCTGATTGATTCAGGAAGCACTATTTGTCTTATTGACACATCATTAGTTGATTTTTTAAAGGGTAAAATACCATACAAATTTTTAGCAAGACAGGTTAACATCACTACCATTAATTCAAATGTTGCCTTTAGAGGGTGTATTGAATTTTCTTTCAAGCTGAAAAACAATTTTTTCAAACAGGAGTTCTATATTACAGACATTTCTCATAAAAATTTTTCAGCCATTCTTGGATTTAACTTTATTTCTAAATATGCTATAACCATTGCATCTGCATTTGATGCAATGCTATTTAAAGATGATAAAATCCCTTTCATTAAAGATTCTGATAATGTGCAAGGAACAAATCACCATTTAGACATTTCTCGTAATCAAATCAGTGATGCTTATTTTCAAGGTAATCTAAATTCTGTTGAACAGGAAGGGGATTATGGTAACAACACAGTTTTAGGTCAATCTGTTGAACAATGTAATAATAATAATGAACTTTTTGAACAATATATTGACAATAATTTAATTGTAAATTCCTTTGATCCAAATCATGAAAATTTCTCTTCTAATATAAATTCTAATTTTTGTAATAATGAGAGTGTACTTAATGTAAACAACAATCCACCTGTTAATGTGAATATAAATAATGCTAATAATTCTGAATTTGAAAATTTCTCTGAAAATGTGCATAGTGCATATCGTACGGTAATTCCTGAAAATGGAATTTCGTATGTTAAAGTTAAAATACAAAATAAACCTACCTCATCTGAATTCATATTTAACCCTGTATTAGACAAACCTGGCATTGTTGTAAATACTTCCCTTCATTCTCTTGAACATTTAACAGATAATTCTTTTTTAATTGTAATTGAAAACAAAAACACAGAACAATTTTTTTTAAAGAAAAATGTTAAGGTCGGCACTATTTCAAATGTTTTAAGCCATGACATACAAGAAAATAATTTCCCAGAAGAAATGTGTAATTTAATAACCCCCTCGATTGAAGTTGTACAACAAAGAGCAGCTGAATTTGATATTAAGGACTTTTGTTTAGATCATTTAAATTCCTTACAAAAACAAGAAATGGTTGAAGTTTTAAAAAAACATACACAGGCATTTTCTAAGTCTCTAAACACCATTGGTCATACTGACCTAGTTACACCTAAAATTGATATCAGGAACTCTCCTCCTGTCAAGACTTTGCCTTATCCCATCCCACAGGCTTTACAGGATGAAGCAAAAAAGCAGCTAAATGAAATGTTGGCTGCTGGGATAATCAAGCGGGCAAATTCTTCTTGGGCATGTCCTATGTTGTTGGTAAAAAAGAAGATGCTTGATCCTTCTAAACCTCAACAGTATAGACTTGCTCTAGACCTGAGACTCCTAAATGCAGTCATAATGCCATCAACTTATCCGCTGCCTAAAATTCAAACTTTGTTGAATAATTTAGCCACTTTTAAATTTTTTACAACCTTGGATTTGCCGTCTGCTTATTGGCAAATTCATATGCCTCAGCACTTACGTGACAAGGTTACTTTCACAACGCCATGGGGTTGTTTTTCTTATAACAGATTAGTGTTTGGGCTTCGTACAGCTGCTTCAACATTTCAACAGTTAATTGATGAAGTAATTCAACAGGCGAATGTTGAAGGAGTATTTTCTTATCAAGATGATGTGGTGATAGGTGCCAATACTTTTGCAGAAATGAAAGCTAAATTAGCAATGTTATTAGAAGTCTTTGAAAAAAATAATATCACCTTAAATTCAGCAAAATGTCAATTTCACAAATCTAAAATAAATTTTCTAGGTTTTGAAATTTTTGATCATAAAGTTATGCCCATGCAATCAAATATAAAAAAAATATTGGCTTTTCCTTCCCCCAAAACAAAGAAGCAAGTTAAATCATTCATAGGACTTTGTTCATTCTACAGGTCTTTGATACCTGCATTTGCTCGTAGAATTGAACCCCTTATTAAATTGACATCCCCTAAAGAAAAATTTAAATGGTCTCAGCTGCAAGATGAAGCATTTCAAGATTTACAGCAGGTCTTCTTCAAAAAACCCATCCTTCATCTCCCTAATTGGGATGAAACCTTTTATGTAAATACAGACGCTTCTGTCACAGCCATTTCTGCTGTCTTAATGCAAAAGAAAAATGGTATTCTACTCCCTGTGTCATTTTTTTCAAAACTTCTGTCTCCATCTGAAAAAAAATACCCACCCATTAAATTAGAACTGTATGCTATTTTTAAAGGTATTACAAGTTTTAAATATCAGCTTTTCAACAGACATTTCATAGTTTTATCGGATGCTAAGCCATTAAACCATTATAAAAGTTCTTCGTCTCCAGCTGATATAATAACTCGATGGCTGATGGAGCTATCAGAGTATTCTTTTTCATTTGAACACATTCCTGGTTCTGATAACATCTTAGCTGATTATATCAGCAGAATACCTGTTCCTTCTCCATCTGAGGACATAAGCACAAACCCTAAGCTCCTTAAGACAGACGAAATCATTCCAGTTGAGAATTCTGAGTTAGATTTAAGAAATAACTTACCACATAACTTTCAGGAATGTAATCATTTTGACACCAACCATAATATAAACAATGACAACCATATATCTGATGAACTTTTATATAGTGAACAGCGAAAAGATCATACATTAAAAAAAATCATCAATAAAATCGAAAACAATAGTAACAACGAACAAAACAGTCCCTACTACTTAAATCCAGAGACAAACATCCTGTGTTATGACAAATTTTTTTCATCCGAACTTAATAACTTACATAGAGCAGTGTTACCACCATCATTACTTTCAAGAGCGCTTGCCCTTGCTCATGTAACACATGCTGGATTCAACAAGACCTTAGAAAATGTTAAGAAAAGATTCACATGGAGAACTATGGCTGCAGATGTTTCGAACTACATTAATTCATGTCAGACCTGTTTGATCCATAAGAATTTACATAAACCACAAGCTCCTCTTTTGCCAACTCCTTTGCCAACGGCGTGTAATCAAAAGGTCTCTATGGATCTAGTAGGTCCCTTTAAAAATCATTCTTATATTTTAACAGTTGTTGACCATTTTTCTAGACATTTAGAATTGTATAATCTTCACAATATTTCTGCCTCTCCTGTCACAAAGGCCCTTTTGCATTACTGTGCTACTCATGGTAAACCTGATATAGTACAAACTGATCAAGGAAGTCAATTTGACTCAAATATTTTTTCTACTTTTAATGACAAATTGCACATGAAATTAACATTTGTTACAGTAGCCCATCCACAGGCAAATGGTTTGTCTGAGTCCTTGAACAGGCAGTTGAAAACAGCCATTAATACCATGCTTTCTGAGGGTTACGATTTTTTCACTGCCATGAAAACCCATCAAAATCTGTACAATTCAACAGTTCATCCTGCCACAAAGTTTACACCAAACAAAGTGCACTTTGGCAGAGATATGACAGATTTATATGAAAATTACAAGACACAAGGTAATTGGAATTTGGATCCCAACACAGGAGACATACATAAAATGTTCAAAACATTGGACAAAATATACCATCATACATATGTCAACAACGAACAATTTAAAAGAAACACTCTTAAAAGATGTAATGTAAAAAGAAAGTTTATGAATTTAGAATGCAATGACAAAGTATTCATTACATTTCCTAATGTTTTCAAAAAAAGAAAACAGGGTCCATACTGGGTAAAAAAAATTATTTCTCCATCAGTTGTACAATTACAAATTTGTAATAATGACAATGCTTTTCCAATATTGGTACACACTGATAGAATTCTTAAGGTCATTCCCAGAAAAACCCATTTGCAAGAACAGAGAATTCTGAATGACATACCTCAGAACTCCTCGACCTCATCACCTACTGCTAATCAATTACAGAATTCACCTGTGTCTGGTCATAAAAGCAATATTTCTTCATTGACGCATAATGGTTCAGACAATTTTCCTGTTATTTTCTCACCTAAGAATGCATTATCTAGACATGATAAAAGAATAACTCTGATGGAAGATTGTGACTCATTCAGTTCCTCATCTATGGACAATATTAATTTGTCACCTGCACAACCTATTGCATCACCCATATCACACACATCCACCATGGATCAATTGTCACCAGGTAGCCACTTCAATAATAGCAATCTATCAGAAACTAGCACACCCCATTCTTCTCCAGTTAATTTAATTCCTGTTTCTCCAAGTCCTGTGACTGTTTCTCCAAGAAGATTGCGCACCAGAGTCTTTAGGAATAGAAACAGTGACTTTTTTTACTATTAACCATTACTAATTAACTTTTACGATTTTGCAGACATCACTGAAGTAGCGTTGTTTCTGTGTACAAGGAACAACATTTTCTGCTGTTAGCCTGATGGATCAGATGTGTTGATCTTGACAGTGTTGTCAACAGGAACTACTGCAGATGCATGCTCTGAAGAAAGTCATCCCTGTCTGGAAATACCTATGTGGGAGCCTATCCTAGATGAGTTATTCTGGACATCCAGTTTCTACAATAAAATGATAAGTTCATCTTTGTTTTCTCTTAAATAAATTTATCCTTATTTTTCAATATTATTGTAATACTTAAGATCTTACAAATATAGTATAAAAATTATAATTTACAATATTGTTTTTAAGCTTTGATATGTATTATGTGGTAAAATATAAACTATTGGTGATACTAGCTTGGAAAAGTCAGTAGTGGTATTCTGGGTGTTGAATAAGTTGATGCAAGTTATATATGCAAGTAAATAATCATTGTTTATGTAGCAATGATGTATTACTTCTGAGTTGTATATGTTAAAAAAGGTATTTTTGTATGTATAAAATTACTCGTTTAAACACCCTTTAATAGTTGGGTTACATGAGAATATTTAGTTACCAGCTAGATTCTCAAAAAATATTTTAAGATTTAAATGTTGACATTTTTCCCTTCATGTTTTACTAGGAATAATACTGGACATGTCATTGTACAGTTATCATTTATGGTAAATGCAGCCCATAAAGAAATTAATGGTTATAATTTAGTGAATGCAAATACTAATGTAAAAGAAAGATATATTGGGCAAAAATGTGTTGTAACAAGTTAATGTAACCTTTTGGTAAATGCTTCACTGATGCATGTATTATGTAATCATAATATAAAGTTGATCATTTATATTGACATTTGCAAATAGTTTGTAAATAGGTATTAAATATTTCATTCAATTAATTGGTATTACCCACTTTAAAAAATATAGTTACTATAAGTTAATTATGCTTCCTTTCATTATGTACTTAGACTCTGGCCAATTCTAAGACACATAATATAACATCTATTTTGAAGGATTTCAGTAATTTTACATATTTGCAACTATATATTATTTTTTTTCCTCAAAAAAAAAAAAAAAAAAAAAAAAAAAAAAACTATTTGTGATTTTAAGATAAACAATTGATAGATTGTGCTTGGAAGTGTTTTCCTTCCCATGTCCTTAAGGGATAGTACAATAAGTCTGCATTTGTTTGTTTTACATAGTTTAATGTTGTAGTGTTGCTAGATAGTTCTTCAAATACTTAATATCAACTGAGAATTTTGTTTTATGTTACATTAAAATCTAGACATATTTTAAAAGCTATAGTTAACTAAACTATACTTCAGTTTTCTTTTTGCGTCAATGTGAGAAAGTAATCTAAATTTTTTTTTTCCTCCTTCAACACATGAAGTAATTGATTTCTTGTTTAGATAAAAAGAAGTTGTATTTATGTTAAGGATATACTGACTAATGTATGTCTTATGGAAACTTGGTTCTTTTGACACTTTTGGATACAGATATGTTATGGTGTTTAAATATAAGTAAACTGCAGTGCATCAACACTTCAAAAGGTTGTTTTGCAAGAGTGCACAAATATTCCTCTGTAGTTTAGTGGAATATGGTGTTCAATGCAGAAAGATTTAATCACTAACATTTTTTTTTCTTATAGGTACATTATCATATTACTGCAAAATATGTGCCATGTTTAATAATTTGTTTTTTTTTTTTACTTTTATCTCTCTTCTCTTAGATGCCCATTCCTGTAAAGCTCATTCCTAGGGCATGACCTGTCGTTTAATCCTGCTCATTGTTAAGCAGAAGTCTGTTTTTGAGAAGAGCGACAATTTGTTTTGTACATATTTAATTTTTTTTATATAACATTGTAAATCCTGATTTCGCGTGCATATGTACTTATGGATTTCTCATCATTAGTGTTTGTTTAGGTAAAACCCCTCAATTTTTTTTGGTTTAAAAAAAAAAAAAAAGTTTTTTCATTGGATAGAGGTGATTGCACCCTATCCGCTTAAAATCTTTTTTTTAATTGGAGGTATGGGAATATGTTATAAAGCTATATTCGCCATGGCGAATCTCTCTTCACTGCCAATTCTCCTAAATCAACATTTATCTCTGTTCTGATAAGTACATCTAAATCTAAAAGGTTCGCACTTTGTGAACTCTGTTTAAGTTTGCCTCTGCTACCTCCTTGGTTTTTAGTTAAAGGAAAATTAGTTTACAGTTCAGCTGCTGTTTGCTCAACTTGATATGTGAGGTCAGCGTCTTGGTAAAATTTATCACTTCATCCAACCAATCTTCAGTGTTTTGACTTTCGCCAATGTTAGGGTTGCAAGAAGTCTGTTTCATCAGTTGGCGATTGACATAGGTTATTGACTATGCATTCTCTTTCTCGCCGTGGCGTAAGTTACTGCGCTTGGCGCCCTTGGTTTCTTTCTGGCAACCTTGGGTCTTGTGGCGGGAGTCAGAAAGAGTTTTGTCAACACACACACGTTTTTTTGGTACTAGAAGGTGTACCCTTTTCTTTGATTTTCTGGGGCCTCACGTGGACGCCGGGAAAGATCGAGGACGAGCATGGCAGCATCATTGGACAGCTAAGTTAAATTTTATCAGTTCCTACTTCCATCCTTTTTATTTATTTTCCTTTTTTTAACTTTTTCCCCAATGATGAGAAACCCATTATTGTTTATGGTAAATTCAGGATTCGCGTGAAACTTGTATATTAAGATTCAATACATGTTCTTTTTTATACTACAATATCGTTGTCTTCCTTTTTTTCTTTTCACTACATCAGTATTATGTGATTTTTAAACATATCTTGTTTTTCCCTTAATCTTTTTTTTTCCAGAACACGAGCTGTTGTTTTTTATTTTAGTAATCAGGTGTTTTTGTTCTAAATTTCAGTCTAATTTTTGAGTTCTCCATTCATAATTAATTTTTAAATATTTTTGCTTTCATGCAATGCCTTTTCGGTTTGATTTTTATAATCATTTAGGCATGCCAAATACTTTATATCACTCTCCAAACCGTGATCCTCAAGATAATCCTCAACAACCACAGCTTGTTGTTGTCTCGCATTATCATCCGTTAGAATGAAACCATTGCCAATAGCACCAGCATATGGGCACACATATCATGAATCAAGGATCTCATCCCGATATCTCGCACCAGTCAGAGCTCCTCCATTGAGCACATGCAGGTCAGTGTGGCCTCCGAGTGAAATCCCTGCCCAAACCATGATTCCACCGTTTCTCTACCTGTGTGTTTCGACAGTGTTTGATTGATGACATAGAGTGCATTGTTCTCTCCAGATCAGAAGACGTCCTGAATCACTCTCCAGTGTGAATCCGAACTCGTCTGTGAAAAGTACAGAAGACCACTGTTGTCTGGTCTAGGAAACATATGTTCTCTTGCCCAACATAAGCGGGCCCTTCTCTGTCGTCTGTTGAGGAGGACACACACAACTGGTCGCCTTGCATACAGACCTGCATTGTGAAAACGTATTCGCACCGTAGTAGCGGAGATTCTTCTTCCTGATGCTGGAAAGTGGTCTGCAATGGATAGCGAGACAGTAGTGCGTCTTCTCCTTCGCGCCGAAAGAGCTAGAAAGCCATCTTCTGCAGGTGTTTTAACACGTAGGTGGCTTGAACATGTCTTCTGGATACAGAATCTTCGGATTCATACTGTTCCCAGAGTCATTCGACTATACTGCGAGACACATTGAGCCATGTAGCAGTATCGGCCTGTGACAACCCCATTTTCTCCCATCCTACCGCCCGCCACCTTAATGAATCGGGGAAACGACTTCTTCTAGATATATTTAGACTCTACTGGTTGTTGTGAACAAAACTGACAATAATAGTTCAAGTCCAACAATCCTTACACGCGAAATTACAAAAGCTTCGTAATTGCATATTTCTCTCTCATTCACAAATACCTATTCTCTTCTATAAAATAAAAGTGGTCGCTGTATTTTTTGCGTAAGTTTTTTTAAAGCTTATTATTGTCATTCATATAAATTATGAAGTTTAATCTGACTGCCATTTTTTTTCTGGTGAGCTTCGAAAAACATGTTGTACCTTAACTTTTGGAGGCCAGTGTATATTAGCTTCTACAGGGTGACCAGAAAAAACGTAACGAATAGTAGAAGTAAGGTCACGGTTGATGATTTTGTTTTTACTCGATTCTCACAGTTTTCTTTCACTTAATAATCTTAATTCTTTAACTTATTCTTATAACTTTTTTTAACAGAATAACAAACAAACGGAACGCTATTTTGAAAGTTCATCGCTAGGGAAAGCGTGTATGTGAGATTGCTTGATTGCTTCAAGTGCCGCATCCAACAGTTTCCAAAGCAATTAAAAGATTCAAGGAGCTTGGTCATGAAGGAGACCGACCAGGAAGAGGCAGTATTGATAAAGAAACGAGTATCATAGCAAACGCGGTAGCGTTTGGTATAATATGTTTAAGAAATAGAAAGTGCAAACAACTTTCTAAAATTTCTGGCGAACCAGTTGAGATACGGCAGTGAAATTTTTTTTAAAAGATAGAACTCGATGAGACGAATAAAATGATAGCATTCAAAAAATCACTGTAGCTTCCAATAGTTTTTTATTTAATTTTAAAAGAAAAAATGAAGGCAAAAAATTCAACTAAGTCTAGTTAACGTTTCCGTGGATGGATTAACTTCGTTTTTGGTTTATTTTAATCCTATGGTTAAACTTAGAACAGTTTTTTTTTTTTTTTATCTTTGTATGTTTGACGGACGCTGAGAAAATCGAATTTTTGTCTGAAATTTCCAGCTGAACACAGTCTTTTTCTTATATTTGTTACTTCTTGTAATTGTTGCACGTAAATTTAAATGAACACAAAAATTGCTATATACAGGGTGATTCAGCTCGTCGGTGACAAACTTTAAGGATCGATAGAGCACACCTAGACGAACATTTTTGAATAGGGAATGTAGGGTCCCTGACGCGATGGTAAGGCGCTAGGCGCTTTCGAAAATTTGGGTGCCGAAATTCGAAACGTCATAAAAACTAGGGAAATGGTTAGATTTTCTTGCTTGTTGCGTCGAAATGATTCTGTTTGTTTAGACTTTCTTCAGTACCAATTTGATAAGCGTATCTCTTAAAACATGGATAGGGGGCGCTGCAGACTTTGGAGAGCTAGACAACAACTTTAAGCCCGTTATTTTGATAATTTAACACATGCTCGCCAAAGTTTATACTCTAACTTAAAGTTTGAACCCAAAAGTAGAGCCCTGCAAAAAGCGTAAGAGCCGGAATAAAATGTCAAAGTACGTACAGGGTGGTCGAAACTCGAAGGCTCCTAAGAGATAAACAAACAGATTTCTTGACTTATGGCATGCATTTTCATGATTCTGTTTGCTGGGGCTCTCTGAAACTCAGTTGAACGGTACAAAAAGAAACATCGATAGGGGGCGCTTTGGGCAAAAAACATAATTCGTTGACATTTCGGACGCTAACTGGAAACGGGGCGCTACGATCAGTTAGAAACAAAACAAGAGAGTAATTTACTTATCATAAGAAGCTATTAAAACTGCAGTTTGTTTGTTTTTTTTAACAAACATAGCTGGTTTCAATCATGCACAATGCGCGCAATAAAATTTACATAAGGTGCTTTTTGCTGATTTATGCAAAAGATATCGTACCATATCGATATGCAAAAGATACGTAATGCGTAGACGACAACGCGAGATGACGTAGTTGTATGCGCAGACACGTCTTTTGAACGTGCGGTACCTACTTAAGCTTCGGGTTACTTGTCTGCAGATCGGTAGTAGAATGGAACGGTACACAAACTCTGAATTGGCTGACATGCATTTGGCGTATGGCGCTGCTGGTTGTAATGGACGAGCCGCTCAGCGGTTGTACGCCGAGCGTTACCCCAACAGGCAAATCCCCTGCCATGCCTTCTTCGCTCGAGTACACCAGAGGTTGTCCACAACGGGATCTTTCGACGGAGGCAGGCCTGAACGGGAGCGATCAGTGAGCACCCCCGACAACGAAGAGGCTGTGCTTAACCTGGTTGAGGACAACCCAGGTCTTAGCACGAGAGATATCGCCAGACATGTTGGCATTTCGCAAGCAACTGCGTGGCGCATCTTACGTTCCCGGAATCTGCACCCCTACCACATCCAGCGGGTGCAGTTGCTCAGAGAGCAGGATTTTGGCCCTCGAGTGGAATTCTCAAGATGGTACTTGGCGATGAGATCCAGGGATCCCCGTTTTGTAAACAGCATTTTGTTTACGGACGAGTCCACCTTCAGCCGGGAGGGAATGTGGAACGCCCACAACAGTCATGTGTGGTGTGATGAAAATCCACATGAAACCAGAAGCCGAGCAGCCCAGGAGCGTTTCTCAGTAAATGTGTGGGCCGGCATTCTGGGGGATTGCCTCATTGGCCCTTATTTGTTACCTGAACGGCTGACAGGTGGAAATTACCTGATTTTCCTGGATCAAGTGCTGCCGCAGCTTCTGGAGGAGGCGCACGTACCCGAAGGTTCGCGTCGCCAGATGTGGTTCCAGCACGATGGAGCTCCGGCCCATTACACGAACGACGTGCGTCTCCATCTAAACGCAAGGTATGGCCAGCGGTGGATCGGGCGTGGGGGTCCAGTTCACTGGCCTGCCCGATCACCAGACCTCACCTGCTTGGATTTCTTCCTTTGGGGTTACCTGAAGGCCGAGGTATACCATACACCTGTCAGCAGTGCTGAAGAACTTGTGGCGCGCATTGTGGCAGCTGCAGGGCAGATCAGAGATACTCCTGGCATTGTTGGAAACACACACTCCTCAATGCGGCGGAGGTGCGAAGCCTGCATCATGGCCCAAGGTCGAAATTTCGAGCATCTTCTGTAGTGTTATTTTTTGTAAATAAATTTCCAGTATCATTGATGTTTTTGGTCTAAATTTATTCAGAAGTGTTGAGCAGAGGTAGAAAATGTGTTTTCATTATTACTAACTGATCGTAGCGCCCCGTTTCCAGTTAGCGTCCGAAATGTCAACGAATTATGTTTTTTGCCCAAAGCGCCCCCTATCGATGTTTCTTTTTGTACCGTTCAACTGAGTTTCAGAGAGCCCCAGCAAACAGAATCATGAAAATGCATGCCATAAGTCAAGAAATCTGTTTGTTTATCTCTTAGGAGCCTTCGAGTTTCGACCACCCTGTACTTTGACATTTTATTCCGGCTCTTACGCTTTTTGCAGGGCTCTACTTTTGGGTTCAAACTTTAAGTTAGAGTATAAACTTTGGCGAGCATGTGTTAAATTATCAAAATAACGGGCTTAAAGTTGTTGTCTAGCTCTCCAAAGTCTGCAGCGCCCCCTATCCATGTTTTAAGAGATACGCTTATCAAATTGGTACTGAAGAAAGTCTAAACAAACAGAATCATTTCGACGCAACAAGCAAGAAAATCTAACCATTTCCCTAGTTTTTATGACGTTTCGAATTTCGGCACCCAAATTTTCGAAAGCGCCTAGCGCCTTACCATCGCGTCAGGGACCCTACATTCCCTATTCAAAAATGTTCGTCTAGGTGTGCTCTATCGATCCTTAAAGTTTGTCACCGACGAGCTGAATCACCCTGTATGTAACATAAATAAATAGATTAGATAAATCACGTGAAAAAATACTTATTTGTTGTTATTTTCATGTATCATATTCACTATCTATTTTGACGAGCGAAGTGAAATATTTTTTTTATTTATTAAATTCTCATTTATTTAAGTTAAAAGCCGCCTCTGGCAAAAAGTTTAGTCTCCCTTAAATTTATGCTAGCCATTGTAATATGATACTTTTATTCATAATTTTATTTACTTGCTTATCTGAAGGTCCATATGATGAAATCAACAAATTTAGGCAATCAGGGCAAGATTTTGCGGAAAAGTTCATTATCCTGTTCTGGTTGGTGTGTTTGGCGAATAAATCAAAAATGGCGCCGAAAGACCGAATAGCAAATTTTTTTTAACCACTAAAGCGGCGTAACCGTGTTTTTCCATCACGTAATATTTTATTTCAAAGACTGATTTAACACAAGATTGACATTAATATTATTTTTTTAAATTGTACAAGACAAAAACATATGTAAAGTTATTAAGTACAAACATTCATACCAATTCTTTTCACAGTTATTATTTTATGAATAATTAGACATGAATGGAAAAATCTACAGGACATTTAAAAGATAAACGTAAAAATATGGTTTTAAATTTTTATAAACATTTATTTGAGTCTTTGAGACGTAAGGTAAGGGCGTACCGGTAAGAATTCCGGTTTGGCGAAACACAAGAGCGGTGAGTCGGGCGCTCCATGATGATTCGGACGTGAGAATGTGTCAGCTTTTTTTTAAGGTACTTTGAATGATTCTAGGTCAATTAAATTATTACTCATTTTATGAATGTCTGATTAATATACACCTGTTTGCCAAAGCTTGGTGCTATTTTGGCTTCAAAAAGGGAGGGTATTGTCACAATGTGTGGTGCTCTTTATATTAATAATAAAATACACATAACAGTATGCTAACTACTTTTAATAAGATTAATTTAAGCTCATAAAAGATACACCACACAGGCGCTACATATTGCGCTATGAAAACTTTTTAAACTAAACTTTAGAACAACAACAGTTACAATTACAGTGCAAGTAGAAGTAGTAGTTATGACATATTATTATATGCCCTTTCTTTTAAAAACAGCAAAAATGAAAAATACGTATATATAAATTTAGAGTTCAATGAAAAGTCTTTAGATAAAATAATATTTTTAAACATAGTCTTTGAAGCGAGCAGGTGGTCTTATATTTCTTCTAGGTCTCTCTATCTTTGGTGTATTTGTAGTAGACAGTTCTGGGGAAGCTGGTTTGAAATTAGTGGTAACTACTTGATCAGATGAAGAATCATCACAGACTAATGGGCTTCCATGGGATTCAGGACTTGAGATTTTCGGTGTCTCCGGTTTAGTCAGGTCACAGGTTTGCGTTGCATCAGCACTTTCTTGTGAATTTACAGGATCTTCCATCGCTAACTTTCTTGGTCTTAAATGAATTCTGTTGCGACGAAGAATGCTTCCTTCTGAAGATTTCACAATGTAGGATCTTGGACTGTGTTTCTGGACAATAGTTCCTGGTGTCCATTCTCGATGACCAGTTTGAACATAGACAGGATCCTGAATATTTAATTCTTTTAATTTTCTAGTCGATGAGTTATAATAAAATTTCTGTCTGCTCTGATTTTCCTTTAACTGATGTTGAGTTTTCTTTGTTGGGAACCTTGGTCTTAACAATTTCGTCTTACAAGGAATGAGCGTTCTCAAAGATCTTCCCATCAACATCTCTGCTGGAGATGGCAATTTAAATTTTGGAGTGTTATTATACTCCAGAACAGCTAGATTTGGATCTCCTCCCGAAGCTTTCACTTTAAAGATAAGGTTTTTCAATGTCCCAATCGACCTTTCAATCATCCCATTGGATCTTGGATACTTAGGTGATGACGTGACAGGATGAATATCATAAGACTTAAGGAATGAAAAATATTCCCGACTATCAAATGGTGGACCATTATCAGAATGAATTTTACGTGGGATACCATGAGTACGAAAAATTTGTTTTAATGCACTAACTACTGAAGAAGCTGTTTTAGCATTATCTTTTCTCAATTCAACAAATTTAGAGTGGTAATCAATTACTTGTAAAAAATCATCTCCTTGGAGGTACATAAAATCTATACCTACTTCTTCCCAAGGCAGATTAGGAACTTCATAAGGCATCAAAGGTTGTTTACAATTAGCACGCTGATGTTGCTGACAAATTTGACACGTTTCTATATAATTCTTGATGCCTTCCATCATATTGGGCCAATATAAAGCTGTTTTTGCTTTTTCTTGACAAGCGGTGATGCCTTGATGAGCTTGGTGTACTTTAGATAATACATAAGTTTGCATTGTTTTAGGTACGACTAGCCTATTTCCAATAAAAATTAAATCATCATAACAATGTAACTCTTCTTTCTTATTCCAATAAGGTTTTAAATTTTCGGGCAATTGATTACACTGTTGTGGCCAACCATTCCTAATTAGTAGCTTTAATTTCGAAAGATCTTCATCTTTTAGTGTTGCATTCTGCATTTCTTTAGTACGTTCTTCAGTAGTCGATAGAATTGTATGTACAACAGCAGCTCCATCTTCTAAGAAACTTGTATCTACACTCATGGTAGTGGGACTTCTGGACAGGGTATCTGCTACATAAAGCTTTTTCCCTGGAACATGCACAAGTTTAAATCTATATTTAAATAACTCGATTACCATTCTCTGTAATCTAGGAGACATATTTTCGATTGGTTTCTGTAGTAAACCTACAAGAGGTTTATGATCGGTTTCTACTACAAAATCAGTACCATATACATAGTAATGGAATTTTCTACATCCGTTGACAACAGCTAATAATTCTTTTTCGATTTGGCTATATCTTTGCTGTGTATCGTTTAGAGCACATGAAGCATAAGCAATTGGATGTTCTTCTTGAAGTAATACTGCACCTAATCCATACTGACTAGCATCAACAGAAATAACTGATTTCAAATTTGGATTATAATAAGCTAGAATAGGTGAATTAGCTACCAACTTCTTCAAATTTTCAAAAGCTTCTTGCTCATTAGCCGTCCAAATAAATTCATTTTTCTTGCTTAAGAGTTTTCTCAAAATTCCTGTTTTATCTGATAAATTGTTAATAAACTTCCCTAAATAGGTAATCATGCCTAAAAACCTCTGTAGCTCTTGTTTATTAGTTGGAGCTTTGAAATCTACAATCGCTTTAATTTTATCATCATTTACTGAAATTCCTTTACTTGTTAAATTATAACCCAAATATTTTACGGAACTTCTTTTAATTTGACTTTTTTCTAAAGATAATTTTAAACCAGACTCTCGAGCTCTTTGAAGAACTGCTTCAAGTCTTCTATCATGTTCTTCTTCAGTCTTACCAAATACTAAAATGTCATCAATATAAACTAAAGTTCCATCTAAATCTGCAAAAATATTATCTATAGTTCTCTGGTACACTTCAGGAGGGTACACGACATTTCGGTCCCGCCATTTCGGTCCCGCCGTTTCGGTCCCGAGACATTTCGGTCCCTGGACATTTCGGTCCCGAGACATTTCGGTCCCGAGACATTTCGGTCCCTGGACATTTCGGTCCCTGGACATTTCGGTCCCGAGACATTTCGGTCCCTGGACATTTCGGTCCTTAATCATTTTGGTCTCTTGCCATTTCGGTCCATTGCTATTTCTTTACCGACCACTTTATAACTTGGTTTCTGATTGATGAAGGCCCACTAAACGCTTAAGCTCAACATTGTTCGGGTCTTTTTTAATATTTTTATTGTCCTGCCCCCCTTCCCTCAAATTTTATACAAAGCTGAATATAACAGTCCAATAAGTTTAATCTATTGTAACTCGTGATAATAAAATCACAGCGAGTTGTAAATTTGATTAAACAATGTTATATAATTTTACACTGTCTTTATTATTACTATTTAACAGAATAAATATTTTAAGTTTTATCATATATTTTTTGTATTAGTTATTTTATGTATACTATAAACTATTATTTTTATTGATTAACTTTTATTTTTATTGATTGTTTTCGCACACTTTCTTAGAATCTTTAAATTAGTGATTTCGTAACTAGGCGTGCTATAAAAAATTTTTGTTAAAAAAATAAAAATGCTCCAACGACTTTTTTTATGTAATAATTATTGGTTGCATTTTTTTTTTTTTTTTTTTTTTTTTTTTACAGTTTTTTTATCTTATGAAGACAATTTTTGTGAGTTGATTTTATTGAAAGTGGGCCTATTTCTTTGTAATAAAATGATTATTTTTTAATTTTATAAAATAATGTAACTATTATTTCAAATGATTTTATTTTCGATTTTTAACTGACAAAACTAAGCTTTTTTAATTTATCGTTTATTTATTTATTTCCATTACCTTTTCGCTCCCACTTTCACAGAAAAAAAATTGACAATTTTAATTTTAATTTTATTATTAATTGAATAAATAGTTTTGAATTTCAGTAACTTTAAATATAAAATAAATAAACAGGTAAACGATAAGCTTCAGTTTATAACTACTACAAAACATAATGATAAATTGAATATAAAACAGATTATTTATTGAGTTTATGTAAAGTAAAATTCGAAATGCATATTAATAATTTTATCAATTTAATTATATAAAGATTCATTAAATTAAAAATACATAAATTTAATAAAATATTAATTTGATTTTCATTTTAAAATCACTAACTGTTTTGAGATTTAATTTATAGCAATTATTCATCACCATAAGTTATTATTCAAAAATTGTTATTTATTTCAAAAAAGGAAATTATTATTATTATTATTATTTTGAAAAATCAATTAGTAACGTAACGTAATAATTAATTAAACATAATAATGCAACACTGTAACAATGCGTAAAAATATTTCTTAACAGGTTTAGGTAACATTATTATCCAGATGCAGATTTAAATTTTTTGAAACAATGTTATAGTTTACAGTTCGCAAAAATCAATCATATATTAATTATTATATTTAAAGAGTAAGAAAAATATGATAAACTAACCAATAAATGAATAAATAACATATTTATTTTGAGAATCCTTATCATTTTTATACATCCTAATGAAGTTAATAACATTATAGTAGCTGAAATTTAAAAAATATGTTTTTTTCATTTTTGCTATAACTTCTATATAGTTCTTGTACTAGTTTTTAAACAAGTAATTGATAAATAAGTCACTTAAACAATTAATAGTTAAAATAATTTTGAATCCTTATTAATATTTAATTTTTGAGAATTTTTTAATTTAACAACATAATTATTAATGCTTTCAAATTTTCTAAGATGATGTTAATCATTTAATAAAATAATGTATAACATTAAGTAAATAACAAATCAAAACCTTGTGCCGAGAATTTTTAAACACTTTTTTTTATATTGGTGTTCCTATAAAATTGGAAATGTATGCATATAAGTATCAGCTAAGTACTACGATTAACCTCTTTTAAGCAAAAATTCTGCATGTCAATCAATTGTCAACGCCCATCTGAACAAATAGTCATCTTTATACAAGATAGCTAGAAGAGCTAGGTAGTTAGCTTTATCCTACGTATCTTGATCTTTATACACTTGTCAGATGAAACCCTTATTCTTTACAATGCCCTTTATACTCTGGAGTTCAAATGCGGACGGACCTCCCACATAATCGCTGGCATTTTTTAGAAGAAATATGAATGTTTTGAAAAGAACAGCATTTCTCGATGTTTTTATTCCTCTTGCTGTTATCTGCATTTGAAACGCTTTTAGTATCAATTAAACCAGTATAAAAGTAGAATGGAATATTTTTTATCCTTATTATTACAGCTTATGAATGACATTGAAATATTCAAAACTTATAACATAACTAAATAAGATTGTTAGATAAGATATTTACCACCTAGACATAATATTTTAAGTTACCTTTTTTAATTTAACTTACTTTGATAGAAGGCTTTTTTTTATATTTTTTATGAGGGTTTTTATATTTTAATGTTAAAAATAATTATTTTATATAATAATATCAGCTTTAAATGAAATGACAAATTTCAATACGCACTACATTAATAATTTTGTAATTAGTTTCCTTAAGCTGGTTTTAGAAAATTTAACAGATGTGTTGTATAAATGTGATATATGCATAAAAGTATGGTAATATAATTTTTTTGCTGTTGCCGTTGTTTTGGAAAACATTAATAAAAACAGGGAAGCGTCAATATAATAAACATTCTAGATTGTAATAATAACAATAAAAAAAGAACTGTTGTCATGAAAAAATAATTGCTAATAATTCAAAATGTAATTCATTTTTCTAAAATGTAAAAAAAAAAAAAAATTTAGGTTACAAATTATTTTAATAATTATTTCTGCTCGTGTCATATATTTATGTAATAAAATAATTGCAATGCTAACTACCTCCACGTGTTGCAATCTGGAAACTCTTTTCTTAATTTAAAAACGGAAAAGTTTAAAAGGAAAATAAATGCTTGTAACTAAAAACAATATATAAAAAATGCCATAAACAAAAAGAGGATTCAACGATAATTTTGGCACAGGGGGTAAAATACCACCAGATACAGATGTTTTTTATTTATTTCAACATTTTTGCTCCTATGCAGGAAGTGGCGGGGGTGCAAAATAATGAAACACTTATAATTCTGAAAATTGGCTTCAGCGATGAAATCCTATAATATGCTAAGTGTCAGAATATAAATTCCATATAACAATAACTCTTTCTTTTCTCCTGGCAATTTAAAAGCCTTTGTCTCCCTGGAGAGGATACATGCATCTCAGAAGTTAAGATTTTACAACTATTATGGGGTGTGTTAATATCATAAGTTAATTGGGTTATTTTATAAATTTAGTTATCAGTTTCCAAGTTAACTTCCCCGTTTCTTAGTTCAAGAATTCAAAACATACTGGCAATTTTAAAAAATGCCATTCATCTGTGAATTTTTTTCAGAAATCTCCATCGATTTCTAAATAATTGATCAAGTTTTGGGGTACTTGTTACTTCTAATTAATCGCATTACACTAAAATTTTATGCGACTTTCAGTTAAAAAACCAGTGTTGAATTCAGATACTTTTCTCCGGGAGGGACTTCTGTGGCTCCGGGGGGGATTACACTTTTTTACCACTGAAAACACAAAATTTCAAATTTTCCGGGGGGGGGGGGGGGGGGGGGGTAATTGATAGCTCCGGGGGGAATGACCTGCCCCTGAATTCAACACTCTAAAATGTTCCTTATAAAATTATGTCAGATATTTCCCGTGCACAAAATTTCAGCTTGCTGGAGAAGGGACCGAAGAGTCCAGGGACCGAAATGTCTCGGGACCGAAATGACCATGGACCGAAATGTCTCGGGACCGAAATGTCTCGGGACCGAAACGTCTCGGGACCGAAATGGCCAGGGACCGAAATGTCTTGGGACCGAAACGTCTCGGGACCGAAATGTCTTGGGACCGAAACGTCTCGGGACCGAAACGGCGGGACCGAAACGTCCTGCTTCCCTTCAGGAGAACTACTTAAACCATAAGGCAAACGACAGAATTTGTATCTTCCAAACGGAGTGGCAATTACACATAAGTCCGAACTCTCTTGGTCAAGAGGTATTTGCAGGAAAGCAGACGATGCATCAAGTACGGTGAAAAATTTTCCTTCAATTTGTGAAAATAAGCTCTGTTGGGTAGGAATTGGATAATGTTCTCGCTTTACATACTTATTTAACATACGTGGATCTATACAGAGTCTTATACGATTATTAGGTTTCTGTACTATAACTATAGGATGTACCCAATCAGTTGGTTTTACAACTTTTTCTAATATACCTTGATTAACCATTTTATCAATCTCATGCTTTACTTTCAATTTTAAGGCATGTGGAATAACTCTAGAGGCAGATATTTTAGGTTCGGCTTTGGCATCTAATTTAATCTTATACGTATATGGTAATCTTCCCATTTTGCCTGTTAAATTTCTCTATAAAATTTTTAGCATGAACAGAATCAACACTGATGTTTCTATTTACAAATCCTAACTTTTCACAAGCTTCAAATCCTAATAAAGCACTCGAATTTTGATCGATATTGTAAAATTCTAGTAATTCAGATTTATTTTTAACTTTACACTTTAATTTACTGATCCCAATTACGTTCAAATTGTGTCCTGTATAAGATGTCAACTTTTTGTTAGTTTCACGAATAACTTCATTCCTTCTCACATCATTAAAAATATTAAGGGGCAAAACATTGACTTCAGCTCCGGTATCTATTTTAAGTGATACTTCTGAATTATTTATTTGAACAATTTCTCGCCATTCAGACTTTAAAGAATTTATTTGGCACTTTACTGAATCTAATTTAACAGAACTTTCATCACTTGATGGGTAAAATTTATCAGAAATTCCATGCACTTTTTTATTTATTATTTTCCTTTTCTTTTTACACGCGACCCAGTAATGGTTTAATCCGTTGCAATTGCGACACTTTTTACCAAACGCAGGGCATTTACCATAATCATGAACAGTTTTACATTTTGAACAGCTTTTATTAACTTTCTGGTTAATATAATTACGTTTTTCCTTATCGTACATTTTCCTCTGAATTTCGTTTTTATTTGCACGAACAGCATTTACGGTGGTGGAACAATTATTTCTATTCATTATTTCCATTTGTTTACCACTGGACTCTTTAGCTCTACAATATTCTATTGCCTTTGCAAGGGTTAACTCGGTTTCCATTAGCAATTTTTCTTTCATAGTAGGATCTCTAACTCCAATAATTAACAAATCCCTAATTAAACTATCTTCTTGATCTTCAAAAGAGCAATCTTTAGCCAAATTTTTCAAATTTGTAACAAACGAATCAACAGATTCATCTTCTTTTTGGCGACAATTAAAAAATTTATAGCGCGCAATAACTGTATTTCTTTTCGGTTGAAAATACTCATCAAAAGAATTTATGACAGTTTGAAAATTATTTGCATTGTCATCACTAAGTTTAAAACTATTAAAGATATCTATACATTCTTCTCCCATTATACCTAGTAATAGCGCTACTTTAAGCTTATCAGGCTTATTCATTTTCTCGGACGCTTCTAAATGAAGCATAAATCTTTGCTTAAATTTATTCCAATTCTCGGCTAAATTGCCATTCAAACTCATATTTGAAGGTACCTTTAAATCCATCATAACGGATACAAATTAACTGTACGCAAAAGCATAAACACTAAATCTTAAATATAATGATAAAAATTTCTAACCTTTACGACGCCAAAATTCCGCTGCCACCATGTCACAATGTGCGGTGCTCTTTATATTAATAATAAAATACACATAACAGTATGCTAACTACTTTTAATAAGATTAATTTAAGCTCATAAAAGATACACCACACAGGCGCTACATATTGCGCTATGAAAACTTTTTAAACTAAACTTTAGAACAACAACAGTTACAATTACAGTGCAAGTAGAAGTAGTAGTTATGACATATTATTACAGGTATGATGCCAAAATATATAAATAGCTCTGAAAACAAACCTGATGCACTTTAATTTTTATTTTCATACGAATTATTTCTGTTTCTATATTAAAATGCGGCACAAATGTCATATACGAATCACATTAGCGTTAATTTTTTTCTAAAGCCAATTTGGCGAAAATCTCGTTTTGGAATACCAGTTAGATTTATATTTTTTGAAAGGTAATAACAATAAATAAAAAAAAGGTTTGTTTAATAACTATAGAACAAAACAATTTATATATTTAAAAAAATAAAAATAATAATTGTTGAGAATGTAATCGCACATTAACTGTATTATATAACCTTATTGTAAATTATGCTATTGTAAGTGGCAACAGTATTATGGTTGTTAGTTTTGATTTTCTGGAAGTTTCTTTTCGTTGTTATTCTATGTTATGTTACCGTTTGTGTGTACTATGTGTAGTCTTTAGAAATAAAGGCTTGTGATGTTTTTCATCGGCCTCTGATTAATTATCATATCTTTACAGCAGTGCGTGGCTGAGATATTTTAAATATAGAACACACGGTAACTTAGTTGCTCACGGTAGTTAATATTTATTACTGTTTTGAAATTTGTGAGCATGGCGGCAATTGAAGCCGGGATTAAATATGGAGTTGAGCCTTTCAACGGAGAGAATTTTTCTTTGTGGCGTAGACGTGTTGAAGCTATATTTGAAGCAAAAAAATTACAGATATATTTAGAAAGAGAAGCAGATGATACAAAACCAGAAGATGTACTGGAGTCAAAGAAAGCATACGCTTTTCTACTTACCTTATTAGATGATGCTGTTCTAGTTTCTATGGGTAGCGAGGTAACTGCACATCAGATTTGGAAGAAATTAAAATTAACTTATGCGAAAACTAGTGCAGTTAATCAAATTCTCGCACGAAAAAGGCTAGCTACTATGAAAAAACGACGAGATTGTTCCATGTAACAACATATTGATGAACTGATGGGTGTCGTGAACGATTTGCGACTAGCTGAAGTTGAAATTAAAGATATGGATGTCGTCGTATACCTGTTAATGTCTCTTCCCCCTGAATTTGATGTCATTAAAGCTGCCATTGAAAATCAACCAAATGAGAATTTAAGTTTGGAATTTGTTACTCAGAGACTTATAAACGCAGAAGCTCTAATGCAAGATAAGAATAGTCTTAATCGAGATACTCCAGGTAAGAATGTTTCTGTTACTTATGATAATACTGTTTTTAAAGCGTCTAAATGTGATATTATTTGCCACCTATGTAAACGTAAAGGTCATTATTCCAAGGATTGTAAGAACAAAGTTGTTTGTTATCAATGTGGACGTAGTGGACATGTTAAAAGAAACTGTAGGGCTAAACAGAAAGCTCATTCAAAGACCGAATCAGCTGCTGTTACTTTTGCTGCCGGTAAACTTGGAGGAAATAATTTTCTGCTAGATTCTGGAGCTACGTCACATATGTGTAGTAAACGTGAGTGGTTCAATGATTTAAAACCTTTTTCTGGAACGGTGGCATGTGCATCTAAAAATGATAAATTAACCATAACTGGTATAGGGACTATTTCTGGAACATTGAATGGAAGAGAAATTATTCTAAAAGATGTTTTGTTGGTCCCAAATCTGAATGGCGAATTGATATCTGTCAAAAATATTCAACTTACTGGCTATAGTGTTACTTTTAAAAACAACGAAGCTATTGTTAGAAAGGGTCAAGATTGTTTTGTAATTGCTAAATTAAATGATAAAGGTCAGTATGTTAGCGAATTTTTGCCTGTTAAGGCTGTAGCACTTTCTGTTAATGAAGATGCAGGTTTATGGCATCGTCGGTTAGGACATTCGTCAAATAAGGTTCTTCGGGAAATGGGTTTCCCAATATCTGAAGACTTTTGTGAGGAGTGCGTTGCAGCTAAACAATCAAATGAGCCCATAGGCAAAGGTCCCAGAGAACGGGAAGTTACACCAATGAGGATGATTCATACTGATATCTGTGGTCCTATAAATCCCCCGACTATTACAGGAGAAAAATACTTTGTGACATTAATAGATGATTGCTCTCGATTTTGTGAAGTGCATCTATTGAAAAACAAGAGTGATATAGTAGAAATCTTAAACTTTTTCTTTAAGCAAAATCCTGGAATACGCAAAGTCAGATGTGATAACGCTAAAGAATACGTTTCCGGTGAACTTGTACGTTGCTGTAGAAACGCTGGAATTCTGTTAGATCCAGCACCACCTTATACTCCTTCTCTGAATGGAATTGCCGAAAGAGCAAATAGGTATTTGCTGGAGAAAGCTCGTGCTCTAATATATGATGCCAAACTTCCCAAAACCTTTTGGGGTTATGCTGTTCAAACAGCTGCCTATTTGAAGAATCGGATACCTTGCCAGAGTATACAGAACTGTATTCCATTTGAATTGAAATATGGAAAATTACCTGATCTTGATATCATCAAAGTTTTTGGATGCGATGCTTACATGAGGATTCCCGATAGTCAGAGAAAGAAACTTGATCCAAAATCTAAAAGAATGATTTTGTTGGATACTCCAGTATGGGTTATCGTCTTTTTGATCCAACTACTAAACGTGTTGTAATTTCTCGTAATGTGAAATTTAATGAAGAAAAGAAAGTGTACATTAGAGATACAGTTCGGAGTGAAACTAATATAGATGAAGATGATGATGAGAAAGATGAGTCTGAAGTGCATGAAATTAATACTTCAACAGGAACAGAAGCAGAAAATGTAAGACCAAAGAGAAATATAAAATTACCTGCTGAACTGGATGATTACTATGTTTATGAAGCCTTTACAGCAAGCTCAGTCAAGTTCAGTCTCTTATGAAGATTTAGAAAAATTGACTGCGGAAGAGCAAAAATCTTGGAAGAAGGCAATGGATGATGAAATCGACTCGATGAAGAAAAATAAAGTTTGGGAAATGGTAGACTTGCCAGAAAATGAAAAGGCAATATCCTGCAAGTGGATATTAAGAAGAAAAAGAGATGGTACTTATAAAGCACGACTAGTGGCTAGAGGTTTTCTTCAAAGAGAAGGTATTGACTATAGTGAAACCTATGCACCTGTCATAAACATGCCATCACTTCGATTAGTACTTGCTGTTATTGTTCAGAAAGAGTTGAAAATTTTTGCATTAGATGTGAAAACTGCTTTTTTAAATGGTGAGTTGGAAGAAACTATTTTTATGGAACAACCAATAGGATATAACGATAACAGTGGTAAAGTTTGTAAACTTCTTAAAAGTTTATATGGGCTAAAACAAGCTCCTAGACAATGGTTTCGAAGATTTAGCGAGTTTCTGTTTCAACTTAAATTTCATCAACTTGGTAATGAAAATTGTATTTTTCGCAGACATACTAACAATAGGGAAATAATATTGGTGTTATATGTTGATGATCTACTAATTGCAGGCAATGATCAATCAGAAGTAAATATTGTAATTAATCTTCTCAGAAGTCAATTTGAAATGTCCAAAGCAGAAGTTGTCACTGAATTTCTTGGAATATGCTTAGATTATTTACCTGATCGTCTTTGTTTAAGTCAAGAAGCATATGTGAAAAGACTTCTAGAAAAGTTCAGAATGTCTGACTGCAAACCCTGTGATACACCACTTGCTCCAAAATCAACATCATCAGATTTTGATAAAGGTGAGAAATTTCAAGGTCCTTATCGTGAACTAGTTGGAGCTTTGCTATATTTATCAATGACAACTCGTCCTGATATATTATATTCTGTGAACTGCTTGAGTCAACTACAAGAACATCCAACTGTTACTGCATGGACTGGCCTAAAAAGAATACTGCGTTATTTGAAGGGAACTGCAGAATTTAAACTCGTGTTTCAAAAATCTAATAATGATGATCCTATTATTTCTTGTTTCGTAGATGCAGATTGGGGATCTGATGCAAGAGATAGAAAATCTGTTTCAGGTAATATAATTATGCTCAATAACTGTCCTATAGCTTGGAGTGTCAAGAAGCAAACTTCTATCGCATTATCATCAACTGAAGCAGAGATTTTGGCCTTGGCAAAAGTATTACAAGATCTGATTAAATTGCATGATGTAACTAAAGAAATTTTGAAGTGTACAAAGGTAAATATAAATATTTTTGAGGATAATCAGTCAGTTATTAAAGCAGTTCTTAACGAAAATAATTGTGGTAGGCTAAAGCATTTAGACATCAAGTTAAAGTATATTCGAGAAATTTTGAATTTGTATAATATCCATCTTGAATACATATCTAGTGAAAACCAGTTGGCTGATATTTTTACCAAAAGTTTGCCAAAGCCTAAACTATGTAACTTGAGGTATAGATGTTGCATTATGTGCGATTAAGGGGAGGTGTTGAGAATGTAATCGCACATTAACTGTATTATATAACCTTATTGTAAATTATGCTATTGTAAGTGGCAACAGTATTATGGTTGTTAGTTTTGATTTTCTGGAAGTTTCTTTTCGTTGTTATTCTATGTTATGTTACCGTTTGTGTGTTCTATGTGTAGTCTTTAGAAATAAAGGCTTGTGATGTTTTTCATCGGCCTCTGATTAATTATCATATCTTTACTATAATTTATTAATAAGTAAAGAACAACATCCGGGTTACCATATCACGCAAAATAACGACACTCTGGATTCAGTTAAATACTCCGATGCGCATATGATATTGGCGTCAGAAAAAATTTCGCCAACGTCGTGCGTATATGACATCTGTGCCAAAAATGCATACCTATTTTATTTACATTACGTACGGTGCTACTTGATTATCAGGTCGACCAGTTTCACCCATTTATAGAAATCGACAAACTATTCGCCAAATTACTCAAAAGGAAAAATGTTGCCATTAAAAAAATTTTAAGTTTAGAAAATTAACGAATTTAGGTTAAAAAAAATAAAAGTCATTAACGAAAAGGATTACTTTAATGATGACGTTTAGTTATGACGTCGAGATGTACCAAATGTAAAAATTGATTTATTCAGGTGATTTCGGACAAAAGAATACTAATAAAAGTTTTCATATTTTAATGCAGAATTTATTAAATCAAACCATAAAGAGATATTTGTAAGATATCGCATATGTGAATAACATTGAATTATTTTAAATGTAATATTAGAATTTATTAAGGAGCATAAAAAATATGGTACTTGCGTATTAACGTCACCGCAGCAGAAGTTGCGTTAATGTGCCAATAAAGAGCAATCTTGTTTGCACGCGCACAAAAAATGGCGTCAAAAATAGGCTTAAAAAGTACTAAAGTACAAAAAATGACGTCAAAATGAGAAAAAAAAAAAAAAAAACACTAAAAAGGCACGAACAACAAGATCGCTCTTTATTGGCGCATTAACACAACTTCTACTGCGGTGGCATTGTTAGGTAAGTACCAAAAATATCAATGTTAGCGGAAATTTGTAAGGAGTTAAATGCTTTTTATTTAGCCAAATAATGTCGGCGGATATAACCATAAAGTAACTTTAACTAGTAAATCTGCAGATCAGGAGCCTCAACGTCAGCTTTGTTCATATTTTTTTTAAACAAACTTTGAGTAATATTCAACTTCCTGGAAACTGTAATTTAAAATATTCAAATTACGTAATTATTTATAAGAATAAAAAAGAATTAGAAGTTTTCAGCCATCAAAAGCGGTAAATAAAAAATTTTATTATGTTAGGATATTCTGAAAATTTCATGATCTATTATTTTTGTTTTCTTTATTATAACATAGTAGATTTCTTCAGGGGGGCTCCGCCCCCCTGAACCCCCCGAGCCTCACTTAATTTAAATTTGTCACTTTCTAATAATTGTGCTAATGGTTATTGTATATCTTGCATTTCTTTATACATTTTGATTTATAAGAATAAGTAACAGTTTGGACAAATATTTTTCATTATCCTCATACTTCTACATGCCTGCCAACCACAAACACCTAAACTTGAAGTATCAAGAACTTTTGTAAGTGTAAACACAGTAATCTACATATTTACAATTTTGTTTCCGAAAAAAAAAAAAGTTTTGATTCCATTTTGCGGCAGTTATAGCGGGACAGACAGACATACAGAAGAACAGACTGACAGATGAAAAACAATAAATTTCGTGTCTCCAAAGTTAGCCTTCGCTGAAGTTTCGGCAATGACGTCATTATTAATGAGATATTGATATCCATGTTTGTTGAATTTTTAACGACTACTATAAAATACCTGTTTTTGTACAATTATGACGTCATAGTTTACTAAGTGAAATATTTATTAAAAATGTAATTCTTTTTTATTTCTTTTACTTCTAATTATGCCCCCATTTTTGTTAGAAAAATTCTTATTAACGAAAGAAATATCCGTGTTTAATATTTAACAAAAAGTACTATATCTATAGTTATTTTAATTCTGACGTCATATTTATTTATTTCTTTTCTTAGTTTAATTTTTCGAATGGAAATTGCTCAATTGAAACTTATTGCTGTTGAAAAATTGTTATTCCAAATGTAGATTTTTTTTTTTGGCAACGATAAAGGAAATTGGATAAATTTTATTTAAAAAATCCTTTTAAGCTGCTCACCGGGCCAATATCTTGGTCAATACAACAACAACAACATTTAAAAAATCCCTATTGATTCGATATGAAAAAGAAGGAAATTTTGAATTATTAAGGAAAATATTTGAATAAAATTAATAAAACATGGCTAATGTTTTTTTTTTCCTGGGCTATGTTATATTTATACGCAAAGATACAAAGTTATTAATTAATTCATCAGTTTTGTTTTGATGTTGAATTCACTTAAATTTTTGTACACGCTTTCAAATTTATAGCATTTTAAGGATAAGGATTTAGCTGAAAGGTTACTCTCTTAAAACGAAAAAGCTGAAATAACTCAAGTTGAGCTGAAATCCACTCTTTTCCCATGTTGAAAGGAACCTTCTCAAGAAGAGCTGAAACAACTCAAGTGAATGAGTTGTTTTTAATCAACTCATGATTGAGTGATCTCTCTTTTACTCATACTTGAGTGAAATCAAATCAATAAAGGTTAAATCCAGTAGTACTTGAGTGATTTGTAATAAAGTCATACTTGAGTGAAATGAAGTCATTTAAGACTGAATCTCGTAGCACTTGAGCGATTTGTAACCAAATCATACTTGAGTGAAATGAAGTCTTTAGGATTAAATCGAGTAGCACTTGAGTTAGCTGCAGCCAACTCGTATTTGAGTGAAGTGAAATAATTTAAGGCAAATCCAGTAGCACTTGAGCGATTTGTTATCAATTCAAGTTGGAGTGAAATGTTGTCATTTTTGATTTAATCCAGTAGCACTTAGGCGATTTGTAACCAATTCATACATGAATAAAATCAACTCATTTAAGAGTTAATCCAAAACTCCTTCAATTTGTAGAATTGAATAAATTCACTCTTAAGAAAAGCAAAATTGCTTAAAATTACAAGAATCTTCAAGCGATTTCTAAATCGTCTAAATAAAATCACATCATTTAAAACAAAATTCAGTAATCCTCGATTAATTTTTATCAATGAAATTCAATATAACATGGAATTATTGCCACATTTTCAAGTGTTGCATTTAAATTCTCATTTCGGATTTAAATTTCTGTTTATTGACATTACAAGGATATATATATATATAATATATATATATATATATATATATATATAGAGAGAGAGAGAGAGAGAGATTGGAAAACTGTAACATGGATTCTCCAATATTTCTTCCAAGTCTTTAATTAACAAGACTTAAAACATTCTAATTTACATGACTTAAAGTTCTCTAATGAATCATAAAAACATTTTTTTTCTTTCTAATTCAATGAAACTGTTTCCTATGTCAATTTAGGGGAAAAGGCAATTGAATCGTTATACAAAATTAAATAGAGCTTACATGAATTTTTTATTATTCTGTCAAATCAGAAATTTTTAACATCAGAATTTTCTTTTGTTAAATTTAAAAGTACATATATTCATTAAATTAAAAATACTGGTGATCTCAAAATTGCAAATTTGAAAACACTTATTCATGCAAACTGCCTAAATTTGCATAACTGTACAACAGCACCCGAACAACATTAAACAGAATATCAGCTTCTGATGCTGTGGTGCTTATGGGATTTTTCCTTTCTTTTCTTGGGCAATTTCAAGTGTACATATTTTCCAATGATACTTATAGCTTCAGATATGCTTATATACAATTTTAATTTTTTCATTAGCTTCTGATTTAATTGTAAATAACAATTATTTTTTTATTAAAAATTTACGATTTCAATCAAATAAACCAATCTTAGGCATCTTACTAAAAAAATATTGAAAAAATAAACTTGATATCAGCCCAACGACTCAACTTCAGCACCACAATGTCAGAAACTGATTGTTCCCCTTAAGAGTTTAGATAATCCTATGCAGAAGTTATTTTCAAATATCTTGTTTGGATTTTAAAATGTTTACCTTTTTTTTTTTTGGGAGGGGGCATAGAATATTTGAGGATGATCTGTAAGTGGGTTAGTTTTTACTTTTGCAATTTTGGTTAATTATTATTATTTTTTTAATATTAATAGGAGTTTCAGACCCAGTTTTGAAAAAGAAAGTATTACAAAACATAAAACCTAAATTTAAAAAAGTATTCCCCCCCCACACATGGCCAGTGCAGTGTTTAAATAATTGAAATTGAAAATATTTTAAATGGATAAACATCAACCCATGATACCTTGTTGTAATTATTCCTCGATTTAAATCTCAATCAAAATCATATTTCTTAAACTGACTAAATTAAAAAAAAAATATTTTAATTGTTTAGTTTGAAATCTGAAATGGCTTTGAAATCTTAGATAAAATAATTGTTACCCATAGCATTTATATAAGCACATTGCAATTGGGAAATGTGGAGGAATGTCATTAAAAAACTTGTATAGCTAAAATTTTGATTATGGACAATTATTTTATTGTATGAAGTT
Organism: Maratus speculifer; assembly: GCA_964019185.1. Taxonomy (NCBI): domain Eukaryota; kingdom Metazoa; phylum Arthropoda; class Arachnida; order Araneae; family Salticidae; genus Maratus; species Maratus speculifer. The sequence continues at coordinate 165,277,259 of OZ025303.1, forward strand.
AAATGCAGAAATAACTGAGATATGGATTTATTGACCATGTGCAATTATTCTTTATATCATTTAAAACATTTGTTAAAACTTGAATTTATATTCAAGAATAACTTACTTCTTCTTCATAAAGAATTTTTGATTTAATTTTTGATTTTATTCAATGTTTCTTAAATCAACTAACTTTTAAATAAATATAAAAGTATAAGACTGCAGCAGTTTATGTCAAAAGTAGAGCCAAATGTGCAATTTAGAATGTTGCAAGAAAGAAAAAAAACTAATTTTATTTAACAACAAAAACATTTTATTTAGCAAGGACAAAATAAACCTAACATTAATTGATAACAATTCTTTCCAACATCAGATAAACAAGTTTCAATAACATCTTTAACAGGACCTTTATAAATATAACAGTCCATTTGCATTAATCATTAAATACATAAAGAGCATATTGTAATCTGTCCACTGATTTGTCCAACTTTTAAAATCTTAGGCAAAATAGACACTTTCTTGAAAATCCTTGAGATTAAAAAAGATTGTTGAATTTGACTCCTCACTCACAGTAGAATTTTACTCCTCCATGAAATCACCATCTTCCTGTGTTAAAAGAAAATATTGAAATTAAGTTAAATAGCAATAAATATAATGTTAAGGAATGATTATGAACATATTAAAATATTTTGCAGCTTTCAGATTAAATGTTTTATAAAATTTCCCATCCATAGTCTAAACATAAAATGAACCATACACTAAAAATTTTAGCTTTATAAATATTACACTACTGAAAATTCAGCCAATCATGAATAAAATGGAAATAGAATAAATAAATCCTGTGCGATTACACTTATCTGCTTGTTTAAATCATGGTGTTACATCTGACACAATAAATCACCATTTTAAAAACAAATTTAAAATGAAAGTTCTTAAAGCAATATTATAAAATATTGTTGAAAATTCACCTTTGTTGCTACTTTCAAAATGTATCAGCGCTGGCAAATACCCAACCAATACAGGTTTTTGTGGATTTTTAGTTGTTTTTCTATATATTTGCATATTTATATAATACAAGATAGAACCTACAACAATTAGACCAGGGTTGGCACGGTTTAAACCAATTGGTTTTAACTATGGTTTAAACAACTGTTTACTCCTTTTGGTTTAAGCAACGGTTTAGTTTTAAACCAACTGGTATTTTTCTTAAAAAAAAAAAAAAAAAAAAAAAAAAAAAAAAAAAAATCAGAAGAAATTTAATGACATTTTCTCTTTTTCTTAATAATTTATGTATGTCAGATTATTGAATATAAATAACTTCTATTTTTAACACTTTATATCAGCAATAAGCATTGGATGTAGCAGGTTTAGATCACGTTTTGGGTATAGGATTAAAATCAGTCTGCATTGGTGAATATATTTATTTCTCTTTAGAAAAAGCTTCAAACATGTGAATTGATCTAATATAAAATAGATTAAAAATATTCAATATTTAATAGAAAATATCTTAATTTTTTGAAAACTGCAGATTATTTAACGCAATAACATAACACAATCCATAAGATTTCAAGCTGTAAAAGAAATCCCCAATCTTATTTGGGGAGGTTATCTTAAGCATTAAAATCAAAATATGAAGTCGAATAAGAGAGTTTTCAAAGATTGGATGCTACTTAGAGCATTTTAATAAGTGATTCCCCCCCCCCCCCCCTGTTAGTTATCTGCTGAATCTATGACCAAAAATGTTGACTTCAAATTGTCATTCAAGAAACAAAATCTCAAGAAGTATTTGAAATTTATTTTTTGGATAGCTATGGAGAAGAATATTTTATTTATCAGACTACTTTCAAATGTTTATTATTAGTAATTAAAATATTAGTTATAAAGATCCACGCTGCGTGTGGATGAAGATTTATTTGACAACAGTCACTTCCGGACTGACATTTCTGTCACTATTAATCCCACCCCTCTCCTCCTTGTCGTCCCCTTTATAATTGGCCGTTGATCTGCCGTGATATAACAACAAGCTGCACTCATTGATGGAGATAAACTAACTCTTTCCTCACTCTGGTCCAAAACTCGAAGGCTAAGTTCAGCACAGCTAGATCTAACCCCACAATGAACCTTCCAGTTTAGTGAACTAAAAGGTGCAGTAATCTCCACAATCGGAAGAATTTTTTTTTAATTTGGTTGCATAAGATCGGGGCATTGCGGGTCTCTCCCCTAAAATTCATTTGTGCTGTGTTCTGGGACACCGGGGGATCCCCTTAAATGAACAAGCTGATGATCTCACTAAGAGGTTTACTGACTCCAGTGGTGACCACCCCCCCCCCCAAAAAAAAAATCTTCATACTTTAACATTGACCCCCCCCCCCTAAACAGAATATCAATTGTAAAATATATTTTACTTATAATCTACAGCACCATCAAAAGATAGTGAGTTAAGCATAATGAAATGAGTTCTTATTGCCCTTATCTAGAATTTAAAGAAAAAAAATACAGAAACATTTCTGGAAATTCAATGTTGAAAAAATTTAAAAGTGAAATTTAAGAATCAAGATTTACAAAGATAGCGAGTTGAGTTTAGCAGAATGAGTTCTTATTGCCCTTATCTAGAATTTAAAGAAAGAAAATACAGGGACTTTTCTGGAAATTAAATGTTGAAAAAAATTAAAAATGATATTAAAAATAAAGATATTTTTTTAACAGTAAAAACAAGAAATATTAAGAATTTAAAATCCCCCCCCCCCCAAAATGTACTTTTTCTGAAATTACCCCCCCCCCCAAACTAAGTTATAGGACGCATCTTGCGTCATCAAACCCCTCTCTGGGCACCCCTGACTGAGTCCGACATCCTGACTGATTAGACCTCTCCGGAAGACTTGATCCAGCCTATAAGCAGAAGATCAAATTGATGGTTGGTTAATTTTTCAGTTGGTCAGTTTTTCGTTCCTTTGTTCATTTTAGTCGTAAGTTCTGTACATCTGATGGATTTTGTTCAGCTACTATTTGCTTTCAGTAGAGTATCGACAGGATGTAGTTGGTTGTGAGTTCTAGTCATGGCGATCTTTTGTGGATAAATTGAAACTACAGCCTGGTTGCTAGAGATCTCACCCCCCCCCCCTTTAAACCTTCAAAGAAGCTTGTTTTTGGCATTGCTAATAAAACAAAATTTATTCTCGTGAATAAAATCAAGGCATATTATTACATCTTGAAAATAATCCTAGCTTTATATGTTATATATACAAATGTAAAAATTGCTGATATATCTTTACCAAATGAATTTGATATTTTGACTGGGTAAGTAAATTTAAAGGGTTAATCTCCTCCCCCCAAGGGTCCTCTAAATCATATATTTTATCAGATTATAGGCCACAAGAATAAAGCGATGACACACCACAATGAATTGTGGGGGTGACACCTAATATTGAGTTAACTGAATGAAAATGAATTAAATTTAATAATTGCAACTGTATTAATGCCATATTGTCATCAAAAACATTATGTACAACTTTTATGATTCTAACATACCAGGAAGCCGGTTAAAAATCGTTTGAAACATTACAGACTTACATAAACCAGATTATTATTATTAAATATAAATGAAAAAAAAATAAGGCATGTTTTATTAATATAACATGCACAATACTGTACATTTTTAAAAAATTCATTAAAAGATAGAAAATTTCACTAAATTGTTTTTATATATGGCAAATTATTTTTGCTGCCAAATTTAAGGATATCACAAGTAGGTCAAAATTTGGCACTTTGCTAGTAATACTGCTGTTACAGTAGACTTCCTCAAATCCGCACAGCTTGGGACCAGAGGTTTTGCAGATTTTAGAATTTTGCGGATTTCTGGTCATTATTTTCTTTACATTTTTTAAACAGTAATTTGAATGTAACTAACAAGGAAATCTAAACTATTGTAAAGGCTTACAATATAATAAAATATTAAAATAAGTAATAAACTAAAATAAGGATGCACAACCTGTGGCCCGCGAGTTTCATCAATTTACAACTGGAAAAAAATTGAAATTTTTGTGCTTATGTCGTAGGAAAAAATCGTCAATTTACTGTGAGAAAATGTAAAATTTCATCACATAAGAATCGCAAATTTCTTTGATTAGTACGCAGGGTTGGCACGGTTTAAACCAATTGGTTTTAACCATGGTTTAAACCATGGTTTAAACCAAATGGTTTTTCTCTCAAAAAAACCAATTGGTTTTTTTAAAGAAATCTAATGACATTTTTTCTTTTTTCTACATAATTTAAGAGTTTGAAATTATTGGATATGAATGTTTTCTACTTTTAACACTTTATTTCAGTAATAAGCATTAAATATAGTGGGTCCAGGTCATGCTTATATTCATAGGATGGAAATTAGTAGTGTTGGTGAACATATCTAATGCTTTAAAGAAAAATTTTAAAACTTGGGAATTTTTCAAAGATAAAATAGGTTTTTAATAATCAATTATTTAGTATAAAATATTTTAATTTTAGAAAAATGCCTATTTTTTAAAACAATCTGTCATAACATACATGATGATTTTGAATATGGAGCCACAGAACTGCATACAACTTGATCTTTAAGATTTTAGTCAAGCTGTAAAAGAAATTCTTCTTGATTAGGGAAATTACCCGGGTGTCATCCACTAAAGGGTGACACCAAATCTTTATTTGCAAATAAAAAAAACAATTTTATAAAATTTTGGAGACTAATTAGGAAATAAAATGAGATTTTTAGCTCATGATGCAATACAGCTAGTTTTCTTTTCTTTGCTAAAGTGAAGTTTTATACAGAACGGTGTGTCTAAATAAGATACGCACCAGGGAACAAAAACCAACCTATTCAACGAGTGGGTAACAAAAGCAAACTTTAAAAGAAAGAATTTTCTTCTACGTATAGGCACGGCATTGATTTGTGCAGACTATGGGTCGAGTGATGATTCACTTCTGCGGTTTTTTTTATGCAGAAGGACAAAAGGTAAATAAGGAATGGTAAGGTTATTTTTTATAAGAATGTAGAATTGAGATTGAAAAAATATGACAGATTGGAAAGGAGGAGGAGGAGGTGGGGGGGGGGGGGGGGCTTGACACCTTTTACATCTGTCCCGGGATGTCACCCATCCTAGCTACACCACTGCACACCCACTTCATCTCTGACAAGTAAATAAATTTTCCTGCCTGAGAAAACCGTACCAAACACAAACCATAAAATAATACTTGAAAAAATAATTATAAGAAAATATTGCATTAATCCTTACTATCTGTTAAATAAATGATCGGAAATAAAATACACAATTTTATAGTTTTAGTTTACATACTACATACTTTTTTATAAAATAGTAATTTTCCATTTTATTATGCCAAAAATTTTGTATAGCTGCAAAGGAAGTTTGGTTTATTTTACATTCTAGTAGGAGTGTGTGTGTGTGAAGAGGGGGGGGGGCGGTTAAAAGTATTTTATAGAATTTTATGTAGCGGGTTACTGATGACTATTTCTGACCAGTAAACTCTCATGCGTACTGGTCTTTGGGACCAGTAACTTTTTTTAAAATCAATTCTACCACTGGGCTATGCATAAAAAATGTTAAGGGAAAGGGATGATATTACAAGGTATTTTCTAAAGAGAAAGAGGATTTGCTTTTTGGTATCGTTGCATAATATTTAGGAAATAATACTTGCATTTACCAGTATAGAAAGACAAACTTTTGTCCACTGTTTTCGTTTTATTTATAAATTCTCATTTAGATTTAAAGCTACCTGGGAAGCAGGCACAAGAAAACTATTATTTCTGCATGCATTATGTAACAACTTATAAATATTAAGCAGATTATTATAATACAGACCATGCATGCAATAATTTTGCCCAATAACAGTATGAAACATTGCCAAACAAAACAGTAACACAAGTTCAACATTAAGAATGAAAAAAAAAAAATCTCAGAAATGTGTATAATGTAATCCGGAGCACGTTTTTACTAAGACACTGCAAACAAGACGTAAATACAATGTTTTGATAAATTTCTATGAATAAAGATATAATAATTACAAAACTTTAATACAAGGCAATTAAATAACGAGATATTTACATTGCATTAACAATTTTTACTCTGATTAAATATACTAATTTATTTTATTAAAGCACGAAAGTTTTGTAGCAGCACTGTAACACCAATTATTAATATAGAAATGCATTAAACACATCCTCAATATTACCGTGTGACACGACATTTTAATTTCAAGGTATGATACTGTTATGAATTTTAGTCTGTTAAAAAGAGAAGGGAAAGTTATTAAAAGAAAGCATAATTAAAATAAAATACTTATATAAAACTTACTTACTTCGTAAAAAAGGCATTTTCAGCAAATTGTTTAGCGAACGCCGGAAGTCTCCATCTTATCTTGCAAGGTCACGTGACGAGTCAGCGGCGAAAATCAGCGCGGAAAAAGAGCTGTTTCATTATTGAGTTGAGTTGTTTAGTTTTAAAGCTGTATGAGTGGATTAGAAAGAGAAAAAATCAAACCAAGATGACTGAATCGGTTAAAAATCAACTCATTCACGATCCAATAAATTAGAACTCTTTCTTGAGCAGCCAAATCCACTCTTTCGTTTTAAGAGAGTACTTAGCAACCATTAAGAGAAAATAAAGAAAATAAAATAAATACATTTGAAATAAGTAAATCTCTAAAACAAATTAGTTTATATTATTGGAACACATTTATAAAAAATTTCCAAAATTTACAGTAATAATTTTAAAAATCTGACAAATACGTTGACAAAATTTCAAAACAATACGAATAATTTAACTGGTAAATTTTAGTATCCATTTATCATTGAATTCCATTAATCAAATGTGTCATTTTCTCTCGGGGAAAAAAATTGAAAATCATTGGATTTGCCATAGAAAAGCATTATTGCGCGAAATAAAATTTTCTATATCTTCCGAACGAATGAATCAATTCTTACAAAAAACTATACAGCTTAATCCCAGTGTCTCACTAACATACCCACTTAATTTCAAGCCAATCGAATGCTTTTTACGTCAGTTATCGCGGAACAGACTGACAGACTGACAGACAGACAGACAGAATCCAAAAAATTTCGTGTCTCCAAAGTAAGCCTTCAACTGACGTTTCGGCAATAAAATACATATTATATTTTTCTCAATTAATACCAAGAGCTATTCGCTTATTGGCATAAAATTTATATTAAATAACAAAAGAACAAATAAATTAGTAAAACATTCATAAAAATATAAATAAATCATCGAATTAAAATCATTTGATCACTTAACAAACAAGTGTAGCGGGTTTAATGTCAAGAAAGTGTAACATTTATGTTCATCCATTATTGGCATATAATCTTACAGTTTGTCTATCGTTCTTTGATCGACGGGATAATTAAGTAGTACCTTAAATACATTGTTATCGCATGAGAAAAAAATGCTTGTGTATATGAAATAGTAAATAGGTTGCCAGAATATACGTTGCCAAACTTCTTTTCCCGCCAAGAACTTTTCGTTATGTACAACTACTGAAAAAGTACCTTTATTTATTTACTTATAGTATTTTTAATAAAATGAAAGAAAAACGTTCAAGTTAAATGTATCTGATATATGTATTTTTAATTTATGTGTTTTTTAATGAAAGTCATGTATTTTAAATAAAGCTAGAAAACAGCTTTATATTTAAAATGAAATTATGGCGAAGGAAACCTATTTGGCGATTGTTTCGGGTAGCTAAAATAAAAGTAGAAAAATAGCCGCTGGGCATATAAAAAATAAAACAATCAGATCGGAGCTGTTGATGACAGTCACATGACTTATACTGGCATTTATATAGGTACTATAGCAAAATTTGCAGCATCTCTGGTGTTAAACTAGGACTCTCGAGGTAAGGCATTTAGCTGCTCAGCAGCGGGTAGAGAGTTCAAATCCCGTTGGATGTAAGTTCGTTTTGTTTAGAAATGCTTTTGTGTTAAATTATTATTCTTTCGGGAATATTCCTATGTTAATTGTTATTCAATTTCTAGAATTTTTCTAGTTGTGAATGTTTCATTCGGGAAATTACCTTGAATGTATTTAATTGGTATGGCTTTTAATTCTTTTAATAAAGTTCTGTACTTTTTTAGTTCGAATCCATGGTTTATTTTTCATATCATGCATTTTATATGGCAATGCAATGACTTTTTTAATTATTCTGATACATCAAAATTTTGTGCTGTTGTTATCATTTTATAAATTTTGACAGCAGCAATTATTTTTCTTTTTACGATATTAGAAAATCTTCAGTTTTTTATCAAAAAATTAAATGACTAGTATTAAAAAATGCTCTGACGAGCACCAAAAAAGGTTAACATGTTTTTAAGTATGAAAAAGGCTTTGACAAGTGCTTCTGTTAATTATTGAGCATGAGGAAGGACAAGGGATCCCTTCTTGGCTACAACTTACTTCAATGCCAACTTATAAAAAATCATATTTGCGTTTTTTCTATATAAAACAAATTTGCGGTTCTTTAGTAGAACTTCCCACCGTGCTTTAGATGTTAACCAGGGGTGTAGTCGTAAAAATAACATAGGATATACGCTCTAAGCAGAGGGATACCCTAGAATGTGTATACTATAAGTTTTCTTGAGAAACAGTGTATATGGTGTTCTATTAAAAAGTCCAGAAGGTATACAGCGTATAACCTGCCCTACATCCCTGATGTTAACTGCACTGCACTCTGCACTATACTACAAATTACAAATCAATTTTCAATACACTTAGAGCATGCTTGGTGGCAGTGCATGAATGTGATACCTGCAGGAACTAGGTTTTTGGCACTATGTCGTCTTCCCTTACATTTATGTCTAATTAAGCTGCATCTTTACTGGTTATGTCTTTACACTATACATTTTTATAGTAACTGCGGCTGATTTGTTTTCACGGAAAAAGCGCAAATATGATTTTTTAAAAGTTGGCATTGAAGTGAGTTGTAGCCAAGAAGGGATCCCTTGTCCTTCCTCATGCTCAATAATTAACAGAAGCACTTGTCAAAGCCTTTTTCATACTTAAAAACATGTTAACCTTTTTTGGTGCTCGTGAGAGCATTTTTTAATACTAGTCCCGATATTCTCGGGTGTCGATGAGAAAAATAGCGAGGAGGACTGGGATTGGCTGGGAATCGGTTCGACTTATGGCCAAAGAGGAACTTAACCTTCACCCTTATAAGCTGAAACAAGCACAATTTCACATCGAAGAAAACAAACGATTACGTCTTACAAAATGCAGGAAGCTGCTGAAGCGAGCTGCAACACCACGCTGAGAGCGAATCCTGTTTTCTGACGAAAAGCTATTCTCGATAGAGCGATCGTTCAGTCATCAAAATAATCGCATTTGGTCAACAATTTCCTCAAGCAAATCTTCCATGGTTCAACATCGTCAAAATCTTAAATCTGTCATGGTGTGGCAGGAGTTTGCGCAACAGGCAAAACTCCTCTCATTTTCATCGATTCTGGAGTCAAACTGAATAAAGATGTGTACCGAAAAGAGATTCTTGAAGATGTGGTACTTCTCTGGGCTCAGAAACATTTCGGAAACGGGACGTGGACTTTTCAACAAGATTCCGCGCCTCTTCATCAGGCAAAATCCACACAGGACTGGTGTCGGGCCAATTTTGCAGATTTCATCTCGGCTCAAGAATAGCCTCCAAACTCGTGTGACCTTAATCCCATCCCCATGGATTACAGTTTGTGGTCGATTTTAGAGGCAAGAGCTTGCCGAAAACCTCACAAAAGTTTGGAATCTCTAAAATGTTCGTTGATTCGGGAATGGAAGCTAATCACTTCAGCAGAGCTACGGTCAATTGCTGAAAATTTCACCCAATCGTTTGCGTCTCTGTATCAAAGCAAAAGGAGGACACTTTGAGAAAAAGTGATTTTTTATTTTCCTAATACATTGTTGTTAATAAATAAAAATATTGTTTGTGCAAAAGTTTGTGTGTTTTCTTTAACCGAGTCAATTTAAACCGTTACGTTATTTCTGGTCACCCTGTATATATTGTACCACAGAGTACGGAACAGAGAATCAACTTTCATACACTGTAATGGCAACTTGTGTAACATGGGATTACGCATAGACAGTAGCGATACGAGCGGATGACTCTGAAACTACGATCATAACATAAGAGAGGTTGCTAATTCGGCGAAACATCGCTTCATTGGCGACAAATGATATAGGAAAAAAGAAAAAAAATACAGCGACGGCTTGCTGCTTCTTGTTTTGAAATTTATGAAAGAATTATTTTAATATGAAATAATTTTGACGTATTCGTCTTGCAAACAATGCATGTGTCTCTTCTTAACATAACGACCTAATAATTTAAACTTGAAAATTCAAGAACAATAACAGTAATAATTACGAATCAATATAAGCGCGGAAATCTAAGATCAAATAGCGTAAGCACGTGTGCAAAGATAATCAAATCAGCATTCAGCCATGGAACAAAGAATATAAACCGGGAAGGAAAACGAAGCCTCTTTCCCCTTAGAACAGGGCATGAAATTTCAGCTTAAAAGGTACTCGCCAGGCTAAAATTTTCACTCGCCACTATTTTACATTTATTCAGATAATAACGTCAGCCACTACACCTGTGCAAAAAATGAAATATTATGACAAATTTAAATTAAATTGACGATTGTTAGAAGGAGCTGTCTGTTAAATCCAGAATATTTTTCCAGAACTGGAAAAGGAAAAAAGGGGATTATTGCTACTATCAGATTCATTCTTACTTTGTTTAACTTGAGTTTGCACCTTTTCACTTTCAACATTTGTGATCGCATCTTTATCACATTCTTCATTTGATGTATTACTTATAGTAAAAAAGGACTCTATATTATTCCTTTGTCTTTTCTTCGTGGCAATAATAAAAAATAATTAACTAAAACACCACTTTAATTACCGCCAACTACCACAGAACAAGAAAAATGCTAAATCGAATGAAACAAAAATTTGAAAGAAAAAGTGTATTTTTTTACCATATTTCAAGCAGCTGCGCTTACAGGGTTCATACAGAGTTTGCTAAATGAAAAATAAGGACTCTGTAAGGACTTTGTAAGGGCTTCGTTAAAAGAAAAATAAGGACTTCCTAAAGTTAAAAAAGAACAGTACATATAATTACTTACATTAAATTTTAATCGTAATAGATTGAAATTTTACATAAAACATAATATTGTAATTATATAACAAAATATATAACATTAGCTGGCTAGCAACTGTTTTTTAGCATCTATTTCTTTGGTCAGGGAGGAAATTTCTTCCTTTTGCAGATTTTCTACAATTGTTCAATTTTATAAATAATTGAATATCTTTAGTTGATTCAGCTTTATCAGCTAATTCATTGGCCTTATTTTCAAACTCTGATACTTCTTTTTCAAGAAGCCATATTTTTTTCTTTATAAAACCTAAGTCAACTTCAATTAATTTCCTTTTATTTCCTGCAGAGGAAGACTGTTGCTGTTAACCATGCTACACATATACAGTGAAATAATAAGACAACAATGAAACACAGATCAGCGGATGCCACTGATCTTGAAAAATCCTGGATCCCGGGGACCCAGGACTTCTAAAATTCTGGGTCCCCCTTTTTTTATAAAAGCAAGTCCCCACTAATAAGTCATACTTTTAGACGCAAAAATTGAACTTGCTCATTTTCAAAAGAAAAATTAAATGCAATAATTATTGTTTTAATAATAATATGTAAATAATTAAAGCCAATATTAATTTTTTTTAAACTATTAAGAGAAATTTCTTTACTTTTTTAAAAATAAAAGTGACGATACAAATTGAATTATAAAATAATGCTTATTTGATTGTAGAAGATAACAAGTGTCATAATTGTTCGCATTTCTTTTAAAAAGGGGCAAAACTGATTTATTGCAAAAGACATTTTTCCTGAAAAAAGAATACATTTGTTGAGTAAAGGGGTATTTTTTGTTTAATAAATGGGTGTTTTCAGAAGTTACATTCACTCAGAAAGATTTGGAACAATCAAAAACAGATTGTGAAGCAAGAAAATCTGTTTTTGGAGAAGCAAAAAGAAATAATTTGGAAGCAGGAAAGTTAGCTTTTGGAACAGAAAAATTATATCCTGGCATTAACTTTTTATTTATTTATTTATTTATTTTATTTTATTTATTTATTATTATTTTTTTTTTTGCGCTGCTTCGATGAAAATTATGTTTTCAAGCGATCTTTTGACGAAATGTGCCGTTTTTTCGCGATCTTTGGACGAAAATTACCGTTTTATCACGATTTTTTGATGAAAAATGCCGTTTTTCGGGAATCTTTTAACAAAATTTGCCGTTTTATCGCGATTTTTGGACGAAATTTTGGTTTTTTTTCGAGAGTTTGAGGAAATTACCGTTTTCAGGGATGAAAGTGCACTAAAGCCATTTTGTAGCAGCTTTGGAGCAGCAAAAATCAAATTTTGGAGCAGTAAAATCTATTTTTGTAGCAGCAAAAATCAGATTTTGTAGCAGTAAATATTGGATTTTGTAGCAGCAAAATAATAATAATAATAATACAGTAAAACCCCGATAATTCGGATTAATTGGGACCGGACCCAATCTGGATTATCGAAAATCCAGAGAATTAGAAATAAAATGTAACATACTAACAGAAAATCACCTTTATGTTAAACTTATTGAATATTTGCAGACAGTAATAATGTTTACTTTGCTTAATTATTCCGAAAACATTTCAGAAAAAGTTTTTTTATTTAGAATACGACGATGAAACAAGTTAATGTTATGGAAATTAGCCAATCGCTTCTCAAACTTGAAAAAAAAAAAAAAAAAAAAAAAAAAAGACCAAATCGATCCGAATTATCCGGAGATCTGGATTAGCGGGGTTCTACTGTAATAACATTTTAGCAATAAAAGCTGTTTAAGGAGCAGATTGAAATATTCTAATGCTAATAAACTCTTAACAATTACAGTAATTGCTATCTTGAAAAATATTTTTACATTTGAAAAAATAAATTTCTCCGCACATCTCAGACCTTTTAATAAAATTTGCGGTTTTTCATGATCTTTTAACATAATTCACAAACTTTTGACCCTGTTTGTGCGTTTTTTTTTTTAAAACTAGATTTGTGGGGTTTTTTACGACCTTTTGATGAAATTTGTACATTTTCTGAGATCTTTTGATGAAATTTATGGATTTTACAATCCTTTTGATGAAATTTGCATTTTTTTTTTTTTTTTCCTACATCTTTTAAAGAAATTAACTTTTTTTTTTTTTCCAAAATCTTTTGATCATATTTTGTTCTTTTTATGACGAAATTAGATATCCTTTGACAAAATTCGCATGTTTTTTGTGATTTTTTGACAAAATACGCTTGTTTTTCGGAATCTTTTAGAAAAATTTGCAGGTTTTTTTCACCTTTTTTTTACAGAAATGAACATTTTTTCATGATCTTTTGACTGTGTTTTATTCTCTTTTTTATGTTATTAACGATTCTTTAGCAAAACTCACATTTTTCTCGCGATCCTTTGATGAAATTCGAGTGTTTTTCGTGATTTTTCGATCAAATTTGCGTGTATTTCGCGATCTATTGATGAAATTCGAGTGTTTTTCACGATCTATTGGTGAAATTCGAGTGTTTTACGCAATATATTGACGAAATTCAAGTATTTTTCGCGATCTTTCGATAAAAATTTGCGTGTTTATCGCGATTTTTGACAAAATTCGCGGGGTTTTTTTGTGATCTTTTGACGAAATACGCTTGTTTCTCGGGATCCTTTAAAGAAGTTTGCGTTTTTTTTTTTGTTTGTTTTTTTTCGCGATCTTTTCCAGATATTAACGTTTTTTCCCCCACGATCTTTTGGCTGTGTTTTGTTCACCCCTTTTTTTTTTGTTGATAATAACGATCCTTTAGCAAAACTCACTTTTTTTTCGCGATTCTTTGATGAAATTCGAGTGTTTTTCGTGATTTTTCAATAAAATGTTCATGTTTTTCGCGATCTATAGACAAAATTTTCATGATCTATTAATGAAATTCGAATGTTTTTCCCGATCTACTGGTTAAATTCGAGTGACAAAATTAGCGATCCTTGGACAAAATTCACGTTTTATTTTTTCGAGATCCTTTGACAAAATTCGCGTGTTTTCAGCGATTTTTTGACGAAATTCGAGCATTTTTCCAGATTTTTTTGCAGATTTATGTTTTTTTCCTTCAGTGTTGAATTCAGGTGGTGGCCTGTTGAGGGACACCCCCCCCCGGAGCAGTGAAATGTCCCCCTCAGAAATTTTGGGTTTTGAATGGTCAAAAGGTACAATTCCCCCCCCCGGAACTCTATCATGTCTCCTGCGGAGCGACAGAAGTCCCTCCCGGAGAAAAGAGAATTACATACTGTTTTCTTTTGACTGCATTTTGTTCATTTTTTGACAAAATAGCAATTTTTTTTTTCTTTTTTTTTGTAATTGTTTGACAAACATGTAGCGGATTTTCGTACGCGCTTTTATTCTGCTTTCGGTTTTGTTGTCTATCGGCAGGATTCACCGAGGAGCGAAATAATTTACCACGAAAGACACAGAACAGGAAGATACTTAATTTACAGAAAATATATACAATACAAAAGACAATGGCGATTCTGGGTGGAAATTTTTTCTCGTAAATTCACATCGCATTTTCGGAAATCGATGGCGGGGGAAGGGGGGGGGGTTCCGCGAGTTACCCCCCCCCCAAGGCCGTAGCTAGAAGTGATCTATAGGGGGGGGGGAAGCTCAAGAGATTGTAGAGGGGGCTCATAATTTTTTTTCTTTTTTTTCTGACACGGAAAGATAAATTAGCGCATATTTACACTGTATAGGTACTATGTTTCTTATTAAACTGTTGTAATAACTTCATTTTATACTAAGAAAAGTATAGGATGATGAAAATTTTGAGTGTATAACTGGTGCAAAATTAAACATCATGTTAGCTTCCTATGTACAAATAGGATAAGGGAGTGTTGAATTACTTATTTTAGATACAATTTAGTAATTCTACAAAACTGTAAAAGGATCACAAAACAAAATTAGATTTTTGAACAGAATTTCATTTGAATTTTCGAAACAGAAATTTATTTAATGACCTTGGAATCTTTTCCAGGGGGGGCTGAGCCGCCCATAGCGCCCCCTTAGCTACGGCCCTGTCCCCCCCTCCGCGAGGTGGGTATCTGCGATCTCCAGATGAAATCGGCGTTTTCCCGCGATCTTCAGACGAAATCAGCGATTTATCTGCGATATTTTAGCAAAATCGGCGATTTATTGCGATCTTTTGTCGAAATCAGCAATTTTTCTGCGACCTTTTGACGAAATCGGCGTTTTTCCGTGTTTTTTTTTATGTAATCAGCGTTTTTTCGACGATCTTTAGGGAAATTTGCATTTTTAACCGATCGTTAACCGAAAACGGCGATTTATCCCCGCGATCTTTTGACGAAATCTGCGTTTTGTCCGTGATTTTTTGATGAAATCAGCATTTCCCCCCCCCCCCCAATGATCTTTTGACAAAATATTTTTAAGCGATATTTTATCGAAAACGGCGTTTTTTTCCGCGATCTTTTAACGAAATCGGAGTTATATCCGCAATCTTTAGACGAAATCAAAGTTTTCCCGCAGTCTTCAGACAAAATCAGCGTTTTATCTGCGATATTTGGTGAAATTGCCGTTTTTTGCGATCCGCAGAGGAAATTCGCGTTTTTTCAGCGATCTTTTGACAAAGTTCATTGACAAAAACATTGACGAAATCGTCGTTTTTCCACGAAATATTGACGAAATGTGTGCTTTTTCGGCGATCCTTTCACGAAATTTGCATTTCTCCGCGCGCAAAACCGTACAAGTTGGCAACTATGTGGAACTGATAACCCAATTTAAAATTTTCGGAAGAGGATGCCTTAAATATTCGGAAATTTCGGACGAGAATAACCCCTGAAATAAGAGGCGAACTCCCATTAATTGGGAATAAACACATTACGGCTCTCTCATTCGTCTCCCCCAACGCGCGCACTCTACATCACATGACGTCCCTCTCCGAACTCTGCGATCGGCTGCGATGAAAATGAACGTAAGATACTTGCGGGAAAAACAACTTACGGTCGTTTGCGGAGTCACGATAAAACTCCACAAAACATCGCGTTTTTCATGACCAAATGCGCATGATTTTTGGCAACTTTTCGGCGAAATTTGCGCGTTTTTCGAGATTTTTTGCAATGTTTCTTTGTTTTTCGACGAAATTAATAGCCTAAAAAAAGTATTTGTTGTTGTTTCCTGGATCGACAAAATCGCGCTAAATTTCGTTTTGACACTAAGTGCCTTTTGGCGCAGGTTTGGCGCAAAATTGAAAAAAAAATAGCTGTTTTGTAGCAATTTGGCGCAGAAAAGCGGTTTCGGCGCAGTCTGGCGCAATTGGCGCAGGTCTTACATCCCTGCGTTTTTTGGGGGTTTTATATCAAAATTAGTCATTTTTTCGCGAATCTTTTGGCGAAATTTGCCAGAAATTATTAGTTATTTCGCGAATCTTTTGGCGAAATTTGCCAGAAATTATTAGTTATTTCGCGATTTTTTTTAACGAAATTTGCCTTTTTTGCGTTTTTTTGACGAAATGTGCCGTTTTTTCGCGATCTTTTAACGAAATATGCTGGTATTTCGCGATCTTTTGACGAAAGTTACCGTTTTATCACAATTTCTTGATGAAAATTGCCGTTTTTCGCGAATCTTTTGACAAAACTTTCCGTTTTATAGCAAATTTTGGACGAAAATTGTCATTTTTTCGCAATTTTTTGAGGAAATCTGTCTTTTATCGGAATTTTGTAACAAATCCAGCCATTTTTTTGCGAATTTTTTGACAGAATGTGCCGAAAATTATTCGTTATTTAGCGATTTTTTAACTAAATTTGCCTTTATGCGAATTTTTGACGAAAATTATTCGTTAAGCGGGACGCGTAAGCTCCATTAATTTGCGTCCCGTCGACGATTTCTTGCGTATTTTACGCGCTATAAGCGCGTCAACGGCATCCCTGGTCGGCGGATTATAGAACAGATTGGCGCAATTATTTGGCGAAATATCTTTTTTTTGTTATTCATTTCTCGATTTCAAAGAAAAGGAAATTTTAGATTGTGAATATTGATTACGATTGGTGTTTGTAAATACGAGGTTTCTACGTCGCAATCGGGAAACAAAGAGGCAGCTTTAATGTCCAATCTGAAATAAGAGAATTATAACAAAGAAACTTGATTCTTTTTTCAGCTGCCATATTTGGCAGATTATGAATGTTTCAGGGGTGATTCTGGGTGAAATTTTTTTTTCGGAAATTCACATCGCATTTTCGGAAATCGGCAGCGCGGGGAGAGGGGAAATTCCGCGAATTACCCCCCTCCCCCCCCCGGTTTTCCGCAATCTAATAACGAAATTGGCGTTATATCCTCAATCTTTAGACGAAATCGACGTTTTCCCGCGGTCTTTAGACGAAATCAGTGTTTTATCTGCGATATTTGGTGAAATTGCAGTTTTTCCGTGATCCGCACAGGAAATTCGCGTTTTTCAGAATCTTTTGACAAAGTTCGTTGACAAAAACATCTACGAAATCGTCGTTTTCTCACGAAATATTGACGAAACGTGTGCTTTTTCGGCGATGCTTTTATGAAATTTGCATTTCTCCGCGATTGTTTTTCGCGCGCACTAAACCAAAAAAGTTGGCAACTATGCAGAACTGATAACCCAATTTCAAATTTTCAGAAGAGGATTATTTAAATTTTCGGAAATTTCGGACGAGAATTACCCCTGGAATGTTTGTAGATTTTTAAAAAATATTTTACAGATCGCGTTAATATTAAGCTCACGTTAAAAAATAAGGATTTTAATAAAAAATAAGGACTTTAAGGATCCTTATTAAGGACTATCGAAATATAAGGAGTTTATAAGGACTTTTAAGGTCCGTGCGAACCCTGGCTTAGGTGACGAGATCTGAATCTCTTCGCACAGGAGTGAAGAGCGATCTGATTCGGTATTGATGCATGCGCGGTACGAAAGTGGGGAGGATTGAATGCAGACAGGGAAATTTCATTCCTCCGTTGGAAAGACGAAGAAGTAGGCGATGGAACATTTTTACTTCTTTTGGAAAATAAATACCATCACTTCATTTTGAAATACTTCCGTGTATCGCTGTGCGTTGTTTGATTTGAAGCACAACATTTTAAAGGACGAAACCTACTCGCCAACCTTAAATATTTACTCGCCAATGGCGAGCTGGCGAGTGGAAATTTCGCGCCCTGCCTTAGAAGCAGGGTGATCGTCGATGCCACCGGATTTCTGTGAGGTTCACCCATATCCCAGCATTCCCTGAGGAATGGTAACTGTTTGGCGCATTTATCGCTTATTTAGCCAGAGACGGGTGGGTGCTGATTTCTACGGCGGCGAGAGGTAAAACACATGCCAAGTTATCGCCAATCGAAAAAAATCGCCAAGGTTACCGGCAGTTCAGGGTCACACTTGTCCCAGAATTCTCGGCTTGCCTCGGCTCGCTTCCGTTGACCGGTTTTCCTTCCCGGTTTATATTCTTTGTTCCATGCATTCAGCAAGAAGTGCCAAGCCAGAATATGGTTACAGTTAAACAGAAATCACGAGGATAAAAATCGCCAACGCGATTGTTTAGTTTTTAAGTCATCCACTGAGGGCGTTCTTTTCAAGCCGAGTTGAGGCTCTGTCTGTATATAAGGAAAGCGCAGCACTGTAAACAAACAGCTTGCGCAGTTGTGATGTGCAGTAACTCAGGGCAAAACATTACCGAGTTTTCCATGGCGGCCAATGTGTTTTCAGGTATGTTTTCTTTTAATTTATCCGCATATGCAGAAAATTTGAGTCTTCCGGCCAAAGTAAGATATGTGGATAAATTAAATGGAATGCATGTCCATTCATATGAGTTTCCAGACCCATATATTATCCCGAAGTGTGAATGGGGAGATGATATAAATGCATGACCACATGTGCTGTTTAATGACATATATTCTTATTTGAAAACGTACAATAACAATGTATAAATACTAATAGCATTATAAATACTAAAAAATAATATTTTTAAATGTGATCACAGATATGCATATTATGAAGTAAAGGTATATTCAGAATGAAAAATATCATAAGATACATAAATTTATTTAATTTATGAAATCTGTCTTTTAAAAAATGTCACAATTAAATCTGCGAGAATATTTTAAAAAGCAGTTACTTTCGCCGTAGGTGAATGCATTCATACAATCATTATTTTTTTTAACTTTGATACAACTCTGCAATCAGAAATTTTTAGTTATTGCTGTAGACAAGAAAGATATAACTATAATTTTAATATATTTTTATACAAACAAACGCTTCAATATTTTCAGATTTTAATCACATTGAATCTTTAAAAAAGGAAAACAACAAAAAATATCAACGCTATATTTCTAAAGGAAAAAAAAAACCATTACGCAATATTTCTAACTAAAAAAACTATTTTTTCAATATTATTTTTTTTTATAATATCCAAAAATAGACATGCAACAAATAATTCTTATCATTATTATACAATATTACATAAACACCTACAAACACACGTGTCTACAGAATACTAGGTATATTATTTTAATCGCAATAATAATTATTATTCTGGGCTTACCACACTAATTTTAGCAGATAAAATGAAAAATAATGTTTCTTGAGTGCATAGACAGCAAAAAAAAATTAATTCTAAAGTAAATATCTTGCATTAAATAACAATTGATTTAACGTTATGAGCTATAGGATTTCCCTATGTTTTGCCCTGAGAAGCTCACGGTTCTTAGAGTTTGTTTACGTATGACGTCACGCGCGCTTTCCTTATAGTTCTGCAGTAGTGTCTCCAGACAGACATCACGTGACCCGTACATTATTCCTGCCAATCAGGAGCCAGTATAAAGAAACCAATCATGTTGCTGCAGTAGCATGACGTCATAGGAATAAAGTTCATTTCATAAACAAGCGTGGCTCAAGACTACACGTGCGTTAATTTACAGATATTTGAAGTATTTATTTGAATAATTTAATTTTACTGTTTAAAATATTCATTACTGTAATAAATTAAACGACAGATATATAAATCCATTGCCAGTTATTTTTAGTTTTGTAATTTTAATTTATGTACTTCCCATGTACATCGCGAAACGCGGCGAATTTATTTGTTTCTGTTGGACGAACTTGTATGAAATGATGGTATAAATGAAAATTCCAGTAATTAATTAATTGGCCAGTTGGTGTCAGTTTTAAAGCAGCAAGTGATATTTCTTCTTCTGCTTTGAAAGTGATTACTTGCTAGCCAAACAAGAATTGTAAAGAAATGGATCCTCAATCAAAGTAAAGAAATTTCAAGTTTGGTAAGCATAGTTTTTTCTGTCCATTTTTATATTTATTTTTATTGAACAATTAAATTATTTATTGGGGTATTATTGCTTAATAATGTGGGTGTGCATAGTTAATATTGTTACAGTGATTTAACATGCATTTAATGTGTGGCAAATCTAATTCTTTCATTACTTTTCATATTAAAATTTTTTAAAAATTATTAATCTTTTTTAAATGTTCCCTTCTATTGGAAAGATGAGAAGAAAGTTCATTTATTTATAATAATCTTTTCCTTACCTTAAGGAACATTTCATGTATAAATTTAGATGTTTGTTTACCCTTATAATGTAAACTAACCATGTGTGTGAATGCTTTTTCTCAATGTATCGTAAATTAAATCTTATAATATTCTAATTTATTTATTGAAAATTATTTTTAATCAGCTTATATTAACAAAGTAGTTTTAGTTTCTAATATAACTACATTTTATTTATTTGTTAGAAGATTTTAAAAATAAGAAACATAGATTTTTCTTTTTTCTGTAAACCTAAAAGTACCTTTTTTTCCTGAAAATTTTAATATTAATTTTATTATAAATAAAAGATTCATTCTATTTGAATGATGAATTCGAAGAAATCATTTACTTGCAATAAATAGTTTTCCTTTCATACCCAAATCAAGATATCGACTAAATTAATTTTAATAAAGTTTGTTTACTGTTATTATACAGACCATGTGTATGTGTAATTTTATTCTTTTTTCAAATGTACCATTTATTCATTAAATCTATAATATTTATGATTTATATTTTTTTAATCAGCTTATGTGTAAAAAGAGTTTTAAAGTAAGAAAGTATCCATTAATACAACAGCAAATTGGTAAGATTATTTAGAAAAAAAAAAAATGGTGAATGTAATTCTTTAGATGATAAGCCTAAAATTAGCACACTTTTTTTTCTAAAAATGTAAAATAACTTTTTTAATGCTATTTTGATTGGTAAATGAGAAAAAAGAAAACATTTGTTTACAGCAGTTAGTGTTCTTACTTTCACAAACAAATTATTTCATTAATAAATTCAAAAGTGTTTGTTTATCATTATTTGACCATGTGTATGAATGACTATTTTCATTATGCCATTTTAAATCTAGTTTTCTAATTTATTAAACTTATTTCTAGTTAAATTGTTTTAAAGAAATAGTTTTAGAAGAATAACGAACAAATACCTATAAGGTTAGTAACATTAGAAAATAATGTAAGATTAATTTATAGAAAGTAAGAAATATAACTTTTTTGTTCTGTTGTAAGACAAGGACTTTTTTAGAAAATTGTGCTGCAAAAGGTTTTAAATTTTGATTGAAATGAAATTAATATTTATAAAAATATTGATTTAATTAATGAATTAAATGACATGTTTTAGAATTTTAATGATTTATCAATTAGTTTTTTAAATACATCAGACTACCATAAATCCACACATAATTTACAGATGTAAACAATGAAATTTTCAGTTTAAATATAGGGACATAATTTGACATTTTTATATAAATTCTATGCATATATTAAACTGTAATTTTCGTTAATACTACTGAATTCAGGCTGTTTCATGAAAGAAGAATAAATTTATTTTATGAAAAATTCAAGATATTAACTGATTTTACTAATAATCAATCTTTTTGCCTGATGTATTTGTGCCATTAATCCAGCTTTTTTTTTAATGTTAAGTCTTACTAAACTTGAAATAAAACTTCCTTATTTTATGATTTTGATGTGAAGTAGTTGTGCACTTTCAAGGCAAGTTTCATTGAATAATTTAGGTAAATGGCATGTCATCTTTATAATGAATAGTTAATTATACATTATTGATTATTTACTTGACCTTTGCTTTTAATAATATAATCATTTTATAAAATTATCTGAACGTTTATTATTCTATTACTTATTTTAATATTTCACTATATTGCGAGCATCCATTAAAATTTTGACTGCATTATTAATTACATTCAAATTACTGTTTAAAAAATGTAAACAAAACAAAAAATCCTAAAATCTGCACAACTTCTGGTCCCAAGGTTTGCGGTGTCTACTGCATTTTTTTGTTTGCAGGTGTGGGGAACACACATCATTTTCTTCGCCAGTGGTGAGTGGATATTTACATTTTGAAAAACTGTTGGCAATAGAGACATTATCAGACACTTTTTTAATCTAGGTACTTTAAATTTCCAAATTATTACAGTGTAAATATGGTACTAAGCAGGGTTGGCGAGTTTTTGCCGAAGGTGGAAAAAACCGCGGAAAAAACCTGGTAAAAACCGTCCCGGCAAAAATAGGTTTTTGCCAAAGAAGTGGCAAAAATAGGCTGTCCATTTAAATTTTTTTCCCAGAAAGAGAAAAATATTTCACAAAAGAAAAAATAAACTGCATACTTAATTAAAAAATCAATATTATTCTAAATTTATTTTAACTTTTAAGTTAAATAAGTATAATTATGCACTTTATGAAAGAATACTAACTTTTATAACAAGATTATAAATGAAAAAAAATACCAATTTTAATATAAATAAATAGAAACTTCATTTATTCATGTTTATACAATTATTAATTCAGATAATAGAACTGTTGAGACTGAGTAAAGCATTTATATTTATAGTTTATATATGTTAGAAATTCGAAGAAACAGTTATAGTAACCTAAATTTAATTTAATATAAAATTATATTTAAAGCAGAAAACGATTAAATTTCAAATATTTCAGCAATATCTTCCACGCAACCTAAATTTTGCTGCTTTAGCATGGCATAACAGTAAACAAGTTTTGAAAGAGTATCTGTTGAAGTATTTCGAATATCAGTTTGCACAAATGAAAAATTTGAAAAAAAATCTTTTAATAGCAGCACTGCTTGCTGGACATATTTGAAAGTGAAAATCTTTTGATAATTAAAAAAATATGTATGTTAATGACTGATAAAATACTTTACTTACAGGAGTGTCTAGACTTTTCTCGTCTTTGTGAAAATTCTAGACAGTTTTGTGAATTTTAAATTATCAGGTTTTCAGGTTCTACCCTTCACATATAGAGAAGCTAAGTAATATATTTTTTGGTGAGTTCAAATGTTTATTAACAGGCCAGATTTTATTTTAAAATGATTAAATTTGTGAAAAGTTCAGTTTAAAGGTGAAATGTCAATTTGAGAGACAAATAATTTGTGTAGAATCCTGTTTGAGGTTAAAGAATTTTGTGAAGGGTCCTTTAAAGGACCTAAAATTTTCCTAAACATATCCCTGACTTTAAGTAAAAAAAATTAGATATGTAATTTTTTATTTTGTTCTTAAATTCCCAAGTAAGACTGAATCCCACCTATTTTATAAAGATTTAAAATATTTAATATTAATTAATTAGCAAATGAAATTAAAATATTAAATAATACACTGTTAAATTTAATTGTTTATACCATTACTATCCTTATTAGCGTGCAGATTTTATTACACATTAAAGACAGGTTTTTTCCATTTTTGCCGGTTTTTTCCATTTTTTCCCTGGTTTTTTCCACTGTCTCGGCAAAAATGCCAACCCTGGTACTAAGCTTTATCTTGCATTATAAGCTTACCTCTGTTATATATATTTCTTAATATTATGGAAAAAAAATAAAAGAATTAAGAAAATGCATTGTAGTAATAGTAATTTTGTCTGTAATTGTGTGTGATTTTGTCATAACTATTTTTAACTGCATATGTGTTGCAAATTGCAGGCTGGCAAAATAAATCCTTGGCTGATAAGATTTTTGAAAAATTCCCTACCCCTGCTTTTATGTCAAACTGAAAGCATGTTATAGAATTTTTAGCCATGTGTAATAATTAGGCAAATGCTCCTAATACATTCCAACTTTTATATACCTTTTTTATTTCCATGATTGGCTCGTCAAGAAATGTCGTGTTAAAAAAAAAATAGAAAGTATCCTCAAAAATGATAGAATGAAAATGCACCCCTCCTTTTGTTTTAAGGTCTCTCCGTGGAAAGGTATATTAAAAAGACAATCAATCTATCATGTAAAGAATCATGAATTTCGTTAATCACTTGTAGCTTATGTACAGAATCGCCAATTTTATCAGTCCTATGCAAAAGAAAAATTATTAACTTATTTGATTTGTTGTAGCATTGGAAACTTTGTCATTCAAGTGCGAAAAATTATTTTTCTCAATATATCTCAAAAGAAAAATTATAGATTATGTGAAAAAAAATTGCAAATTTTTTTAATAGATCACCAATAAAAAATAGTTAATGAAATATGGTTTTAAAAAAAATTCTTCAGTTAGTGCTGACAAAAGAACACCGATTTCTTTAGGACGATGAATTAAAAAATCTCTCTTTCACCAACTGATTGTAATAATCGTGATATGTACAAATCTGCCATTGATAAAAATGCCATTTACTCATAGCAAACTGTCATACATATCTTCAATCAAAGATGCAAAAAATCTTTTTTTTTTTTTTTTCTCAAATCAGTTAAAACAAAATCTTGCAGATTTTGACAATTGGTTGTTGAAAGGATCATGAAATTTCTCGATCATTCATTTATAAAAATTGTAAATTCCAATAACTTGCTGTAAAAAAAAAAATAAATAAATAAAATGTAAATTTCATCAATTAATTGCTTCCCCTCCCCCCAAAAAAGTGGATAAGTGTGAGTGCAAATCGCACAGAGGGTTTCATTTAATATCTCCTTTCAGCCTGAGCCCGGCCCTACCCGAAAGTTAAAATTTTGGCCGGCACAAAAAGAAGTTAAAAATTCGAGCCAAACCCAGCCCAGCCCAAATGCATTTCTACAGAACATTGATCTTTATTCTTACGGAAGTGTACAGACCAAAAAAACTTATCTCAGTCTTTTTTTTTAATGTTTATAATCTCCATTTATGCAGAAGTGTTGTAGGCTGCGATATTTACAGTTTTAATGAGCCTGTGTTTGTTGTATGTAAATGTTTCACTAATCATTAGTATTATTATTCCATATTCCGTGTAATGGAGACATAAAAATCTAAAAAATGGTATATGGTAAAAGTAAAATCTTTTAAGATGGAATCGCATTGAAAAGAAAAAAAAATATGTTCCATTCTTAGCAGATGAAAATATTTAATTTTTTTTTTCATGTATTGTTGTATTAATTTTGCATGGATGAACAGTTTAAAAGAAATTTGCAGTTTTCAGTTTAAAAGAAAATTCCGTCATAATCATGTTTTTTTTCATGTGTTTGATTCTATTTTAAAACACCTAGTAATCTATGATTCTTTAAAAAGAATAAATTTTAGTATTTAATTGTAGAATAATGATGACTTAAAAGTATATGCCTTTTTTGCAAAATTTTTTGGACCAAGCCAAATTTTACTGATTTATGAACAGATTTGGCCATGCAGAGAAAAGGAATTTCATACGGGGTGATTCAACAGGAACTGATTATTTTGGTCCATGAAGACTAGGAAGAATGAAATCAGTCTTGGCTTTGTACCGAAAAATATGTTAGGCCCTGCCTGATACTCACAGAAAAAAAATTAAGTCCTGGCCCGAATGCCATTAGTGGAAATTGGCCCGAACCTGGCCCGTGCAGATCTTTAATAAGCATTATTGGTCCGACCCAGGGTTCTCACTGGCTTTTTACCAACATTAGCGATTTGGCAAATAAGAAATGTTAGCAAAATGGATTCGATGTCAAATACTGAAAAATCTCTCTTTGGCCCCTTATTGTGTCAGTATTTTTTTTTCAATATGTTTTAAAATATCCTAATTTTTTGCAATTGCTTATAAAATAGAAATTCGACCATCCGCTATGCAAACTATTTAAAATAAGTACATTCTAAATACCTTCTAAAAGTGTAAATGCTTCAGACATTCTTTTTGCAATCTAAATAAAAATTAAAAACTTTTATCTTTGACTTACCGTTATGAAAATATACACTGAAAATTGATATGAAACTTCGGCTCAGATAGAAAAAAAACTGATCGGTCAATGATACTTTGCATAAAACTAATAAACAGTATGATAGATGACTAAGTTTAACACAGCATTCCAACAAAAATTTTCCCTTCTTAATGCATAGTATATAGTTTGGGTTTTTACCGACCCACACGACTCCGGCATATAACTGACAATAGAAAAATACCTATAGCGTAAACTTTTGTATATCTTTAGCTGTTGCTCAGATAAAAATTAGAAGTGGTTAGCTCGACCCACAGCAAAAAACAGAACTCAACGCGACCAGCAACAAAATATAGTCATCTACTGGACAGAAACCCAACTCGCAGAAAAAAAAGTAGAAGTTAACTTGATCCACAGCAAAAAGTTAACCAGATCCAAACACAACCCACAGCAAAAAAGTATTAGTTAAGCCGACCAGTAGCCTAATCTAGTAGACAACTCGACCCGCAGCAAAAAATAGAAGCTAACCTGACCCGCAGTAAAAAGTGAACGTCAAACGAACCCAAATGCAATCTCCCAGTAAAAATATTAGTTAACACGTTCGCTGCTGCTTACATGAAGATGTGATGATAGTTAATGCCGCACTGTAGAAGTGAGTTCATCCCAGAAGCCGATTTACTTTTTATAACAAAGAATCAGTGAAAGATTTTCCCACACCAGCGCGTGACTGGCTATTGGACATCATGCGTTGGCGTGTGAGTGGCCCCTTAATGTTGGTGCCATATTACACACTTTCACGTGAGCGGCAGTGAACATGTTAACCGAACCAACAGCAAAAAATGGAAGTCAACCCCCAAACCCGATCCGCAGCAAAAATAGAAGTTATCCAGACCCAAAACCCAACCCACAGTAAAAATAAGAGCAAGAGTAAGAGTCAACCAGACCCAAACCTTACCTGCATAAAAATAGAAGTCAACCGGATCCAAATGCAATTCCCAGAAAAAATGAGTTAACCCAACCAGCAGCAAAAAATGGAAGTCAACTGGACCCAAAACACGATCCGCAAC
Source organism: Maratus speculifer (assembly GCA_964019185.1). Taxonomy (NCBI): domain Eukaryota; kingdom Metazoa; phylum Arthropoda; class Arachnida; order Araneae; family Salticidae; genus Maratus; species Maratus speculifer. Next base: position 165,304,589 of record OZ025303.1, read on the forward strand.
AAAAATCGAAGTCATCAAGACCCAAACCCTACACACGCATCAGATTTGAGTCTCCAAATTTTTTTTTATTCCCCCCCCCCCCTTGAGAACTCTCTAGATCCACCCTTGGGATTGAAGAAAAAACACAAAATTTTGTCAAAAGATCGAATAAAAAACGCTAATTTCTGTGAAATTTAACAAAAAGAAGATAAATTCAGTCAAAAAATCGTGGATAAACATGAAATAAATCTTAAAGATTGCATTAAAAAATGCAAATTTCATCCAAGGCTTCGTAAAAAAATGTGAATTTCGTGAAAGGTTTGTGTAAAAGCACGAATATACCGTAATTTAGGGAAGAAACGCCGCATCCTCAAATAGTGACATCGTTTTGAAAAAAATCGACATAATCGCTGCACCTGTCGTAAACGCCGCAGTCAAAAGAAATTTTTTTTCTTTTTTTTAAATTTTGAAATGCTGAATTTTTTTGCTCAAAATTTTCGTAAACGCCGCATGTATGAAAAATTTAACTTTTAAACTCGTAAATACCGCACCGTTTATTCCCTAAATTACGGTAGTCAAAAGATCATGGAAAAATATGCAAATCTTGTCTAAAGTTCACAAAATGCATAAAAAATGTGTACATTTCATCAAAAGATCTTGAAAAATGTTCACATTTTGCCAAAAAAAGCACATTTTGTGGGGGGGAAAAAAAATGTGAAGAATTTGTCAATGAAATAACTTTTGAAAATTTGTGTTTATGGGACAACTTCGCTTTTATTCACAGACAGATAGTGCTTGCTTGCTTGACAGATATGCTTTATATCTCTTTATCACATCTTATTGGTTTCATAGTGACCTGTTTGGCAATGATTCATAGTTGTTGGTAAGGTGAAAACAAATATTTTCGCAGAGAGAAAAATTCCCTGATTGAGCATTTATTTATAAAGTTCCCTAATATTTCCCTGATTTCCAGAATCTGTTACCACCCTGTTATACATAGCTAAAAATTCTATAAACATGTTTTCAGTTTATTAACATATAACCAGGTGTAGGGAATTTTTCAAAAATCTTACCAGCCAAGGATGTATTTCGCCAGCCTGCAATATACAACACATATGCAGTTAAAGATAGTTATGACAAAATCACAAGCAGTTACAGACAAAATTACTATTACTTAAATGCATTTTCATAAATTTTTTTCCTATAATATTAAGAAATATATACAACAGAGGTATGCTCATAATGCAAGATAAAACTTACAAGGAAGGTCTCCATTGGGGGCATACTCAGAATTTTTTGAAAAAAATACGAATTAAACTACTCATGTAGGTAATAAAGGATCAGTGAAAATTAGCGGCGGAATTACATTATTAGATATGTAAAAAAATAAAATAGTTTGGAATAATTAGCGTGAAAAGCTGAAAGCAACGCGGGATTTGGCGAGCAGTGCATTTCCTCGCCAAAAGCAGGCGATTTTAACGAATCTGAAAATTGATTTTAATTGACTTCACTGTTAAAAATCTGCAGCATTTACTGCAACGTCACTCCACTACTTTTATAGAATATCTCTCTCCTGACCAATGAGAATGCTCCATAGCACGGTGAATTGACACTGTTAAAAATCTGCTGCATTTTGTTGCAACGCACTCCACCACTTGTATATAATATCTCTATTCCAACCAATTAGAAAGCTCCATTTCACGGCCAAGTAACCGCTTTCTGTACAAGCAAGGGAGCGCGTTGCAGCAAAATGCAGCAGATTTTTAACAGTGTATTTTTCAATTTGGAACAATTTTAATCAATTTAATTTGTGTTTTAAATGATAAAATATATTAATTACATTTTGTTATAAGTACATATAAACGTATATGACAAAATTACACTTAAAGTAAATTAAAAATGCAAAACTAAAATTACTTAAACTAAACTTATTTAAATAAATTGAACATAGAAAGTTTTTTCTTTAAAAAGTATTCGAAGCGTAAAAGCATATTTTTCAAAATTTCGTTTTTTCGCCAACCGGAGATAAATCGCCAAATAAACGAAATTTTTATTATTTTTTTACGGACGTTATAAGGAGATTCCGCCGAAATTTTTTTTATGAACATATATAACTATATGAGAAGAACATTCTGTAATTTTTTCAGATTTTTCTGAGTATGCCCGTATGGAGACCTTCCTTGTTAGTACCATTTATACACGGTAATAATTTGGAAATTAAAAGTATCCAGATTAAAAAAGTGTCTGATAATGTCTCTATGCCAACAGTTTTTCAAAATGTAAATATCCACTCACCACTGGCGAGCAAAATGATGTGTGTTCCCCACCCCTGCATATATAAAAAAAAAAAAAAAAAAACAGTAGACACCACAAAGTTTGGGACAAGAAGTTGCGCAGAATTTACGAATTTCTGGTCTTTGTTTTGTTTACGTTTTTTAAATAGTAATTTGAATGTAATTAATAATGCAATCAAAATTGTAATGGATGCTCGCAATATAGTAAAATATTAAAATAATTTATATAATGACTATATTATTAAAAGCAAAGGTCAAGTAAATAATCAATAATGTATAATTAACTATTCATTATAAAGATGACATGCCATTTTCCTAAATTATTCAATGAAACTTGCCTTGAAAGTGCACAACTATTTCACATCAAAATCATAAAACAAGGAAGTTTTATTTCAAGTTTAGTAAGACTTAACATTAAAAAAAAAGCTGGATTAATGGCACAAATACATCAGGCAAAAAGATTGATTATTAGTAAAATCAGTTAATATCTTGAATTTTTCATAAAATAAATTTATTCTTCTTTCATGAAACAGCCTGAATTCAGTAGTATTAACGAAAATTAGTTTAATATATGCATAGAATTTATATAAAAATGTCAAATTATGTCCCTATATTTAAACTGAAAATTTCATTGTTTACATCTGTAAATTATGTGTGGATTTATGGTAGTCTGATGTATTTAAAAAACTAATTGATAAATCATTAAAATTCTAAAACATGTCATTCAATTCATTAATTAAATCAATATTTTTATAAATATTAATTTCATTTCAATCAAAATTTAAAACCTTTTGCAGCACAATTTTCTAAAAAAGTCCTTGTCTTACAACAGAACAAAAAAGTTATATTTCTTACTTTCTATAAATTAATCTTACATTATTTTCTAATGTTACTAACCTTATAGGTATTTGTTCGTTATTCTTCTAAAACTATTTCTTTAAAACAATTTAACTAGAAATAAGTTTAATAAATTAGAAAACGATTTAAAATGGCATAATGAAAATAGTCATTCATACACACGGTCAAATAATGATAAACAAACACTTTTGAACAGAGTTGGGCAGTATCGAAAATACATGTATTTGAAATACATTTTCAAAATACATTTGTATTTTGTATTTTGACCCGACGAAACGAAAGTATTTGAGTAATGTATTTTGTAATGCTTTTTCAAAGTATTTTGTATTTTCAAAATACATTTTTTTATCAAAATACATTTATATATTTCAAGCTTTGCGGTTTTGAAACCGCAAATCAGAGATTCGCAACAAGGAAGCCTGGACCTTTATAAGCAGATTTTTCAACTAGTGCTATGATAAAGATTGTTAATGAACAGGATGTATAGCAATCCCAGAAACATTTATGCTGAATGGTTACAAAAATAGTGTTATAATCTTACTGCTTCTGTGAGAATTACAAGGGAGAAAAAGTTCAATGATAGGCAGGAAGTATTGTTGTGAGTTTTACTTCTTATTGCTTTTTTTTTTATCAGGTACGTTAGAAATGTAATGCTATTATTTATTATTAAGGCTCGGGAAAAGTTCAATAATACTTTTGACACTCACAAAAAAATATACCAATATACCAGGAGAATAACTTAATTGTGATAATACATGGCGTGCAATATTAGACAGGAATTATTTCAAAATAATGTCTATTCATGATAACGGAAAAGTTAAAAGAAAATACTATTGTATAAAACAACAAGTTCAGTTAAATGTAAAACTTTTCAAATTAGAATAAATTTTAAACTTTTTAAAGTTAAAATTTCAGTTTTGAACTGTGAAATATCGATTTTAGCAATATTTTTTCTAGTCTCTTGGTATTTATTGAATCGAGATTTTTTGTATGGTTTTCCAAACATTTGATATTAGTTTACTAGACGTGAAATACAGGGTTGGCAAGTTTTTGACAGTGTGCGCTTTTATCCGGTTAAAACCGTGGTTTAAACCGTCATGGCTAAAACCTCTTGTCAAAAACCTCGTCAGAAACCTCAAATACTACACCGATCTGTAAAATTTCACATTAAACATCTGTCACACATATACAACATTAGATGTAATATTAAAAATCCACTTTTACTGTATTGTATATTATCATTTCCGGAAAAAAAAGAAAAAAAAATCTCTCATAAATCTGAAAATTTAGCCTGCCTCCAAACTTGTTCAACTAGCAATGCATCTGCTATCAAGCCCTGCTAGCACAGCACCAATTGAGAGAGTATTTTGTAACTTTGGCTTCATACACTCTAAACTCAGAAACCATTTGGATGTAAATAAATGTGCTAAATTGATTGTGTGCTATAGGATACTGTGGCGTAAAATTGATCCAGATTATTAACTGTACAAAATCATTTTCTTTTGTTTGAACATTCTAAAAAAACAATGTTTTATTGCAATTAAAGTAATTTAATTTTTTTGTAATTATTAAATTACAGTATAATTAATTTTAAATAAAAAAATATTTAAATCATTAAGACTTATTCAATGTTTCTGTCTTGTTCTTAAAATTTTAAAAGTGCATTACACATTTTTGACGCTTTAAGCCAGTTTTTGACGGTTTAAACCAGTTTTTGACGGTTTAAACCAGTTTTTGACACTTGTCATGTCAAAAACCAGTTTCTGACGTCAGAAACCCAACCCTGGTAAAATACATTATAAAACTAGTTCTATTTATTGATACAAAATACTAATGTTTACTAGGACTTCCCTCAAAGGGATTAGTCTGAGCGATGTTGCTGAGAATACACATTTAATAACTTGCGACAAGTAAAGAAAATGAGATGTTACCTTTAATTGGTCATTCATTGTGATAAAATATGATGAAAATAAGCATATTGAATGATAGAATTACAAAATCTTACATATAAAGTTGCATATACTATTTTTATAAAAGGGAAAGCAAACCATACATGGATATAAAATTGGAAATACGCAAAATGTTAAAAGTAATACAGAAAATAAAACATCAAATTTTCCTACATTGGAAATATAACTGTTTGAAATGATGTCATGAGCATAAACAGAAGCTCCGCGCCGATTTGAGAAACTATAAATAACATAAACTATTATGTTTGAAGAGAATGGAGTGTATTTTATATGGTGTGAGATCCGTCTGAATAGTTTATATTGTTGAACATCTGTTTTCCATGGATGCCATGAGGTTGTCGATAAGAATTAAGGAATCCTTTTTTAAGAATTTGTCCTAAACGAGCATTTACATCTTATAAGTTACTGTGATGCCAAAGTTCTAGTTTCTAACCCCAACAGTATCCTAGAAATTGCAATATTCTCGAAAATTGGGTTTAAAACTTTTTCTAGAAAAAAAAAAATGTTTAATTTGTGAATTTAAATTGTCGAATGTTTTAGATATCGTTCATAACGAGAATATTATATCTTAAACGTTGCCACAAAAAAAAAAATTTGTAGTCATATTAACATTAAAGAATTCTCAATTTTAGAACTTTTTTTGCTCGTGCATTGATGGTGATTATTGTTCCTACGCAAAATATAGTATATTTTGCAGAAACATGGTTACCAACATTTTTTGCCCACATTATTTTTTAAATCGGCTAGGTACTCCCAATGATAACGAAAAACACACAAACGTTATTGCTTTATAGCATAAAAATACAGAATCAAAAGCTATTTATCTCCTATTATATACACATAAATCATCTAATTAGTACTAGCAGATACATTTTTAAATATACATAGATCAATATAATGCTTTATTTTTCTTTTCTTAGTATTTCTTAGTATTCATTTTTCATTTATTTGTATTATTCAGTAAAAAACTCACTTTCTTAAGCCCGAATTACGTCAAACTTTTTATAAAATCGCCAAAGTCCATATAACAGCGAAGTATTGTGAAGAGTATTAAATACAAGGTAGTAAGACACTTAGCCAAGCGCAGATAATAAATCGCTAAATATTGTTCTTTTCGCCCTCTCTCGAAATGGATTTTTTCCGTACATTTAAAAAACACGATTTTGAGTCATCTTATTTAAAATTCAAATAAATAAATAAGAGGAAGCAGTAATAGCATAAGTCAAAACATTTTATTTCAGCATCAAGGAATTGTATCGTAGTTACACATGTGGAAAAAAGCTGCTTTTGGCCAAAAAACGTAGTCTCCACTAAATTTGAATCCGATTAAAAAAAGTACCGTGATTAATTAAAATGTTATAGGCAGAGCTGCCAAGTCTCCGGCATTTTGGATACCGGTATTTTAATACAGAAAATGTTTTATTAAATTGGAACATTCTGCAGATTTAAAAAATAACTTTTCCTATAAGAAAATTCTGCTCTTCAATAAGCGGGGGCTTGGCATCTCTGTATAGGAATATTTCGTAATCTACTTTTTAACCTTAAAAAAAGCAACGACCATTTTTCGGGTACAAAAAGTATTGCTAATTGTTCCATTTTGCATACAAGGTACCGATTGTAATATTGATACATCTATGGTGATAAATTTCCAATAATTTTTCAAATCCCATTTATTTTATTAAAAATATAAATCTTTTATTCATTTAGTTTAAAGTTAATGCTTTTTAACTAATTTCATAATACTTTTGAAATATCACTTTTCATTGGCCATTTTTTAAAGCATTTAGAAAATAGTTGTTGTTTTCAGTCAAATATAGACTTTGGTCTGTCCGCATTTTATTTTATTATTATTATTATTTATAAATGGTGGAGAAATATTAATACTTAATCCATAATGTACATATTATATGACTCTGTTATTACATAAGTCACCTTTTTATCATCATAAAAGTTATGTTTTTATTGATTTTTATTAACTCAATAGGAAAAATTTTGTGCTTTGAGCAATAGATGTCCGCATTTCATTTATTTATTTATTTTAACAAAATGCTTTGCATTTAGAAGAATTTTTATTTAAATAGGAAATCCAGATGTCGCTGTTAATAAAGAAGAAAGTTACAAAAAAAAGTTACAAAACGAGTAGACGCATACTATCAAATAGGGGAAAACAACGAATCCAAAAAAGACGTCATATGAAATATCATCTTTTAAAGCAAAAAAAAACGAGGTCTGATTATCGAACCTACTGATTACTAAATGTGCATTACATAAAAAAAAATTAAATAAAAATACTGCAAATATTAATTTTTTTCTTTTGTGCAGTTTTGGCTTCGAAAGGTGCGCTATGTTGTAAAAAAATATAAGCGGCTATTAAAACACACTTGGCAAACGTTCATTCTCAGTTTTACAAATAAATATGGCACATATATGCCCTATACACACCAAGATACCTAACTTGTGCCAAATTGGCGTTCAGTTGCCTAACAGGGTTATCATATAAATGTTATAATAAATTGTTTGTTCTAAAAATATTATCATTTATTGGTTGTTTTTTCTTTTTTTTTAATAACAGAAAATGTTTCGTTTATTCCTTTTTTTTTTATTTTGAAACAAATAAATAACTTGTTATTATAGCATGCTATATGTATCTGGTGATCAGAACGGTGTTTTCGCCTAACTGGCATAAAAAATCTCGCCAAACCCGGTGCTTATATCTCTAGTATATTATCTCAAGAATTTTATTTATGTATACTGTAATTGTTTTTACATGCCACTTACTTCTTCTTGTATATAAAAATAGGTAAGTGGCTCCTTTATGCAGTATAAATTGTATAAATCTTTTAAAAATAACCCCCGTTGCCCCTTTTTGGATCGAATTAAAAAAAAAAAAAAATCAATGTCTAATTCCAGTATTGCTCCCAGGTATGCATACATATTCCAAATTTCAAAATTGTATGCCAACAGGAAATGGATGAAAAATGGGAAAAGATGTCACATATGCACCAGGGTACATAATTGGCGTCAAAACGGCATTATTTTACCTGAGATGGTAACCAGGCTTTATTTATTTATTATTTGTTTATTTACTCATAAAATGTTTATTTACTTTCATTTCCTTTTTTTAATTATATAAAATATTTGTTTTTATAGTTATTAATTATTATTATTATTTTATTTACTGTAAGTTCTTTTTGATAATAGAAAATAATTTAAAAATGTGTATGTAAGCGTTATTTAAAAACGCAGTTTTCGCCAAATGGGCTTTGAAAAAAAATGCGCCAAGTCTGATGCGCGTGTGGCATCCGTGCCGAAAAATTAGTGACCAGAATTGACTTCCACACACAAACAAAATATAAGTTAAAAGAAAACATGCAATAAAAATAAATATAAAGGGAAAATGATGTCATAAAAGAAACTTTTTATTTAAAAACGTAATTGTTTCTAATTTTCACACGCGAAATATATAAAATATTCTTTTAGCTATCAAAAAATGCTATTAAGTTTTTATGACATTTTTTTAATATAAAAAAATAACAGTTTTATTTTCCTGCATGATTAAATTTTAAAATGTTTTATTGCATTCAATATTTCTGAGTGCGTAAATGATTACTATTTACTCCATGTACTGATTCGGTTATCTACGAAAATATCCAGCTTGTGAAAATCACGCACACCAAATTTCTGTGACGTATGCAAATAAATTGTGCTTTTTTATCAGTTTTTTTAATATAACTTTTAAACTATTTGGAATTAATTTTTAAAAGTAGGTGCATTCACCAGATTACCTTCATAGGTACCTTCTGGTACAAACAGAATCGAAATCCGACAAGTACTTTTTGAGATTTGCTTGACGAAAGAATTTTTTTTAATTTTAATATCGTTACGTATCTCTGAGTATAAAGACTTCGCTTCGCTCAGACAATTAATTGTGTTTATTTTTGGATATACTAAATATAAAGATTTTGGTTAAAGATTCGTCCTTACTAGAATTATACATTTATGCAGTATTATATTCTATAAAAAAAGTTTTTAAAGTTTTTATTTGATTTTTTTTTTTTTTTTTTTTTTTAGTAAATAATTAACGCGGTGCGGATATATAATAATGCCTGACCAAAACAGGATTTTCAAGTGTAAAGCGAGTTTCGATTCTTTTTCAAATTCCGACAGGATAATAATAAAAAAAAAATGTATAAGAAAAAGTTTTCAGATAGAAATTTCAAGCAGAATCTATCCGTATATACAAATTATTATTGATTTAGTTTAATTAGCTTAATAAATCCATCTATCTTATAAATATACTTATGATTATATTAAGCCAAGAACGTGTATGTGTTGTTTAAAACAAAATGAAAGAAAATTATTATTATTATTTGTTTTTGTCTTGTTTTTTGTTTTATGACCAATTATCGAATACATTTATTCGTTATTAATTCATGTAGTTATTTATATGATGTAAATTCAAAAATCGATATCATTGTTCATTGTACAAAGAGAGAATTGTGTTTATTATTTTACTTTTAAATTAATCGAAAAAAAATGTCAAGAAAATTATCATCGAATAAAATAGTGTATTCATTCTTTTGAAAAGAGTATTTCAAATATAACCTAATTGAGAGAATTCATAAGAGACCTTGCATTTTAATTTATTAAACACTAGTTAATCCGTCCGTGTTGCTTGAGCCTGCTATAATAACATCAAATAAATAATAAATTTATATGATTTCCTATCTTTAACATGATTTTGTCGGAATTTATATTCGTGAATGAAAAAATCCTACAAAAGTATTTGTTTTTACTAGTAGATGAACTCGAAAGAAGACAGTTTGTAGATTTTCATGTAGGGTCGTTTCATTGTTTTAAAAAAGTTCTTATAATCCGAACTCTGAACCGAGTTCGTTGGCCAGTTTTATCCGCTATCTTGTTTCGAAGTGGCGGCCATTTAATTTTCTTTAAATTTAAAATTTGGTACACAAAAATTAGAAGTTAAAGAAGATTTTTCTTTGATATGTTTTAGCCTGATAAAAATATTGCAAAGCATTTTTTGTTTTGTCTATATTTTAAAAAATGGCTGAGTTATAGTACATTTAATTTCTATTGTGGTTACATTTTGAAACTGTCTGATTTTTGTCACGCGGTAACACACATATTTATAAAACGATTTGGACGTAATTTGCTGTGCATAGTATATACCAATGTCTGAACCGAGCTCGTTGGTCAGTTTCATCCGCCATCTTGTTTTAAAATGGTGGCCATTTAAATTCTTTTAAAAAAATTTAATTAGTTGCACTTAATGAAGTACGTAAATTTGCATGTAAATTAGAAGTTAAAAAAGATATTTCTTTTATGTGTTTTATCTTCATACAAAGGTTCCAGAGCATTTTTTGTCTCGCCCATATCTTAAAAAATGGTTCTAGTCATCTTAAAAAATGGCTCTCTTGAATTTCTAGTATGGTTGACATTTTGAAATATTCTGAATTTTTGTCACGTGATAACACTCGTATTAATGAACCGATTTGGAAGTAATTTGGTGGGTATATAGTACATACAAATGTCTCGATCGACTTCGTTGGCCAGCATCGTCCCCCATCTTGTTTCAAAAAGATAAACCATTTTTTTAAAATATTTAAAATTTAAAATTAAGTACAAAAAATTAGAAATTGAAAAATATTTTTCTTCAATGTGTTTGACCTTGATACAAAGATTCAAGAACATTTTTTGGTTTGTCTATATTTTTAAAAATGTCTGAGTTATAGCACTTTGAATTTCTAAAGTGAGAGACTTTTGAAAAATCTATTTGCCTGCGACAACACTCGGATATATCAATCGATTTCGATGTGAGTGAGTATGTGCTAAGGATTTACTAAGATCTCGATCAAGCTCATTGGTTAATTTCACCCATTTTTGTTGTTTTAAGATGGGAGGTGCTTCATTATACCGCCAAATTTGTCCATCGAATATAAATCTCTTTTTAAATAAAACCCGATTGTATAAGGTTGATTAATTTCTCGAAATTCCCATTCATATTCAGTATTGATAGAAACAAATAGTGAATCGTATATTATCGTGCTCCACTAATTTGAGCTTTGTATTGTTCAATAATACAGCTTGAAATTTTTTTAAAAGAAAAGTAAATAATATGAAAGCTACCTCTTCTTCCCGATACTGGCCGGAAGGACTTTTTTTTAAGCTTGTATTCGTGAGAACGTAACGGAATTTTTCTAGGTGATGCAAATCTGCTAGTCTGATAAGATGCTTCAAAAGTACTATGCACTACAAAACTATACTCTCAAAAGTACTATGCTACTACATACGTTTAGTTACTTTTAGCATAGAAAAACTGTCGTCTCTGGAAGACGCAAATTTTTTTGAAAGTGTTAAAATCTGCAATTTTAGAAAAACAATTGAAAAAAAAAAGTTTGTAGCTATAAATACACAGATTTTGTTAATCAATACATCCCCCCCCCCACCCCCACCCCAAAAGACTGAGCTGAAAGTATGCGTTGCCGAAAGAGAATAAACTTCAAAAATGAAAACAATCATTTTTTTAATTTTTTCTGTGTTCGATATGAAATGAGTTCTCGTATAAACTGATGTATTTCTTTTTTATTCATTTATTAACACTTATTTATTTCAGTTTTTAACACTTTTCAACAAAATTTAGTTTTACGTTAAGTTTGTTTATGAATTCGATTTGTTTGTCCGTATACTAACTCGCGTGAATATAGTCCGATTTTCATGAAATTCATGGGTGTTACTGGGCGTCACTATACAGCATGTTCGTATATATTGAAAATGGAGTTTGTAGCATTAACAATTAATTTATAGGAACACACAAAATTACGGTTACATTATGGTCTACGAAAAAAAAATCGTTTGCGGTGTATTTTAATGATATACTATTTTAAATAGATAAAAATGTAAATTTATGTACATAAATTTATATATTTCACCGAAATGTTCTTACTACAAGGCAATTATTGTTGAATAGGATGTGCACAGAATTTAGCATTCATTTACAGGGACGCATAAAAGAATTTGTCTACAGAAGAAACTGCACAATAGTCGAATTTTTGAAGACTATGAGTATTAATTGCAGGAAGTGCGTTTTAGAATTGAATTTTTTTTTTTTTAATATGACTTGGGGTCTCTAAATTCTATGGAATTCTCTAGTACAGAATTCTCTAGTATTAGAATTATCTAGTGCAATTCATTTATTCACGGAAATTGCTGAACGGAAAATTTGAACTGCGTTATTCGTTTCACTGAAATAATTTTTAGCGTAAAGTCTATAGATCGTATACAGAACAGCACACAAAAAATTGGATATTTTTTCAACTATTCATACTATTGACAGAAATTGTGTTTTCAAATACATTACACCTTTACTTCTTTATTTAAGCATCATTGTACTCTTTAATAAGTTGTACACTTTTTTTTACAGTATTCTGAATGTTTTAGGAAGTGTTTCATAATCTATGCTAGACTCATGATTTTTTTTCTTATTTTCCTTATTTTGAATTTCAAAAGCTTAATCAGTTTTGAAAAATCACTTTGTATTTATATAGTGAAACACCCAGCAAATTTGAAAATTTGAAAATGTATTTTGTATTTTGAATGTATTTTGAAAATACATGTATTTTGTATTTTGAACTTTTTTCTTTTGAAAAGTATTTTGTATTTTGTATTTTAAGCTCTAAAACCAATGTATTTTGTATTTTGTATCGAAAATGATTTTTCGATGTATTTTGCCCAACTCTGCTTTTGAATTTATTAATGAAATAATTTGTTTGTGAAAGTAAGAACACTAACTGCTGTAAACAAATGTTTTCTTTTTTCTCATTTACCAATCAAAATAGCATTAAAAAAGTTATTATTTTACATTGATAGAAAAAAAGTGTGCTAATTTTAGGCTTATCATCTAAAGAATTACATTCACCATTTTTTTTTTTTCTAAATAATCTTACCAATTTGCTGTTGTATTAATGGATACTTTCTTACTTTAAAACTCTTTTTACACATAAGCTGATTAAAAAAATATAAATCATAAATATTATAGATTTAATGAATAAATGGTACATTTGAAAAAAGAATAAAATTACACATACACATGGTCTGTATAATAACAGTAAACAAACTTTATTAAAATTAATTTAGTCTATCTTGATTTGGGTATGAAAGGAAAACTATTTATTGCAAGTAAATGATTTCTTCGAATTCATCATTCAAATAGAATGAATCTTTTATTTATAATAAAATTAATATTAAAATTTTCAGGAAAAAAAGGTACTTTTAGGTTTACAGAAAAAAGAAAAATCTATGTTTCTTATTTTTAAAATCTTCTAACAAATAAATAAAATGTAGTTATATTAGAAACTAAAACTACTTTGTTAATATAAGCTGATTAAAAATAATTTTCAATAAATAAATTAGAATATTATAAGATTTAATTTACGATACATTGAGAAAAAGCATTCACACACATGGTTAGTTTACATTATAAGGGTAAACAAACATCTAAATTTACATATTAAATGTTGTATAAGGTAAGGAAAAGATTATTATAAATAATTGAACTTTCTTCTCATCTCTCCAATAGAAGGGAACATTTAATAAAGATTATTGTTTTGTATTTTTATTATAAATTATAAAATTTTTCTTTTAAAAAATTCAATGAAACTCTTATATAAAATAGTACTTTTGTTTTAAGCTTGTAATCATATAAAAATATTAGTCAATACATTTTCTACTATCATTTTTTTAAAATCAGCTTAGACTATTTTCAAATGTAACTAATACTCTTATATATTTAATTTATACAACACACACATATATATATATTATAGATTACTCGAAACATATCTTCGATATAAAAATATGAAGTAAATAAATCACGAAAATATGTGTATACGAAATATTAATTGCGAAATTCTTACAAGTAAAAGCTTGACATGAAACATGTAGTACAATCAATATTATATGCACTTTACTTTCTCATATAGTTCATAAATAACAAATTGTTAAGAGAGGGGGGGGGGCGGTAATTGTATTATGACCAAAATTTTCAATATATACTTCAGATAAAAATTAACAAGCAAATAGGTACTAAAGGAAACAAACAGAGAGATGACAAGAATATAAGCAGACAGACAAGAACAGGAATGTTTTTAAATTTTATTAAGAAAAGTAATGAAAGAATTAGATTTGCCACACATTAAATGCATGTTAAATCACTGTAACAATATTAACTATGCACACCCACATTATTAGGCAATAATACCCCAATAAATAATTTAATTGTTCAATAAAAATAAATATAAAAATGGGCAGAAAAAAACTATGCTTACCAAACTTGAAATTTCTTTACTTTGATTGTGGATCCATTTCTTTACAATTCTTGTTTGGCTAGCAAGTAATCACTTTCAAAGCAGAAGAAGAAATATCACTTGCTGCTTTAAAACTGACACCAACTGGCCAATTAATTAATTACTGGAATTTTCATTTATACCATCATTTCATACAAGTTCGTCCAACAGAAACAAATAAATTCGCCGCGTTTCGCGATGTACATGGGAAGTACATAAATTAAAATTACAAAACTAAAAATAACTGGCAATGGATTTATATATCTGTCGTTTAATTTATTACAGTAATGAATATTTTAAACAGTAAAATTAAATTATTCAAATAAATACTTCAAATATCTGTAAATTAACGCACGTGTAGTCTTGAGCCACGCTTGTTTATGAAATGAACTTTATTCCTATGACGTCATGCTACTGCAGCAACATGATTGGTTTCTTTATACTGGCTCCTGATTGGCAGGAATAATGTACGGATCACGTGATGTCTGTCTGGAGACACTAGTGCTATAGAGCAGTTCATATCACGTGACTTTTACCAAAGAACAATGAAGAAAGCTGTAGGACAGCGATGATTGTCCTACAGCAGCAGCAAAAACCTGTTCGTAACGTCACCTTGCACAGCTCTTATGCTTTTGCGTTTAGTGATATCGTAAATGTGCCCTGAGTGATATCATTTGTCTTTTTACTTCCATGGTTTGAGAAAACGAAACTAGAATCTTTATTTTATGATATCTGGCAACGTGAAGTTGTTTGTTGACGTTTGATTTGACGGTCATGTGACCAGGCGGTAAATTGTCGTTCCGCTGAAATGTTTGCATACTTGTTGTCCGCTATCCTAATTTAGTTTATCTTCAAATTACACTTAAATGAAAGGATATCTGTAATGGCATAATATTTACTTTCTCATCACCAGTTCAGTTCCTTCATTTGCAACGAGAAAAATAATTATGACTAATGTCTATCTAATAAATTAAATTTTTTGTCATTAAGATTGTAGAGCGATATTAATATTGCTGAATGATGGCTTTTTTAAAATCCAGCAGAGCAAATTTAACGTTCAATTTGCAGTCATCTTGATATTAATCTAGTCTATAAATTTTAATAATGTCCCTAAGTCTTGATTCCTCAAAAGGGGATGAAAAAACGACTCCTGTTATACAAAGAACATCACCCCGAACTATACCCGGAACTCTGTCATCGTCAAATAAAGGAGCGATTGACTGGTTAGTTGTAATTCCAACTTTGTTTACTGTTTTTGCTTTTCTAGTTTCCTGAAATATACAAATATATGTTATCAAACAGTGGTGTAACCACGATTCAATTTTCGGGGGCTTGGGGCGGGATGACACAAATTTCGATAATGTACAGAAATTTTTTAAAGGAATTGGATTCTGTTTTAAACAGAAATCATTCTCGATAGTAAGGAAGTAGCTGTTCCCGACCCCTCTTTCATGTCAAAATAAGTGTTAATTGATCCTTTCATAAATTTAAAAGAAAGGCATTGTACAGAAAATATATAAGATTGTCACACCCTCAAAAAAGATATTCTGCTTAAAAAAAATAAAAAGCTATGCAATTCAGACCACAGAAAGTGAGATTTGTTGCTATGAGCTTTTATACTTTCATTTTATATATTTTTGTATATTTTTTATTTTGATAGGTGTGCCAATAATGGCCTTTAAGAAATAACGCCTTTAACGAATTTCTTTTGATTTTCTTTTATTATTATTATTAATAGTATAATTATTGTAATTCAGTTTTTTATTCAATATAATATTAATATATCGTCAATATTTAACCATTCAGTCTCGTTCAATATGAATCAAGATTTAATTTTACATTTCAGAAAAAAAATAAAAAATTCAGTAATGTACATCCTGTAAAAAGTTACAAATTGGGTAGATATGCCAGTAATGGACACTCCTCAATGTTTTTGATTCATATATATATATATAAAAAAAATAACTATTAATTATTTAGCTTTATTTCTATATATATATATGTATGTTGTATATCTATATATCTTAATGAAAATGCCAAAACCTTGGCTTTGTAAAGATCGATCTCCGCTAACTAATACAAAATTAAATAATTAAAACAAAATTGAAGTGCTAACTATATTTTTTTTAATGTCTTCCATTATATTAACATTAGCATATGGATGTTCTCATATAAATAACTGATATTAATTGCATTTTCAATCAGAAAATCATCCGAGAATGATACAAGTTTAACTGAATTCCTTAGGATTTCATTCTTCAAAGTTATCCTTTCATTATAACGCAAATGCACATTGAAGGAAAATTTGAATGAATCCTTGATGAAAAATAAAATACAGTAGACGCACAGCTTGGGACCAGAGGTTTTGCGGATTTTAGAATTTTGCGGATTTTTGGTCATTGCATTGTTTACATTTTTTTAAAAATAATTTGAATGTAATTAATAATGAAATCAAAAGTATAATGAATACATACAATATACTAAAATATTTTTTTTTAAAAGTAATAAACTAAAATAATAAAAATTTAGATTTTTTTTAAAGAATAAAAATACTAAAAGCAAAGGTCAAATTTATAATCAATAATGTACAATTAAATATTCAATATAAAGATGAAATGTGTTTTTCCTAAATTATTCAATGAAACTTGCCTCATAAAGGTACATTACTAATTCACATCAAGATCATAAAATAATGGAGCTTTATTTCAGGTTTAGACAGACTTAATAACTAAAAAAGCTAGATTAATACATAAATACTAGCGGACCCGACAGACGTTGTCTTGTCACAGACAGACGTTGTCCTTCCTGGCACCGACACCAGAAAATCAAATAAATGTACTTAAATATAGTAATACGCACGATAAACACTACACTCTTAATTTAATTTTTTATTACAATTATGTAAGGAAATTATTTTTCACTCTTCACTATTTTTTGAAGTCGGTTCAATTTTTGATAGAAAAGGTTTTTTTTCCTCTTTTTTGTTAAAAGTTAACAATTTTCTGAAGTCCGTTAATCAAAATTATAATACAGGCTATATTACTGTAAAGCATACACGTTTGACAGGAGCGGGGTTCGAACACGCGATCTCTCTCTTCGAGAAGCAGAGCTTATTTCTGGCGCCTTAGACCGCTCGGGCATTCCGTCCGCACTCTATTCATCGAACTTATTCAACACTTTTAATTAGCGAAAAATCACTTACTATTAGTTTTTGCCTAGTTACTAAAAAAGTACTGAATCAATTTCGATGAAATGTGAATCTAAACCATTCTCGAATCTACTGGAATGCACACACAAAATTTCATCAAAATCGGTCCAGTCGTTTAGGAGGAGTTCAATTACATACACACGCACAGAAGATTTTTATATATAAAGATATCTGGTAAGTTTGTGATTACCAATGACATCAGCAATATCTTTATTTTTTCAGAAATAAATTATTCTTTCTTCATGAAAAAACATGAATTCAATAACCTTAACAAAAATTACAAATTAAAAAATATATGGAATTGATATAAAACTAAAAAAGTCAAATTTGGCACCTAAATCTGAACTGAATGTTTCATTGTTTACATCCATAAAATATGTGTGGATTTTAGAGAGTTGCGGATTTGAGGGAGTCTACTGTATTATTGAGTAAAAAATCCTGTTTGTTTTAAATAAATACTTCTGTTTTGCTTTTAACTGTTTCTTTTTCGCATAGCAAAACATTTATCAATAGAACACTTATCTGACTTTCATGGCGTCTAAAATCAGAGTTCTCGCAGCTAAATAAACAACCATGTCATGATGATGACTTTTTTATCCAGTGAATCTAAGAATGGACTTTTTTTTATGAACATCTATAATTTTCTTAAAATGTATTATATTTTAATAAAAATTTGGCAGGGATCACTCTAGAGAGGTTCGGAAGGGCGGCCCGCCCTTGTGCCCCTTTCAGATAAAATTCCGCCCTCCTTGCCCTTTTTCATGGAAGAAGTCCGCCCTTCTTTTTATTTTGGGATTAAGTCCTGCCTTGTTTGTATTGCAATTCAAAAAATTCTTATCTATCTTTCCTTTTTTGAACGCCAGTACGCTACATCGGAAGTAATTCTCCCTTTTTTTCTCCCACTCTCTTTGTTCTCTTAAACATTTCACCTGCTCTTGTGAAATAGTATTATGACCATTTGGTCTGACACTTGACTCAGTGATACCTTTTCACCAACTCTTTAAAAAAACGAGAAACATCATTTGTCGTTTTATTTTGTACTCAAATTAATCTGATTTTCTAAAAAAGAAATAAGTTGCTTAGGGAATGTGTTTTAAAAGATCAGAGATCGTGGGAAAAGAAAATGAACGTGAATATATATTAAATAAGGAAAGAAATGTGCTAAAATAACAGAATTTTTTAGGGGAAAAATCGATAATGTAAATTTTAAATTATAAGTTTTAATACTTTTCACATAGTAAAGTTTTTAAATTATAAATGTTATTATATTGATACAAACATAACTCGGCTTTTGTAACTACAATTTTTTTTTTCAGAGCCCTACAATTTTATGATTGATATAGTCTAAAGAAATTTATATTTTGATTAAAATTTGATGTTTTCCTTTCCTTAATTTTTAGCTCTCCCACCCCCACCCCGCCCGAGAATACATCGAGACAATTACAAGAGAACGCAATGCCGAATGTTCGGCAAATGCGTGTTCACAGGGGCGTGCGAAGAGAAAACTGCACCCGGGGCAAAGTTCATTTTGGCGCCCCCTCCTCTAACATTTTCTTGTGGCTAAGGCTCCTATATACTCGGGCTGAATCACGCCTCCATTAAGTTTCCAAAACGGTTGCCTGATTTGGCGTCTTATCGCGTAGATGGCGAGGCGAGTAATTTTAGTTTCTCAATCTCTCTCACGGGAAAATATAAGGCATTTAAAATTGGGTAAAATAATAACGTGTAGGTATGCTTTTGTATAATGCTATATTAAAATTAAAAAATTATTTCCATCAATTTATTTTTATTGATATGTTTTACATGCTTATTTAAGAAAGAAAATATAAATGGAACTAATTCTAAATTTGATTTAATGTGAGTATAAATATATATTCATATACATTAGACTGATTTTATTCTTTTTTTATTTTCACAGTGAAATTATGATTAATATTTTTTTAATAAAAAAGCTTCAAATGCTAATATTCTTTGCTATAAGTTAGTAAATTAAGGACACAATTTTAATGAATTAGTCGTACGTAAAATAATTTCTAATTAAAAATTTAAAAAATGAAATAATTTAAAAAGGAAGAATGAAATCCTTCCGTGTTTCCGGTTTCTTTTAATTTCATCTTAACTCGCCCCCCTTCCCCCTTAATCCCTAAAAGATTCAATCAAATGCTTAAGATTTGTAAAACTTTTTTTATTTACTATCTTGCCCTTTTATTACTTTATTGCAACAACAAATAATCAATTATTTAAATCTCCACCTTCCGAAATTACCGATTTCGCCCCCCCCCCCTCCCCGAAAAAAGCACTCAAAATGTAAAATAATTAAACAATACTGTTTCATTTTTTTTTTCTGTTCTATTTGGAATTTTATAGTATTTGTAGATAAATAATATATTGTTAAATCCAATGCCCCTCCCTTACGCCAAATAAATAAATAAATAAATAAAATAATACTAATAATAAAACATGACACCACCTCCATTTTTAGCTTAAAAATTATAAATCTTTTATATTTATAATTTTTTCTAATGCTTTTGATATTTTTCTAAACAATAAATTTATAATCATAAAATCCCACCCCACTGAATTTTCGGCTTTTTCCTTTTTAACTCTCCCCCCCCCCCCACCCTCCTTTTCCTCTGCAAAAATATAATATCTTTTCACTTTCGATTAAAAATATCTCTATTCTTTATTACTTTATTGCAACAATAAATAATTAATTATTTAAATCTCCACCTTTTGAAATTACCGCTTAATTACCCCTTTCCCCCAAACTGAGAATTCAAAACAATACTTTTAAACAAGATTAGATACGATTAAACAATACTTTTTCATTTTTATTTTTCTATTCTATTTGAATTATATTGTAATTGTTGATAAATAATAAATTGTTAAGTCAAACACCCCAACCCCACGCTAAAAGAATAAATAAATAAATAAAAATAATAAATAAATAATAATAATAATAAATAAATAAATAAATAATAAAATATGCCACATCTCTCAATTTTATCTACAAAATTTAAAATCTTTAAAACTCATGATTTTTTCTAATATTTTTGTTATTTTTTTTAACAATAAATTTATAATTATAAAATCCAACCTCCCTCTGAACTTTTGGCTTTTTCTTTAACTATCTCCCCCCCCCCCTCCTTTTCTTACGCCGCAAAATATAATATATTTCTCAATTTCGATTTAAAATATCTCTATTCTTTACTTCTTAAATATTAAATGAATCCAACCATTTAAATCAATACCTCACACTCTAAAAATAAATAAAAATAAATAAATAAATAAAAATAAATAAATGAATAAGGCGAAAGTTGCATAAATGAGGGAACGGGGAATTCTTGTCTTTTCTTTTCTTTTCTCACCCGTCTGGTATAAAACACGACATCAGCTTCGAAAAACCGGTTTGTTGTATACAAGCGATTAGGTTGGCGCGATATTTGGCGAAGTTCTCCAATCCAGATCTATTCTTTTAAGTATTTATACACAAATTACTCCCCTTTTTTACATTTATATGGAAGTTAAATACTCTAAACCCATTCCTGAACAGGTCAGAATAATTTTCTGCTAAACAATCGTCCATTTTTAACGATTTTGTAGCCTTAAAGTCATTCAAACGTTTCTCGCCTCATAGGAATCAATGGGAAACAAACGGTAACTGGGAAACAAGATGCTTGACGATTCAGCCTGAGTTACAGGAGCCCTACTTGTGGCAAGCCAAAAGTGACGTTGGTAGTATAAATTGGCGCCCCCTAAACTTCCGAGCCCGTGGCGACCGCTCCTATCACCCGCCCCCTCCTTTCGCGCGGCCTTGCGTGTTCACTACCTGTTTTCTTCCTCTTTCCATCTATTATTTCTTATGAAGGAGAGCAAGGGAATTCTTCTTTCCCTCTTAAGTTTTAAACCCATTTCATTATTTTAGAAAATATGTAAAAACAAGCAAAAGTTTATTACTTTTTTATTTTCATATATTTATTTTGAAGTTTTGTATATCCTTGGCTACTGCACCTACGCGGAAACAACCGCTCGCTAATATAATGTTGATCCGATAAAAGAGATTTAATATATGTATAAATATCCAGACAGAATCGAAGAAAATAAAAGCGGCGTTTGTAGAGATCAACCTTAGCTATTTAATACGCCCTCCTCCCCCCCCCCCCCCCCCGCAAAAAATAGGAAAATATGCAAAATAAAATCTATTGAAATGTAAGCTAAATATTTAATTTTAAGAATACACATATCCGTAAGCTTAATTTTAGTGGTTGCGCGTTAGTACACGAAAGCAAAAACAATTTACTTAAAATAGATCTTCTGTATATTTATTAAAGTACAAGATTAAAGATTTTTAGATAATACAAGTATTTTCACCTTGCATTGATTTATTTCAATATTTACCTCCCTATCGTTCTTACATTATATAGCTTATTTAAAACATTATTTATGTTAAATAAATACAACGATTTTATGCAGAGCTGAGCAAACAATAACAAAAAATCCTCCGAAAGTATAACGCAGGTCAAATGTTAAACTCCTTTTAAGTGCTTTTAAATTAAATCATCGCAGAATAAAATAATACGTAAACTGCATTTTCATTATCAAGTATTCAATGATTACTCATATTACGCATCAATAAACAAACACTTCTCTTCAACGTGGCGCATCTCACGTAAAAAGAATCTGCAGAGTAAGAAAAATATAATAGTTTGACTCGCAATTTACAAACAGAATGTGTGGAAAGAAAACAAAGTTAACTAATCTTTGGAAGTAAGATATCTGCACGGATCAAATTCTTGTAGGTTCGACACTATGTAAAAGAAAAAACTTCTGACCGGCCCGACCCACTTATATTTTCTCAGTTTTTAATTCGACCTTGCCCTTAAATGACTATGCATAACATGCGGCAACGAAAATTACATTGGCCCCTTACCGCCCTGGGCCCAGCCAGCTCTGACAAAATCAATGAGAACAAGCCTGTCTCCTGCAAAGTCAAATAAATAGATTCTGTCAGGCCCAACACAATTTCTATAGTAAAACCCGTTTTTTCTTAAACACAATTTAATATCTTTAATGATTAATTAAACTCAGAATTTTTCAACATTCAGATACAAATTCATAAATAAAAATAAATAGTTTGCAATAAAAGAAAAAGGAAAAGAGCAAAAGAGTTACTTTTTTGGCGTATTTCATAATTAAATTTTATTCGGAAAGGCAAAATTTATCACGTGTTCTCATTTGGAAACTACGAAAATCGAATGGCATTTTCCCCGCAAATAATATTCCGTTGACAGATATTTATTATTGCAATTATTATTTTTATAAAATATATTGACCAGCTACACTATCGTGTGAATAACTGACAGCCTGATTCCGGCCCGGCCCGTGTCTGTTGAATAAATTAAACGCGAGATCAGACACGATGTGCCGTCCGATTTCTAGGTTAGACATCTTATATTTTTGTTTTTATAATGATGTTTTCAAACTAGCATCAGCTTGTACAGAAATTTGTGCTTATTCTCGCGAACGTCAAATCCATTTAAAATAGTTCATATTTTATCCTCCATTTAATTTAAATTTTTAAATCGGACCTCCCGGCCCAAATATTTTTTTCGTCTGCCGGCTGACAAATCTTATTTTTGGGGCAATCCGCCCGTTAAAAATATTATTCCAACTCTGCCGGCTTGATTCATTTGAAAATTGATCCTAATTTTGTCAGACCAAATTCGGACCCGTACGCAGGGCCAGGTCGCCCCGGGCGCGGAATGTGGGGGACGTCAAATTTATTCTACCAACCTGAATTTGTTTCTTCTTTTCTTGCAAAAAAGGGGAAAAAATGTACATATTGCAAAGTTTTTTTTTTTTTTCTTTTGTGACAAAAACATACATTCTCATAATTGCATATTCTCATTCATAAGGAATTCACCACACACACACAAGCTGTTATCAGGGGCTTGCGAAGAGAAAATTGCGCCCGGGGCAAAATTACAATTTGACGCCCCCTTCCCCTAACTTTTTCTTGTGACAGGCCAAAAATGACGTTGGTAATATAAATTTGGCGCCCTCTAAATTTCAGCGCCCAGGCGTCCGTCCCCTTCGCCCCCCATTTTGCACGGCGCTGGTTGTTATACTGTAGTAGATGCATTTATTTCGCATCTGTTTTCTAGATACCCTTTGTTAGAAAATTTTATTAACCATTTGAAAAATGGTTGTTGTTTTCGGGAGAATGGACCCGATGATGTTACCACTTTTGAATGATGTTACCACTTTTGAATGATGTTACCACTTTTGAATTTAAATTAAATTCTTTATTTTTAGAAGAATTTTTATTTGAATTTAAATTAAATTCTTTACTTTTAGAAGAATTTTTATTAACCATTTGAAAAATGGTTGTTGTTTTCGGGAGAATGGACCCGATGATGTTACCACTTTTGAATGATGTTACCACTTTTGAATTTAAATTAAATTCTTTATTTTTAGAAGAATTTTTATTTGAATTTAAATTAAATTCTTTACTTTTAGAAGAATTTTTATTTGAATAGTAAATTAAAATGGTTAAAATCATTGTAATAAAGGAGAAAATTAACAAATTTAAAAATGGGTAGACGGAAATTAACAGATACGGAAAAAGCCGAAGCCAAAGAAATGAATGAACGTGAATATCGCATTCAATGATATTAAACACAATACGCGTACTTAAACAATCATAAAGTGATTTTTATTTCTTCTTTTGCTATTTAAAATAAAAATTTAGTCAACATGTATAAGTTGCTTATTAGTTTGGCGATTCGTATCATTTGGCGAAATTGGTCGACGGGATAACTGAGTAATACTGTATTTGGTTTGGCGCAAAAACGTCTTTCAATGCAGAAAATGATAAAATCAAAAGATTATTGAGCCGCTGAAAACCAATTACGTGTTGAAAGGCGATCACGAAAAAGGAAGCAATTTAATGCCGAACCGATTAATTGTAAAACATCATGTCGCCAGGGCGACCAATCCACTAGCCATGGCGTTTTACTATCGGTCGGTTCTAACCAGGAAAATTTGAGTGCCAATAGTGATTCTAACAAGCCGGAAAATGTTATAGCTATTACTCTTGATTTTCCACCACCTAAAAAGAAAACTAAAAAGCAATCGGCTTGGGAAAAACTGGGAAAAAACTTTTTTGATTCGATGTCTGATGGACCCATTCACAGATGCATGTGCTGCGATCGATTTTGGTTTAAAACCTCCATCACCAAAATTCTGCTCTGTAAAATCAAACAATATATGCCAAAGTCTTACAAGTATAACAGTATATGCCAAAGCTGTATTTTAATAATGATTACTTTTGCACCAACAATGTTAAATAGTTTGAAATGTTTCTTTCGTCGCCAACTTTTATGCTTGGCGACAATAGAGTGATATAACTTAAACGAACCGTACCTTCAAATTGCAGCATGTATAAAGTCATTTATAGCAGTGGCACGGATAATACACAATAAAACAACTGGTATTTAGCTTAAAATGATAGATGAATGTATCGAGTGAAACATTTTTCAAATGGTTGGGGTAATTTCTTAAATTACAATTATTTTTTTTTTTTCTTATATTGTTTTGTTGTTAAAATTAAGCATTTTAAACTTGTAAGATAAATGCATTATGTGTATTCAATAGAATTTGTGTTTCCACACTTTTCAATTTTGTGACACCTGTCACAAAAAGAAGTGGGGGACGCTAAATTGAAACTTTGCCCCGGACGCAGCTTTCTTTTCGCACGACGCTGCCCATACGACCCCCCCGCCGGTCGATTTATTAACCATTTGAAAAATGGTTGTTGTTTTTGGGAGAATGGACCCGATGATGTTACCACTTTTGTTAACCATTTGAAAAATGGTTGTTGTTTTTTAACCATTTGAAAAATGGTTGTTGTTTTCGGGAGAATGGACCCGATGATGTTACCACTTTTGTTAACCATTTGAAAAATGGTTGTTGTTTTCGGGAGAATGGACCCGATGATGTTACCACTTTTGAATGATGTTACCACTTTTGAATGATGTTACCACTTTTGAATTTAAATTAAATTCTTTATTTTTAGAAGAATTTTTATTTGAATTTAAATTAAATTCTTTACTTTTAGAAGAATTTTTATTTGAATAGTAAATTAAAATGGTTAAAATCATTGTAATAAAGGAGAAAACTAACAAATTTAAAAATGGGTAGACGGAAATTAACAGATACGGAAAAAGCCGAAGCCAAAGAAATGAATGAACGTGAATATCGCATTCAATGATATTAAACACAATACGCGTACTTAAACAATCATAAAGTGATTTTTATTTCTTCTTTTGCTATTTAAAATAAAAATTTAGTCAACATGTATAAGTTGCTTATTAGTTTGGCGATTCGTATCATTTGGCGAAATTGGTCGACGGGATAACTGAGTAATACTGTATTTGGTTTGGCGCAAAAACGTCTTTCAATGCAGAAAATGATAAAATCAAAAGATTATTGAGCCGCTGAAAACCAATTACGTGTTGAAAGGCGATCACGAAAAAGGAAGCAATTTAATGCCGAACCGATTAATTGTAAAACATCATGTCGCCAGGGCGACCAATTGGCGATCGATTTTGGTTTAAAACCTCCATCACCAAAATTCTGCTCTGTAAAATCAAACAATATATGCCAAAGTCTTACAAGTATAACAGTATATGCCAAAGCTGTATTTTAATAATGATTACTTTTGCACCAACAATGTTAAATAGTTTGAAATGTTTCTTTCGTCGCCAACTTTTATGCTTGGCGACAATAGAGTGATATAACTTAAACGAACCGTACCTTCAAATTGCAGCATGTATAAAGTCATTTATAGCAGTGGCACGGATAATACACAATAAAACAACTGGTATTTAGCTTAAAATGATAGATGAATGTATCGAGTGAAACATTTTTCAAATGGTTGGGGTAATTTCTTAAATTACAATTTTTTTTTTTTTTTTATTATTTGATTAGGGCCGGGCATTGGTCGACATTTATCCATTTTTTGCAGATACAGTGCGGGTCTGAATTTCTCAGGCCATATCAGTCTCATAATTATTTTTCAAGAGAAATATTGGGATAAAATGACTCCTTAACACTAGAACCGCGGGAAATTTTACCCAAGTTCTATAAAAATAATTCACATCAGAATTTTTATTTAAGTCTATTTGACTTATTTAATTTAAATAATTTTTGTGCAGCTTATATGTAAATTATTTTACGAAGATTTTTCTGGTTGGAATCGACATCTTTTCACTGAGTACGGGTCAAAATGACCCGTCTCCGCGGTTCTAGTGTTAATGAAGAGAGCAAACGTCATATTCCTCCCTTTTCTTCGTTTAAGTTTCTATTATTTTTAGAAAAAAGTATTAAATTCGTGAAAAAAATCGAATTTTAGTTTTCGAACGATGTATATGTTTTAGAAAGTCTTGGAAAATATTTGAGTATTTTTAGAAAATATCTGTCTGTGACACATTTTCTTGAATTGATATATGGAATTCAATAAAACTTCAGATTTAGTTATACTTTGATATACATTGATGTTGATTATTTTTTGGTGTAAATCGCTGAACAGGTAGCGCTGCTAAGCCGCATTTCCCCCGATTTCCGCGACAGAACGGAATTTCATCAAACTTCATATTCTGCTAAACCTTAACATAGATAAATGCCGATTATGTTTTGGTGTAAATCGCCGAACAGGTAGCGCTGCTATGGCGCATTATCTCCTTTAGTTATATCTCAAGAACTAACGCATGGAATTTCATCGAACTTAATACTATGTTAGACCTTGAAATAAACAGAGCCTGATTAAGTTTTGGTGTACATTGCCGAACAGATGGCACTATTGTGCCGCATTTTCCCCGATTTCCGCGATAATCGTACCTCAAGAACGGAATTTATAATTGATTGATAATTTATTGATAATATCGGAATTTCATCAAACTTCATATTCTGCTAAACCTTGACATGCATAGATGCCAATTACGTTTTGTTGTAAATCGTTGAACAGGTGGCGCTGCTATGCCGCAATATCTCCGATAGTTATATCTCAGGAACTAATGCATGGCATTTCATTAAACTTAAAATTATGTTAAACCTTGAAATAAATAGACTCAGATTAAGTTTTGGTGTAAATTGCCGAATAGATGGCGCCACCGTGCCGCATTTTTTCCGATGTCCGCGATAGTTATATCTCCAGAACTAATGCACAGACAGAATTTCATCAAACTTCATATTCTGTTAGAGTTTTAAATAAATAGAGACTGATTAAGTTTTGGTGTAAATTGCCGAACAGAGGGCGCCACTATGACGCATTTTTTCCGAAATCCGCGATAGCTATATCTCCAGAAAAAATGCACAGAATTTCATCAAATTTCATGTTCTGTTAGAGCATTAGGTAAATAGATACTGATTAAGTTTTGGTGTAAATTGGCGTACAGATGGCGCCACTATGAAGCATTTTCCAAAATTTCTATGATAGCTATATCTCAAGGACTAAACCAAGGAATTTCATCAAAATTCATTTATTAATTATTGTAAAATGTATAGATTTTCTAAATATGTTACTAATGAGTTGAAAGCATACTATTTTAAAGATGATATAAAAGTAATATTAATGGGTTTTCCAATACAAAATGCATTTATTGTAAATATGCCCTTTTTATGAAATAATGTGCCCTTTTTGACAAAATTGCCCTTTTTCTGTAATATGCGCCCTGCCCTTTTTAATTTCTAGAATGATCCCTGAATTTGGCATATAGCCTAATTTATTATTATTGCGAGTTGCTGAAAATTTAAACATCTGCCAATTAATAATGAATTTTTTTTTTTCCGTTTTTTAAAGTAAGGAGAAGAGTTTTGCTTTAAATTTATGTTCAGCTCCGTATTTCTGTTTGCTGCTTGAACATATTATTTTTCAACACTAAACTTTTAAACTTATTGGGAGCGCCTTTTACTTTTAAAAGAATACAACTCGCACAAGTACTCAAATGATTTGGAATTAAAAAGGGTGTTCTTTTTTTCAAAAAATACCATCTTGAATTTAAATATTTTGGAATCACAAAAAAAAAAAAATTTAAATTGCAAAAAAATTCGCGAAAAATGAAAAAAACAAGTGTAAAATTTCAAAAATCATAGACAAAAATGTTAAATTAAAAAATTTAAATTGGATTCCTTTTACAAATATCAAAAATTACTGCGAAACACGCTGAAAATCGCTATTGAATGTGATTAAACTTTATTGAAAAGAGGCCAAAATTTGCCATATTGGAATAAAATATTAATATAGTTATAGTAATTTTTATTATTAGTATTAATGCATTTCATAAACATAAAAAGGAATCACTGCAAATGCAAATTATGACATAAAATTTTTTAAATAAAAGACTTTTTTGGGGGAAAGAGGGCGACTAAAACATGATTAATAAAAAAGCTTAAATTTAAAAGAAATCAAAAATTGCTGAGAACATTGTTCTAAATTAATTCTTTAAACAGGATTTCTGCTTTGAATTTCGAAAAATCTCCATAAAACGAGGAATAAACTATAAAAATCGTGTAAAAAAAATCACAAAAAAAAAAAAAATGGCTGCATGAATACAAATTAAATTTCATCGTATAAATATAAACAAAATATACAATATTACAGTAACAGTTTGAAATTGGGTTCATTTCTCAAATGTAAAAATATTGCTGCAAAATGGGAAAAAACACGGAATGTAACGTAATTTTTAACATTTTGATGTATTTTCGTAGGTGTGGCACTTCTGACGAATATTTGTTTTATTTTAATTTACTTTCGGAGGTGTGGCACATACTTCTGAAAATATGATAAATGTTTCAGACATCCTTTTAGCACTCTAAATTAAAATTCAAATAGCCTATCTTTGATTTAACTTTGTGAAAATACAATTACTAAAAGTTACTATGAGATTTCGAATCTAATCAGTCAAAAAAATTGACTTGATATTGGTGCTTTACATGCAACTAATAAATAATATGACTAATGGTTAATTTCAACAACATATTCCTGCAAATCTTTTCTCTATATGCCACTTGATAGAAGTAATTTTGTTTGTGCTTTTATCGCCGCAATGCCGGTGATTAATTGACAAAAGAAAAATAGATAATCACATAATTCTTTCTGTGTCTTTGCTGTTGCTAAACTGAATTGGTATTGAGTTATTATGTCTATTAGTATCCCAATGCAGATAACACAGTGCAATTGAATATGTAAATTTGCATCAATCATTCAGTAACGCGGATAAGAATCTCGAATATATTGGCCCACACACGCACGCACATATAATAAAAATTAAGTATTAATGATTTGGTAAGTTTGATTGTGCGTTACTTGCCAAATGAAGCAATTTGATACAATGGCGATCAGCTGTGATAACCCTGAGTGTAAATTTCATAACTGATAACTATGCTTGTTGTCTACCATTATTTTTGAAACATTTGCTTGGCCTTATTCAATTGATGAGCTATATCCCATGAAATAATTCATGTATTTCTGCTCTAAAATACAAATAGCATCACAAATCACAACATGTGATTTACACTACAAGTACTCATGGAAATAGCCTAAAGCAAAACAGAAATTGAGACTTGCTAAAAATGTTAATTTTGGCCTGTATCAAGAGCCCAAAAGTAAATTTTCTCGTCTTGAAAGTCTTTACAAATTTTTAATTTTTTTCTGTCAATTTTCAGCCAAGCTGAAAATATTCTTAGAGATTGAAAATTGTATTGAAGAGTCATAAAAAAAGTGGGTGAGAAGAAGTTTAACCTCTAAAACTTCCCCTTTATGAATGGCATTATCTCTCCCTCCTTTTTCAAATACACTAAGATGGTCCTGAACACGTTTCATCAGTGTTGAATTCAGACACTTTTCTCCAGGGGGGACTTTTATAGCTCCAGGGAGAGGGGGGGGAAGAATTGCAATTTTTGAGCATTAAAAACACAAAATTTCAAATTTTCCTAGGGGATATTTTATTGCTCTGGGGGGAAATGTCCCTCCAGCCACCCCCTGAATTCAACACTGCATCTCATGCTTCAGATTCTCTGCTACCTGGTTTATAAGTATGGATCTTGAATCTTAAAATATACAAATCATTTATCTTATCTAAAATTTTAATAATTTCAGTGTCATTTCAAAATCATTATCTTTTTATTTCTGTCATCAGTAAAATGACTTAATGTCTTTTTAATCATTACAGGGGTTGGCAGTCATTTGTTGCATATGGGTGCTATAATCATGTAATTGTCATTGATACTCAGAATATTAAAGTAAGTACTGTAATCAGTGCCATTGACTGTCTTTTAATTTGATGCTATATGTGCTTGTTAAAACTTAATTGACCATAAATTTATGTGCTCTTATAATCAGTCAGATAATCACCCTGAGACAAGTTTAATTTTCTTGAGCAGATTATCTAATTCTTTTGACATTTTTTGTTGTTATTGTTCCCCATATAAACCTATATTATAAATTTATAGTACAGTGGACTCCCTCAAATCCACAGCTTGGAACCAGAGGTTGTGCAGATTTTAGAATTTTGTGGATTTCTGGTCATTGCTTTGTTTACATTTTTAAAGTAGTAATTTGAATGTAATTAATAATGCAATCAAAGCTATAATAAATGCTTAATGTATAATAAAATATTAAAATAAGTAGTAAAGTAAAATAATGAAAATTTAAATATTTTTTTAAATAATTAAAGTTTTAAAAGCAAAGGTCAAGTTAATAATGAATAATGTATGATTAAATATTCATTATAAAGATGAAATGTATTTTTCCTAAATTTCCTAAATATAAAAATACATATTTTGAACCATTTAATTCAATGAAACTTGCCTCATAAAAATACATTTCGAATTCACATCAAAATCATAAAAAAAGGCAGTTTTCTTGAGATTTAGCCAGACTTAAATAACCAAAAAAAACTTGATTAATACATAAATATATTTGGTAAAAAGAATGTGATTACCAGTAATATCAGCAATATCTTTGATTTTTTCAGAAATAAATTTATTTTTCTTATATGAAAAAACATGAATTAAGTAATGTTAACAAAAATTACAAATTAAAATATGCAGGCCTGTCCAACCTTTCAGTAACCTGGGGCGCATCTTGGCTCTTGGCAACTCAATGAAGGGCGCCATTATTTGCGTGACTGAAAACGTGCGGCAATATTATCGCGTAGTATTGTTTGTATACACGCACGTCTTAACATAATGCAAATAAATCGTACAGCGCTAAACAAAAGACCCCTACAGTTCTAGAGTTCCACATATTAAATTTCAAATGATACATTTTATGATAAATCTATATCAAAAATGCTTCTAAGATAAGGTGCCAGAAACTTTAATCGCGTCTACAATAACAAATAAATAAGTATGAAAATCAGAGATATTGCTAGATTTCTTTTAGGATATGAAAACACGGCTCGATATATTTTGAAGGATGGATTAGTTTTTGTTTTATGAAAAGTACAAAAACAGACAAGTATGAGGGTGGTTTCAGAGTGATAGTCTCGAAATGCTTTCATAGATGGAAATCATTTTGCATTGTTTATTATTTTTTCTAAGCAAAATTATAAAAAAAAAAGAAGAAAAAAAAACCCTCTAAAATTTCAAAAATCAAGAAAGAAAAATTAAATTTTTTTACATTTCATATAAAACAGCCAATGGGCCACTGTGACAACAGTAAAAAGAAAAAAGCTGAGCTTTCTTGCACCATGTATCTTCAAATGGTAGGGGGTCAGGTGAAACGTTTATTATTTTTCTTACATCTTCAGTATTAAAAAGATCTATTTCCATCTATTAAGAAATTTAACTATCATAATTACACTATATAAACAAAAACTAAAAATTTCAAAAATATGCGTGATTAAATTTTCAAAGTATGTTTCTGTTTTTTAATATACAACGGCAAGCTGACAGCATGCCAAACACAGGTTTTAAAAATATCTCTGATAAAATATTAATTATTTTAAAGAAAGCATTCTTCATAATGGAATTTTACTTCTAAAATGTTTATTTAACAGGAAATCTTCAAAAGGGCGCCAATAAAACCTTCAAAGGGCGCCATGGTGCCCGCGGGCG
Organism: Maratus speculifer; assembly: GCA_964019185.1. NCBI lineage: Eukaryota > Metazoa > Arthropoda > Arachnida > Araneae > Salticidae > Maratus > Maratus speculifer. The sequence continues at coordinate 165,337,380 of OZ025303.1, forward strand.
CCGCGTTGGGCAGCCCTGATAATATGTATAGAACTGATATAAAACTAGAAAAATCTAATTTTGTCCTTATATCCGAACTGAATATTTCATTGTGTAAATCCGTAAATTATGTGCAAATTTTAGAGAGTTGTGAATTTTTAGAGTAGCTATTGTACAGTCAACCCAAAACGGAAAACATGTCCATAAATTTTAGTCACCAAAATTGTCCAAAGAAAAAAAAGTAGAAATAGCCATTTAATTGAATTGATACATTGCATATTGTCTTCCTTCAATTAATGCTTTGTTAAAAAAAAAAAAAAAAAAAAAAAAAAAAACTGCTTTTATAATTAAATTGAACCAAACTCTGAAATTTTCTGTATGAATACCCACCTTTTGTGCTATATTTGTTTTCTTTAGCAAATGGAATGCAAAGTCAATCAGTTATAGTTTAAAAATTATGCTTTTAAGTTTGGAACTCCTAATGTTAAATTCATTAGCTATCATTACAAAACAGCTGTAATATGAACAAATTTTTTTTTAAGCATAAGGGGGCTGTGCACATACAGTATAGAACCCATTATCTGGAATTCTAAAATCCAAAAAGACCTAAAATTCAGAAAAAAAAAAAAAAAAATGAAAATTTTGTAAATTTTTACTAAAATTTTGCAGTTTCTGAAATTTTTCAAGGTCTTACTTTATTATCCTGTTGACCAATTTCATCAAATTATACAAATTATTAAAGCATTAATAAAAATACAAATAAAACATCAAAATAAAAATAACTTAACCCCTTGGGGACGAGTGACACGTATACGTGCCACGAAAAGGCTTAAGAATCCTTGCTTATCCCCACCAGTAAAAATTTATTGGAAAATTTGCCTTAGTTAATCGGAGCATTTTCACGATTCAATGAGGCATAGATTTCTGTTTTTAAAAACCGGTGACAAAATATAAAAAATATCGTAAAAGGTTCCCGTCACAAACGGGTTAATGATGTAACAAACACTTGTAATATACTTAATGTCAAATGAATGGGACATTTATGATCAGCCCTTATTGGCATTTAATGTTATAGTTTGATGATAGTTTTTTGGTCAATGGGATAAAAGTAGTATCTTAAAAAAAAAAAAAAAAAAAAAATTAGAGATTAACTTTTTTTTTTTCAGCCCAATATGTTTGAATGTGTAATTACTAAAATATGTTACATCATTAGTGGTAGGAAAATATGGAGCAGCATCCCTGCTCCCGAAATTAAAAAAAAATATATTTTTTGTTCAAATTTTAGTTTGCAATTTATTTTTATTAAGATTCGTTTAACAAAAATTGCCAGATATTTCACCAGCCCCCCATGATTCTGAAAAAATATTATGATTACCTACACCAGTGTATTACTTGAAAATACATTAATAGCAGATTTCTATTTATTTGCTGGTGCCCTCCCTCCCTTCTTACTCATTCCAAAAAAATTTATATAAATTATGTAATTAGAAAAAGGAGTAGAATTTTTTTATAAAATACTATTTTGCTTGTTATTTTGTTTTTATTTTATTTTTTTTATTTATTCATTGTTACCACAGTTTACTGAAGAAATTTCTGTTTATTTTTAAAAAATGCAAAAGTTAAGTTTTTATTCATATTTTACATGTGATTGTTTCAATTTTGTAAATTTTATATGGTTGAAAAATACCAGCCAAATTATGGATTTCAAGGGATGGAGATTCCGAATTTATTTAAACAATAAGATTTATGAAAATATCAATCAAAATTCTCTGTGTAAATTATGTAGCAGCAAAGAAAAACTAGTTGGATGTGCCAATCCCAAAACTTTCTTCTATCTCATACGTACATTTTAATATTTAAAAAAAATAGTCACTCATTTTAATGCTTTAATAATTTTAATTCAATACCATACCAACTTTTATTTCATCTTAAATTTCTGCTTCAATCAATTAATCGGAGTAAAAACGAATTACTGTCTCTGCACGAGCCGATAGACAATAAAATGATAGGCAGATTTTTTTTTTTTTTTTTTTTTTTTTTTATTCAGGGAGGACCTACTTGCCTTACCAAAAAATAATCATATACAAAAAATTTAGTTCAGTTCTAGAAGTAACTTTATACACTTTTATGCGGTGCAATATTGAAAATGGCATAAAATTCGCTATTGCAGCGCTCCCTTCCGGCAGATTTTTTTCGGATTCAGGGCGATCCAACTAGCCATAGCCATACACTTACACAAAAAATTTCGTTCAATTCGATGCATAACTTCATGTACTCTTGGTCAGTACAATATTGAAAATGGCAAAAAAATCGCGATTACAGCGCCCCCTTCCGACGGATTTTTTTCAAATTCAGGGAGGACAAACTAGCCATAGTCATACACATACAAAAAAAATTTGGTTCAATTTGATGCGTAACTTCATATACTTTTGGTTGGTACAATATTTTAAAATGGCACAAAATCACGATTACAGCGCCCCCTTCTGGCGGATTATTTTCAAATACAGGGAAGACCAACTAGCCATAGTCATAAACTTCCTCAAAAAATTTGGTTAAATTCGATGCATAACTTCATATACTTTTGGTCGGTACAATATTGAAAATGGCACAAAAATCGTGATTGCAGCGCCCCCTTCTGACGGATTTATTTCAAATTGAGGGAGGACCAACTAGCCATAATCATACACATACACAAAAAATTTGGTTCAATTCGATGCATAACTTCACATACTTTTGGTCGGTACAATATTGAAAATGGCACAAACATCGCGATTGCAGCGCCCCCTTCCGGTGTATTATTTTGAAATTCAGGGGGGACCAACAAGCCATAGTCATATACTTACACAAAAAATGTGGTTAAATTCGATGCATAACTTCATATGCTTTTGGTCGGTACAATATTGAAAATGGCACAAAAATCGCGATTGCAGCGCCCGCTTCTGGCAGAATATTTCAAAACTGAAAGAGGACCTGCTTGCCACAGCCAAAAACATTCACAAAAAATTTGGTTCAATTCTATGCATAACTTCATACACTTTTTGATGGTAGAATGGTGACATACACACAGACAGACACACGGACAGACAGACATTTTGTAAAAACATGTTTTTTGGAATCTCTGATCCCTAAAACGTATAAAGCCGTCGAAAACTGGAAGTCGAAAAAAATTTCGATTACAATAATTTCTTCTATTGAAGATAGAAGAAAGTAAAAAGTGGGGGTTGGAATATGTACAGTCCCTAACTCAAAACTGCTTGGCACAATATATTGAGCCTATAGGAGCATTTATTTATTTATTTTTATTTTTTAAAACCATATATAAAATTTCATATGTATTTTGTTGTTATCTAATTGAAAAAAAAAAAATTCTACATCATTTATATAAAATTAATTTTAATATATTTTCTTATTACAGGTTTTTCAGACTTTGGAGAAACACTCTGGAGACATCATCAAAGTAATTTTAAACTAACTCTAAAATTTGCTTTTTGTTATTGTACTTTGTTTCTTTGGGATTTTTCTAGCTCATTTTTTGTTGTAATCTGTGATGCATTATTTTAAATTTCATTTATGATAAGTAAATCATTATACATAAATTTTAATTTATTCTGAAAATTAAGTCTAATTTTGCATTGCATTTTTTAATAGCACAAGTAAATATAAAATGTATTTATTACTGTAATATATGTGCTGAGTTACATCATATTAGATTTGTTATATCAAGAAGTGTACATTTGCTCACATTTTTGCTCATGAAATGAAAGTTTTAAATGAAAATCTTATTCAAATTTAAAAGATTGATCTTTTCATTCTTTAATCCGTCTGTTCTACTGATAAACCTGCAATGAAAAAAAGTACTATAACTGAAAAAAAAAGAAAAGAAAAACTAGTTCTATCTTGTATTTTTGGCATTGTATAATCTTTGTTTACAATGAAAATCAATGGACACAGTCAGCAGATTTCCACATTTTCCTAAAATTTTATTTTCTTGATAAGGTGAGTTTTGAAACTCATATTTAATGACCAAGCAAATTTTAAATTATAATTTATATATTTTGTATTACTTATACCTAGTTCTGGATGTCCACATAAATTGAAGAGCCTGATAGAACTGTTCTCTTTGTATATGCTTCTGTTTTAATACTGATACTAGTGAGCTTTCGACATTTTTATCCTCTCATCTTAGAAAGATGCTCCCTATCAAAAAACAGCTATTACAATTTCGTGTTTGACCTTATCTTTATAATGCTCATGATTATTAAAATTCTGACCCCTAAGGAAAGATTTTAAATGATGAAAATTATGTGCGATATCATCCAGTATATGGAATTAATTGTTACCAGTCAAAATTGTTTTCTGACTACAGACTTACTGACAAGTAGTGGGTTGAAATATCTCTCATTATACATCTGACAATTAATATGATGTACAAGACAGCAGAAGGACTGTAGAATCTGGAAGTGATTCTGATTTAAATATCCTTAAAATAGTAGAAAATATCATGTTTGATAACTGCTTTTTAAATAACAATAAACATTTTATAAACGTTACAACAAAACTTCAAGAAAAGTTTTCCTGATCAAAAGTTCCAAGATTGTTAATATATTTTTTGCAGCTTCTCGTGTCCCTCTGAAACTAGGGAACATTACCAGTTTTTATTTGCTGTACAGTAGCATTGTTGCTCATTTTTGAATGGAATAGAAAATTTTATTTTTTCGCCTTTAATACTGTATAATAATATTAATACTTACAACTTATACAACTGAAGTTCTAATGACGTTTTTATTTGTTAATTATTTTAAATTAAAGATTTATATAAAAAAATGTTTTAGCCTACTTTCTTTTTTTCTTTATAGCACTTATGATAAGGCTCTTTAAGAGAGCAGAACTCCCATAATTTTTAGCTTTAACTCTCCCTCTGCAGCCTTGATGATGGCCGAAGTTTTTTTAATTTCATACTTGACTTTCTTAACTTTGACCATTATATATTAATTGTATGTGTAATGGAAGAACTTTTTGTCCATTGCATCCATCCCTTATCTATGTATCTTTCTACCTAATCTTTATTAAATTAATGCCCTCTCCTCTTCTATCTTCCTACCATCTTCTATAATGTATATGTGCCTTATGAAATTTAGGCGCGACTGAGTTTTAACCCCCTTCTTGGCGCGCTTCCAAAATATCGCCACATTGGCGCGCTTTTGCGTTTTGTCTCCCGGAGCGGGATTTAAGTCCAGGAGACACTACACAAAAGACATACCTTCGTTTAAAAACAAAACCAGCTTTTTTTTAAATAAAACAAGAAATCAATAATAGATTCTCTAAAGAAATATACTAAGCTTTGAAGTCAAATAATGTTTTTCTTTTATATATAATATGAAACTAAATAACATTAAGATTCAAAACATCTAAAGTACTAAAGAAAGGCCTAAAACACTTACTTTTTGTCAGCCATTTTTCTTCCTTAACACTCTAAAATACATAGTTCTAATTATATATATCGTAATATTGTAAAATGGCATGGCTTACTATCTTATGTTTTATTCCAACTTTCATTTCTTTCCTTTGCCGGCATTTTCCATCTTCCATCTTCCGTATCCAGTTTCCGAACTTTTGTTTACACGTTCAAATCAATCGCTTATCTTTTCCGTGGGTACGTTCATTCTGGTTTTATCGCTCCGTTCGATCTCAATCCGCAAGCATCGCGGATCGCATCTCGCAAGTGGCGGTCTTGCATTTCTTCCGTCGCAAGTCAGGAGCTCGCTTACTCAACTCGGAGGGGCGTATCCAGTTTCGGAATTGCCGCGGCTATTTAAAGCCGGCGGAGATATGTTGTGCGGGTGGATTTTGAAGTGATGTTATGTCTCTAGACAATTGATGTTAACGTCAATATGATACAGTCTCAGAAATGTATTTTTAACCCGTACAGTTTTAAAAGTTTTAAAGTTAACATCTAGTTGAGTAATTATGCTAAATCCATTGCTGGACATTTGATTTTGAATATGGTTTTATCAATTTCGCCGGTGTTTCATTTCATTAGCAGTGGTAATCCATTTGTGTTTGTTTTAATCAAGTCATCATATGTATGTGTGGACATTATTAGCTTCAGTTAAAAACTCTGTTTTCTTAAGACTTTTCATCGAGTTATTAGATGTGCCGTATTGCTGGAATTTCTTTAATACGTCGATAGCTGTCGTCCATAAGTGAGTCTGTTTTGCTTTTTCATTGCTATCCTAGTATTGTTATATGCCATGCCATGCCATTCAATAAGTAATATTATTTCAATACATAGAATGATTTTAAGTTAAATTTGGAGTTGAACTCTTTTTTCTGTTTACATTTTACCAGTTATTTTTTCATCTGAGTTTATACATATTTTCATTTAAACTTGAATATTATTTCATGACTTAGAATAATTTTAACTGAACTTGTTTCCGTTCACATTATGCCTGTTATATTTTTTCACCTGGACTTATATATGTTTTTTTGAACTTACATTTATTTTTCGTCAATAAACGTTAGCCTGTTTTTACTGAAAAACAGTTTCTTTAATGTCTTATACTACACTGTCACAACGTCACCAATTACTTACTCTTTTAGGTCACCGTAATTACACTGTTATAAGCTGCTAAATTTTACTCTGTTTTAGACGGTTCTTGTTACAGAACCGATCACGGGTTATGGGCCGGAAGCGAATACGCTTTTAAACCCTTTACGGCGGCCATAACCTAATTGGTGACATTTCAAAATTTTTTTTGACAGTTGTTTGTAGTATGCGGCCATTGGACCTCCGAGTCACTTTAGAGGGGGGGGCCGCAATATAGAATTTTTTTTTTTTTTGAAGGCTATATGTTTTTTTTCTTTCCTATTGACATGAAATACAAAAAGGTTTTTTTTAGGATCACTTATAATAGAAATTTTTGTTGATGTACTATCTGATTACTAAGTACGTTATTTACTAAAAAAAAAAAAAAAAAAAAAAAAAAAAAAAAAAAAAAAAAAAAAAAAATTTCCCTCCTTTTTTCATGTAATATCTTCTGTTTAATGCATGGCCATGGCTAACATACAGGTGTGCATAACAAAACTGAATTCTCACAATTATGGAACTTGGGCAGCTGACGTAAAGTATCTACTATTAGATAAGAATGCGTGGAGCATAGTTAATGGCACTGAAAAGGCTCCTGATGAAAGTGACTCTGTAGCGACAAAGGAATATAAATCCAGAGTCAGGTCTGCACTATCAATTGTATATTTAAATGTCGAAAATGAATTCCGGAGAATCATCGAAAATATCGACGACCCTCATGAAGCCTGGACTAAACTTAAATTGCATTTTCAGCCTGATAACCGGGCACGCCATATGCAATTATTTGGCGAAATTCTTTCCTGTAAGATACAAACTGAAGAGCCCGTTGATATGTTTGCAGCTCGCCTCCAAAGGCTTGCTGACCAACTTGCTGCAATAAATGAGCCAATCAAAGAAACTTACCTTACATTTCAATTGCTTAGATGGCTCCCGAAGAAGTTCGACAACATGGTGCAAGGGATTCTGCGATGGCCAGACGAACAGTTTACGTTCAAAAGTGTTCTTACAGAACTAGTCGCAGAGGAGTCCCGTATCAAACTACGAGAGGACGACAGAGTGGATGCCGTGCAGTCTCATTTCTCCAGAGCCCGTTCCTCAAAGAAGTGTTCCTTTAAGCCTAAGTTCAGAGGTCGGTGTCACAAATGTGGACGCATAGGACATTTACAGAGCCAGTGTAGAGTGCCTGATGTCACCCGCCAGGAATCCTGTCTTAGCTCTAGTGCCAGAAGTTCCATGATGCCTAGAGACTCCTCCAATTCCGGTTCCGTGGTGTACAGAGACTCTTCCAGTTCCAGAAATTCTTCTTTGTCCAGAGGCTCCTCTTTTTCCAGAAATTCATCGAAAGACTCTTCCCTATCCAGTCCTGTCCGTGTCCAGTCTGATGGTCATAAATCCAGAAAAGATGTGCCTCGCAACAGACGTCAACGTAAGACAACAGGCCAGGTAAATTACCTCATACAATCTAATCTAAGTAACATAAAATGTGGGGGAGACGCCTGGGTCTTTGACACGGGTGCCTCCCACCATTTCTGTAAAGATAAAAGTTTATATGTTAAGTTCAAACCTTTAAAAAATGAGGAATTGGCTGTTGCAGTTGACGGTGCTACTTTCCCTATCGAGGGCACCGGTTTAGTGGATTTAAAAATAAATGGGGAAATGGTTCGCTTCGGCGACGTCATGTATTGTCCTAGTCTTAGACATAATTTAATTTCAGGTCCCAGACTTGATAAAATGGGTGCCAAGTTCAAAGGAGGCGAGGGAAGGGTCAAGGCATATCGGGATTCTGGCACACTTTTTCGTGCTTTTCTTAAAGATGGCATTTACTGCCTCTATCCGGATCCTAACCATAAAAATAGAAATAAAGACCCTAAAACTAACCGTAATCAAAAGCCTAAACGAGTACGTTTCCAAGCCTCGACAGTTCAAAAAGATGATTTTAAACTCTGGCATAGACGCCTTGGGCACATCAGTTCCACATTAATGGAACATACTTTAAAATGTAATGGCGTTAGGGGCTTACCACCCATTAAATGTAAAGATTTTGAATGTGAAACATGTAAAATTAATAAACACAGACGAACATCATTCCGCCCAATAAACCAGATAAGATCTAAACGACCTCTAGAACTGCTACACACTGACCTGTGGGGTCCAACACAAATAACAGGGCGAAACGGGGAGAAGTATTTCCTAACTATAACAGACGACTTCTCTCGCAAAGTGTCAGTATACCCCTTATGCAGTAAAACACAGGTATTTAAAGTATTTACTAACCATGTAAAAAGAGCAGAAAGATTTTTGGGTACCAAAGTAAAAGAGGTTCGTAGCGACAATGGGCGGGAATTCGATAATGAAGCATTCACTAAATTCTTTGAAGACAATGGCATAAAACATGAGTTTACCAATGTATATTCTCCTGAGCAAAATGGAGTTTCAGAGCGTTTAAATCAAACAATAATGGACGGGGCTCGCTCAATACTCAATGAAAGTAAACTCAGTCTCAAATTCTGGCCTGAAGCTGTCTTATACATAGCATACACTCTGAACCGAATATGTCACAAAACCCAGAAAAAAACTCCTTTCGAATATTATTGTGGTAATAAACCATCCATAAGACATTTACGACCTTTTGGTACGGTGGCATATGTGGGGGTACCTAAACAACAAAGAAACTCTAAATTCGATCCGAAGGCTAAAAAGGGTGTCTTAGTGGGTTACGCAATGTCTACAAAAGGCTACAGGGTATGGATTCCCGAAACCAATAAAATAATAGAGACAATAAATGTTAGGTTTGGTGATGAATCTGTATCCACAAGTATCCCCAAACACAGTGAACAAGGTCCTAGCTATTCAATAGGCACAAACCCATTTACAACTTCGGAGCAGCGCAACGGAAGCGACCTGGGACCCTCTTACATCCTAAGTTCTGAACCACCTGAAATAGATCCTTTAACTGACCTTCAACCTGACAGATTTACTTCAGAAGCACCACCCACTCAAAGTATTAGACCAAGTACCTCTGAATCTCCCGACTCCGCTTCCTCACACCCATCTGAGGATGACAGTGACGAGGATGGCGAGGAGTTTACTAGAACTCTCAGGGAAGCCGTCTGGTTCCGTAAGCCTGTAACTAGGCCTGACAAATCGAGAACCGACGTCTACTATTACGAGTTGGGTGAAACACAACGTCTAAGATCACTGAAGGAAGTAAGAAATTACTGTCATTCTAATGGTATAAAATTTGATCCGTCACTGTTCAGTTTTAAAGGAAGCAATAAGTACGAAGGCATTGTAAAGTCCACTCCTAGCCCTAGTTCAAGTCCTGGTTACACACCTCCACACACCTCTTTCACTAACACTCATAAAACCAGTTCCTGACTAGAAGACTCCATACCTACCACATATAAACAGGCGTTAAAATCACCTCAGTGGGAACTCTGGAGACAGGCAATGAAGGAAGAGATGGATGTTATAAATAAAAGACAAGTATGGGTATTAACACCTCTACCACCCAACACCGAACCACTAGGCTGCAGATGGGTATTCACCATCAAACGAGACGACAAGGGACGGGTTGCAAGGTATAAAGCGAGACTTGTAGCACAAGGCTACAAACAAGTCAGGGGTGAAACGTACGATGAGACGTTTTCGCCCGTAGTCAATTTCAGTCTAATTCGCTTTTTCTTTGCAGCCCTTGTCTCAAGTCTCGGATGGATCCACACTCAGTGTGATGTAAAAGGTGCCTATCTGTATGCCCCTCTTTCTGATAACATCTACATGAAACAACCATCAGGGTTCGAGGTAAAAGGTAAAGAGCATTTAGTCTGCAAACTCCAGAGGGCCCTTTATGGCCTCCACCAGAGTGGACGAGTATGGTTTTATGAATTACATAAGATTTTAATTTCTCTTGGTTTTAAAAAGTTAGAGTGGTGTAATTGCGTCTATTCGTTTTCCAATTATGTTGTTTTATTACTATATGTGGATGACTTTGTAATATTAAGTAACCATCAGAAACATATTAATGAAGTTTTAACCCTTTTAACAAAACATTTTGACATAAAAATCCTGGGGAGAACACGCAAACTACTTGGTGTTGAGTTTGAGGAGGATGAGAATGGCACTGTTTCAATTCATCAAAGGCAATATATTGATGATATTTGTACAAGATTTAAAGAATTCAACTTTCCCATTACATCACTCCCTATAACTAAAGGTACTGTTTACTCCAAGTCACAATGTCCTCAAACCGAAGTAGAAACCCAGGAAATGTTACAATATCCATATAGAAGTGTTTTGGGCTGCCTTTCATTTTTAACCAGCAGGACACGTCCTGATATTTCATACGCTGTAAATATCTTCAGCCAATTCCAGAGCAATCCTGGGATTGTTCACTGGAATGGTCTCCTGAAGCTTTTAGGGTACGTCCAAAGCACAAAACATTATAAACTGAGGTTACCTTGCAACCACATAAACCTAATAACTTACACCGACGCGGATTTCGCCGCTAATAGGGATGACAGGACATCAATGGGGGGTCAACTACTAATGTTAGACAAAGCTCCTATCATGTGGAGAGCCTTTAAACAAAAATCTGTCTGTTTGTCTACTATGGAATCAGAATTTGTGGCTTTAACAGAAGCAACTAAAGAGCTTCTATGGTTTAGTAGGATCATAACTGAATGTTATGACAAACGTATTTTTACAGGTCCACAAGTTAAACCAACACTTTTAGTAGACAACATGGCCTCCATTGATTTTCTTAAATCTCCCATTGAAAATTACAGAACGAAACACATTGACGTAAAATTATTTTTTGTTAGAGACCTTTTAAACCAAGAGATTTTTAATGTTAAACACGTAGCCAGTAAATCTAATCTCTCAGACATTTTCACTAAACCTTTAACAAAGTTTGACCTTAAAAAGTTTATTGATGTAATTTTTGGTTATAAGTAATTTATATATATACATAATATTTAAATGCTATGAAAAAAAAAGAAACTCCTCCTCCTTTGAACTTGTGTCAAGCATTAAGATGCTTGTTTAACTTTTCATGTTAAACCTTGAAGTTTAGTTTTTTTTAACTGAAATTTTTGTATATTTCAGTACTTTTCTTTTGAAGAAAAATGTTTGAATATGTAATTATACTCTTGTTATTTCATACTTGTTTCGTATGCATGCGTTTCATAATATCACTTCATTGGTGTTGAAAATCGAGTTGTATTTTGTTTTATTGCATATGTAAATATGAATTTTTTTCCTTCTCTTCTTAAGAGTATATATAACAAGTTTTTTTTTTCATATTGAAATTGACCAAATCATTTGCAAATGTATATCGTTTCAAAAGCTTAAGCATATTATATTTTTTGTGTTGTCTTTCATGTGAGCGCTCACAGTCACAGTCATTTAACTATGTCATTAACATAATCATAATTCATAATCGTTATCATGATCATGATCGTTGTTGTTCTCATTATTGAAATTTTCTCATTTGCATAACATGTATCTTTCATATATTGTCAAAGGATTTTCATATTGTAGCTCATGTATATGTATTCTTCATATTATCCTGAATTTACGTTTATGTGATAATCATTCTCTTTCAGAATAAATATGCAAATGTATGATTGTTTAAAAATTCATTTGAATATTGTTACAAGTCAAGACTAAAGGAAAAATCATCATATTAAATTCTTATGTAAAGGTAACTCGTAGTCACTTGCATGTGACGAGGTAATTGTAATTATCTTTCACGGTTTTTTTTCAGGAAAATGTTATCTTTATAGACTTTTGCTATTGAACTTTTCCGACGTGAAAAAAAAAACTTTTCGTTAGAGTTACAATTGTAACTGAACTTTCATGAAATGAAAGAATTGCTAATCTAGTTGTTATATATAATTGTTAAAATTGTTGTTGTTGTTATTGAATATTGTTATTAACATTGTTGGAAATTGATGTTTTTGATTAACCATGTTGAAGTTATTGAATTTGTTGCATTTATGCTTGTTAATGTTAAGTTTCTGTTTTACTGGTAGCTATCGAAGTGTGATAGTTTATATTCTAATGTTTTACTGTATTCTATATATATATATATTTTACAATATCTGGTAATTATCCATTTTATTTTTAAGTACGAGTGTTAAGGGGGGGGGGCGATTGTCAGCCATTTTTCTTCCTTAACACTCTAAAATACATAGTTCTAATTATATATATCGTAATATTGTAAAATGGCATGGCTTACTATCTTATGTTTTATTCCAACTTTCATTTCTTTCCTTTGCCGGCATTTTCCATCTTCCATCTTCCGTATCCAGTTTCCGAACTTTTGTTTACACGTTCAAATCAATCGCTTATCTTTTCCGTGGGTACGTTCATTCTGGTTTTATCGCTCCGTTCGATCTCAATCCGCAAGCATCGCGGATCGCATCTCGCAAGTGGCGGTCTTGCATTTCTTCCGTCGCAAGTCAGGAGCTCGCTTACTCAACTCGGAGGGGCGTATCCAGTTTCGGAATTGCCGCGGCTATTTAAAGCCGGCGGAGATATGTTGTGCGGGTGGATTTTGAAGTGATGTTATGTCTCTAGACAATTGATGTTAACGTCAATATGATACAGTCTCAGAAATGTATTTTTAACCCGTACAGTTTTAAAAGTTTTAAAGTTAACATCTAGTTGAGTAATTATGCTAAATCCATTGCTGGACATTTGATTTTGAATATGGTTTTATCAATTTCGCCGGTGTTTCATTTCATTAGCAGTGGTAATCCATTTGTGTTTGTTTTAATCAAGTCATCATATGTATGTGTGGACATTATTAGCTTCAGTTAAAAACTCTGTTTTCTTAAGACTTTTCATCGAGTTATTAGATGTGCCGTATTGCTGGAATTTCTTTAATACGTCGATAGCTGTCGTCCATAAGTGAGTCTGTTTTGCTTTTTCATTGCTATCCTAGTATTGTTATATGCCATGCCATGCCATTCAATAAGTAATATTATTTCAATACATAGAATGATTTTAAGTTAAATTTGGAGTTGAACTCTTTTTTCTGTTTACATTTTACCAGTTATTTTTTCATCTGAGTTTATACATATTTTCATTTAAACTTGAATATTATTTCATGACTTAGAATAATTTTAACTGAACTTGTTTCCGTTCACATTATGCCTGTTATATTTTTTCACCTGGACTTATATATGTTTTTTTGAACTTACATTTATTTTTCGTCAATAAACGTTAGCCTGTTTTTACTGAAAAACAGTTTCTTTAATGTCTTATACTACACTGTCACAACGTCACCAATTACTTACTCTTTTAGGTCACCGTAATTACACTGTTATAAGCTGCTAAATTTTACTCTGTTTTAGACGGTTCTTGTTACAGAACCGATCACTTTTAAATACAAAGCATGGTCTCTGCATTCAATAAACAATAGAAATGTAGAAAATACTTCCTTATAAATACAAAACAAAGGTTTCTAAATAAAAAAAATCACTCGTACATTGCCCCCAAAAAATTTACTCACTCCATGTTACACTCTTCGAAATCCAACGGCCTCGAATGAGACACAAGATATTTAATTAATTTCAAAACGCGAGACTTCAAACTTTTAAATGTTTCTCTTCTCTCGTCCAATAAGAAAACTAGAAAAGAAAGAATGAACGGAGCATGAGCAAGCCGAGAAACGAAATCTCTTTGAGGGTTGCCAAGAAGAGCAGCACCTAAACGGAAAAGAAAGCAAGGCATGACGCAGTCATTGCGCGTCAAAAAAAAATGCGCCAAGAAGTGGGTTAAAACTCAGTTTACCCGAAATTTATGATAGAGTTGACTGCATTTTTTAGGGGAGGGGGCGGCGGAGGTAGGCTACAACTGTATCTTATACATCATTTAATTATTCTAAAATTAAATATTTTTTATTTCATATTGTAAATAAATGGTTTTACGATATAGTTATTGAATTACCCTTTTTTTTATTATTCATCTGCTGTTCCAATGTTAAAAGTGTGAATTACTATCTGTATTCCATTATCAAGTGACTGGGTCAGTTGTTTTAAACATCACTACCACTTATTATGAGCCTGTACATTAGCAACCTGTTTCCAGTTAATATTCTAGCTCTCAAAAGATGAATCTTTTTCCATATGAATGTAATCTTAATAGCTGTAAAATAATCTTTATGTTAATCATACTGTTTCACTTAATGTTTAATTGCTATAAGAAAAATTGAAATATATATATATATGTATATATATATTTTTCAAAGTCATGAACAAAAGAAAAAAAATAGATAAGTTCAAAAGCCAAACTGGAAGAAAATTTCTCCAGTTCCATAATATATCCTAGCCACACAACATCTGACAACATCCATGGCCCTGACAATATCCATAGCATGAAACAATTAATGATGTTCATACAATAATTTAATAAATTGAGTCTTATATCTTTTACATAATTTCTCTCTACAATCTTTCTTGTTTATAAATCATATTTCATTATTAACTACTGCCAACAAAATGCATGTTTTCAAAATGCAAACTCAAATCACACCTTTTTTTTTTTTTTTTTTTTTTTTTTCCCACTTTGACGAGATCATCGCTTTTGAAATGTTACTAATAAGATTCAAAAGATTATTTTCTATGTACCAAAACATGTGTTGACTGGTTTAATTAGTTGTGACTTGGCCTTAATTTTTTTTTCAGATGTGAATGTTCCCATTTAGCTTGCATTTCGAGAATTTTACCATAAGATATTTTAAAAAAACTATTATGTTTCTGAATTAAAAAAAAAAGACATATTTGATTCAAGGCACTTTTAAGATAAAAAAAAAATTTCTTGCAAATATTTTTTTCCTTTTTTTTCAGATTAGTTGAAATATGTAAATTGTAAAAAAAAAGAGAGATGGTAGGAGGGGAGAGGGCATTGATTGTGTGGCAAACACAATGTTAAACTTACGAGTAAACCTCTAGTGGTATTAATTTTTGCCTTACGCACCACTTCACTTCCGTCAGACATGGATCATTAGATTCCCCTATTACTACTCTTTCATAAAATAAAGGGTTTTTTTTTTTCCCCTTTGCTCAATACCTTAGTTTTTTGTGCTGTTAGCAGTTTGACTATAAGGATATTAAAGTATAGTTTTAGAGAAAAAAATTAAAAAATCGATATTATCATCATTTTTCACTGAATGAAGGGTACTGAGTCCTTTTAAATAAAATATTAGTGGTATCATTATATCATAAATATTAATGCATATTTAAAGAACTGTGTAACATCTGTATTATAAAGGCCAAACGTATCTGTGCGTAACGCATACGTCATTTTGCGAATGGCAACACTTTCCCATGCAATTTCAGTTTCGCATTTTTCGCTACTGCAAATTTTATACTTCTAAATATAGCATGTTTCTGATTTTTACACCGTTGTATAGAGAAAAAAATATACTTTTAAATGCAATTTGTTTGAAAACTGTATCTCAATTTGTTTTTGAGATATTAATTTTTTTTATAGTTTTTAGTATCATTTTTTTCATTGTGGCAACAAAATCACTCCATTTTCTCTTAAAATTGGGGGGAAAAAATCAGAAATTAAATGCTTATACTTTGCAAAATATATCGTCTGTTGTAAAATTCCGTGATTTCAGTTTTATTCATCAGTTAAATAATCACAAATTTTGAGTTAAAATAATTTTAAAATGATCAAATTAAAATACCATTTTTTAAACATGGTGAATGCGGATATGAGAAGTACGTGTTTAAATTTTGAGAGGATAAAAGTTATGACAGGTTTTAATTTCGCGGGAAATTCTATAATCGTGTGAATTTGGAATAATTTTTTTTTCATTCGCATTTATACAAAACATAAGAGTCTCATTTGATAAATTCATCATAATAGCTGATCTTTATAGCACAGATGTCATATACGCACCACATTGGCGAAATTTTTTTCTGACGCCAGTTCGGCAATAATTTCATTATCAAATATCAGTTACATATATATTTTTTAATTATTTTCTGTTATTTAAAAAAAGGGAAATAATAATAAACTACAAAAGTTTTATTAATAACTATAAAACAAAACAATTTATATCGATTTATAAAAGAAAATATAAAAGAAATAAACCGTTTATTAATAAACAACAATGACCGGATTGCCATATGTGGCATAAAATCGCCATTTTGTTGTACTCGCGCAAATGTGGTGTGTATATGACAACTGTGCCATCTTTATTATGTTTTACTGATTTTATATGCGATTAAAGTTTAATTTAAAAAATTTGGACAGCTGAGTTTTATAGTATTTTGATAATCTTAGCTTAAAATAATATTTGTTTTAGAGTCAGACTGCTCAATATAAGATGTATTTTTTATAATATTTGTTTGAGAAGTAGACTGATCCATATAAGATATTTTTTATTGTAAGTAATTTTGTAGATTTATTATAAATCAATGAAGCAGTTCCTTCTTAAAAATTTTCTTTCGTCGAATTTCGGCGGGTTCCACCTCGTTATTGCTAAAAGCAAAATAGAAAGTTGGAAATCCTATTCATTCAAAATATTCCTAGATTTTACTACTTCATTTATTTTTTTTCATTATGATATGTATATTTTCTCAATGCTTTATTGCTTAAATATTTTGCTTTTAACAATGCTTTTCACTTTCTGAAATAATAATTTTTTGCCCTGTATGTGTAAATATCTATGTCATTTATCTAAATGTAACTATGTTTTGATATTTTAATTAAATCATTGATATTTTTATTTTTTCGGCATAATTTAATGGATAACATTTGAGCCCTATTGTATTTTTAGATTAAATGGGCTCAAGAAAATTACTATCATGATTTAAATCATCCATACTCCTTGAAGCTTGCTTCAGCTGATACCAATGGTCTGATTGTTGTGTGGGATGTAAAAGATGGAAAACCCATATCTTCATTTTCAGAAACAGGAAAAGTTGCTACTGGTATGTTTTAGTTTTTATATTTTCTAATGCATTGATTGGTGCTAGTTATTTTAAAAGCTGGAATAAAGACAAGGAATTGATTAGTCAGTTCTGTTCTTATCTATAAGTAATAAATACAACTCACAGTCATAAGTATAAAATATTGACTTAGCCCCAGTTTTTGTGTAGTTAATGCACAATATTTATCAAGAATCTTTTTGATTTACAGATATGATTTGCAGATAGTCAGTCACCTATCATAAGTTTCATCATATAATGATTTTTGAAAAACTTTTTTTCAGATATGGAATGGTTGTATGGACGTGATTCATGTCAACATTTACTTGTTGCTCTTCATCCTCCATATTCTCTTATTGTGTGGAACACTGAATCTGGGACAAAGTTGTGGAAGAAATCCTACACAGAATCTCTGCTTTCATTTACATTTGATCCCTTCTCTGAGAACAATGTGACATGTAAGCTTTCCTACTTTTTTAAAATTTAAATGAATATGTTCTAATTACAGTTATACAATCCGTTATTTCAATATTTAAATTACTAGCACTTTTTTTTTAATGAAATAAGAATTTTAGCATAGCATACTTATAAAAATTAGCGCTGTTCTCAATAGTAAAAAACTATTGAGAACAATACTGTATTGAGATATATATAGATACAATATTGAGAACTACTATTATTTTGGATTACCAAATATAGGAGTATGTGCAATATTGTGTAGGTACTAATCAATGGAATATGGATACAGCCCCCCATCTTTTTGCTTCATTTTGGGAATAACGGATTTTGATCTTGTTCTATCGACAATAATTTTCAGAATTTTCAAGCTATGATTTTGAGACTTTCACAAAAGTTGTTCTGTACATTTAACTAACATAATATGAAAATGAAATTTTAATAGCGCTGATGCATGCACAGTAACATTTATTTAGTAAACCTGCTCATTTATCATATAATTTTTATTATTTTTTAATTCTGATTACAAGGTATTGATTGTCATATTTTCTGAAAAGAACACTGTGTTTTATGAAGAACTCTGCAAATTATAAACAAAAAACTTGGAAAAATTTGGGACCGTTTTTATAAAAACCTTAATTTTTTTATGAATTTAAATGCTATATTTATAAAAATGAACACAGTTTATTACAATAAGCCACTTAATCATAATCTGCAGTTTGAATTCTTTTGCTTCATTAGTTTTGACAGGGTTATCCAAAAGATCTTCGTTCCTTTTCAATTTGTTGACAGTCCTCTAATGAATTTCGGGCGAAACTCTTCGCGAAAATATATGACATGTACTATTATTTACACACCTGGAGTTTCAAAATAATTCCTTATGTATATTTCTTGATATTTGACAAAATTTTTAAAATCGCAAGTGTCAAGATTTTTTTCGCTGAGACTGAACTATTATTTAACACAATAGCTTTAATGTTTAATAAATTATTGGTGTATAAGAGGTTAATTGACTTCTTTTTGTACATTTTAAATTGATAATTGGCGTCCCCATTATATTCTGAAAGCTAGAAAGTTAAAATACATATTTCGAACCGTTTAATTCACATTTGTGGCGTCCACGACAGGATAGTGTTACTACTGGTTTTGTGCATTTTTGAGATTGCTGCACAAATAGTTTATTGTATCTAGTGATTTTTGTTGCTTTTCACACATATTTATTGATTGCCGCTTTAACAAGTTTCATAATTTTTTCAGATTGCTGCACAGCTAGATTGTTGTATCCAATGATGTTTTTTATTTTGATGAATGCGAAGCATTTTACATTTGTTTATTAATTGCCACTTTAACGATTGGTCTGTCTGAGACTTACTAGGAATTTTGCCATACATTTTATATGTGAAGTTTAATGCATGACATTATTAAATATTTTTGACATCTGTCACCTAAATTAAATGAAAAAAATTGTTGAAAGTTTTTATGTGGAATTTAATGTGTGAAAACTAATCTGAGTGTTAAATACTATTTTATTGGTTCATTTATGAGGTGTAATATTGATTATAAATAAACATTAGGAAAATATATACGTACTTAAGTACCTGTGACATGAACATAGAAAAATGATATCCTTTACCCAGTCATCTCTGAGGTATAGCATAGCTTAAATAATTTTATTATTGTTGTTACAACAAAATGCCTTAAAGATGCACATTAACTGGCTGTAATGAATGAACTGAACCATTCTTTGGTGTATGAGAACATCAGAAAAATCTTGAGATGTGGAATATAATTGTTATTGCAAAATGTTCTCTAAAAATACTGTTTTATAATAAATTATTACTAGGTAAAAAAAAAAAAAACTTGCGAGCCCTGACAAAGTAGTATTTTTTGCTAGTTATAGCAAACTTAAAATTATCATAATACACCTTAAGCAATCTCATTGCATACTTATGTGCCACAACATATCATTTGAGAAATACTGTTTTATATTATTATCAGGTGGATTATGAATTAAAATTTTATAATTTTGTTTTAGTTCTGGCTTCAGACTGCATTCTTTTTGTGGATGATTTTAATGTTCATAAGACTCCGTCAAGCAATGGTAGAAAATTCTACATTTCTAATCCTTCTTCTACACCTTCAAATAGTTCAGCTGATGATAGGAATAAAGGTGCATCGAGAAATCCTATTGCTAAAAGAATGTGGCTTTTGGCAAAAGCTGATGCAAAAACCAGGTACAATAGTTTTGAGTATACAATGGAATTTGCTTATAATAAAGCTAATTTGAGCATGAAAGTTATTTGTTATACATGGACTTTGTTATAACCAATTTTTTTTACTATATTTTAATTTCTTTATTAAGAATTTTGTGTATATCTGCGTTAATGGTCATTATTCTGACTTGCAATGTTTAAAATGATCTATGCAGTACAAAGTATTAAATTCTGAATCCTCGGAACTTTAACTAGTCCGAACTTTGGATTTTTCAGAATTTTGAGTCATCAATAATATTACTTTTCCAGTAATAACCAAAATAAATTTCACTATTCAAACATTCAAAGTGATATTTATGTAATAAAAACTGTATATAACAGCTATTAATACTAATTTAAACAATCTTTTTCATTAAATTAAACATAAAAAAATAAAAAGTAAAACAAAAGCATTTATTTAAGAGAACTAACAATTTAAGAAAAAATTGTAATTTAATTAACTATTAAACATTTCAGTTAATGTGTGTTGCTTTATAATGTTAGGTTTCTCATTAAGAAGTTTTTTTTAGACCTATTAATATATTTTGCATTATTAAATTCATTTCTTTTCATTATTAAATTTCCTAATTCCAATCAATTCCTTAAAAGATAAAAAAAGAAATATAATAAAATAAAATAAAATATAATAAAATATAATAAAAGAAAAAAATTAAGAGAATGCAAATGTGTTGGTGTCTAAATTGATAATCACACTAAAAAGAATTGATGATTTAAAGTTCCTGTCCTGTCAGGCAAAGACATTCACAAGCTAATACTAAACATATGGAAAGGTTCTTTAAAAATATCTCATTTGCTTTCAATATTTCCGAATATTTTTATTTGTTTTATTTATTTTGCATAACAGCTGAGGTCAATCTCTACAGTCTCATTTGACATACCCATATGACAAAAGTATGCTCTACAGACTCCTTTTTTTATTTTTCCAATTTTGGTTGCAGATACTTTCTATAAAAATACATCCACTTTTGGACCCAGATCCAAAAGGGATTAAAATTAAAAAACTGCAACCAAAATCAAAAAATAAAAATGAATGACTATAGGGATCAACTTAGCTGTCCAGTGCAAATATATATTTAAATGTCAAAATGCTAATAAGATATTGGCAAAGAACTTTTCCATTGGTTTAGCATTGGCTTGCGACTGTCTTTCTCTAATGAGACAGTAGCCTTAAGCTAGGACAGAGGAAAGTGAAAGGCGTATTTCTGGCTCTTTATCTACATTTAATAACTGCAGAAGAAAAAAAAACTGAAAGCAATATCCAATGTGATTTTTCAATTTTTTTCTGTTTGCTTGTTTCAACAATTTTATTTATTCTCTTCACTCTTTGAATATTGCCCTGGAAAGTGCAAACTTTGGGTGTTTCAATTAAAGACTTGGTAATGTAATAACAAAAATAAAATATCCAATACTTGTTGTTGATAGATTTCTCAATGTTAGATGCATCTTAAATCTGAAGTGTCTATCATTATATCATTCAAAGTTTTCTTTTTAACTATATTTTATTCATTGTCACTTTCTTCACATCCATTTTTGTTGATTTGTATAGTTTAATATCACTGTATTTATTGATCACTCTTAATTTAAGACTGATTATTAAAGAAAACTTATGTTTGAGATTAACAAAACATCAATTATTTGACAGTCAGAGAACTGTCACTGTGAAAGGTAAGATAATAAACATACAGTCAGTCATAAAAGTGTACATACATACATCAAAATAGAGCTTTCATCAAAGTTATTCAAATTTACAAGCAAAAAAGCACATTAGTCTATTATTCTAACTTTAAATGTACTTTCAAATGCTTTGTAAAAGCTTAAAGAGGATAATTACTATTAAAATTTGCATATTTACTGCAATCAGCATGTCAGAAAAGTCTACATACATTTGATTGGCTGTTAACGAAATTTACTTATGAACCTCTTTCGCTTTCAGTTTTCAATTTTACCAGGCACATGAAGTTTAGTTATGTTGATCTTCATGTGCCAAGAATAGTGAGATCTTAATATAATTATATTGTATTAGGGCCATACCGCATACTCAGTATTTACTTGGTACATGGTACACTCGACTAAATTTTGGACCGAGTACCAAGTACAATAACAAGTAGATGTAAGAATTTTATTTTTTAAGCATTATTATCATTATTGAAGAAAAGGAATTTATAATTGATCTGTGAAAGTTATTTGAATATAAAATGTATTATATATGCAATTATTCATAAAAATT
This sequence comes from Maratus speculifer, assembly GCA_964019185.1. Classification (NCBI taxonomy): domain Eukaryota; kingdom Metazoa; phylum Arthropoda; class Arachnida; order Araneae; family Salticidae; genus Maratus; species Maratus speculifer. The sequence goes on from OZ025303.1 coordinate 165,359,850, forward strand.
ATTTACTTAGTACATAAAAAATATGTCTACAAAATATAGAAAGTTTAGAAAAAACAATGCAGCTCAAAATTTAGTTTTAATACACAAATTAAAATTTGTCATTTTTAGAACTAAGAAAAAAACTTTGATAAAAACTTGCAAAAAATGAAAAAAGTTTTACTATATTTTTTCTTCCATGCTAATAGATTGCACATTTTACTTTGACTACACATTTTTTGCACAATTATGCCAGTGACAAAGTCTATGGGGCATCATAAATTTACTATGCCCACTACTAGAGCTTAGTTGAAAATAACGTTTTTCAATTTTTTTTTCTACCAAATGTATTTTGAAACTTTGAATGTTTAATTCTGATACAGGAAGGTTAAGACTAGACTAAATGTATTAATATATATATATATATATATATATATATATGAAAAGATAAAGCTGAAGCCTTTTTTTTTAACTTAAAGTTACCTTTTTAAAAATAAAAAATTAAATTAAAAAATTCCAATTCAAATCTTTTAAATACTTTTGGTAAATGCATCTTTAACCACTTAACTGGTGAAAGGTATGGGGAAACAGTGCTTTCACTCCCAACTCATCTCAGGGCAAACGGTGAAGTGGTTAAGGATCAAAACCTTAGTTGTTCTTGGTTAATTGTTTTTTCTGTTTAGCATTTTTATAACTTTTAAAGATCATTTTTGGCACTCACTAAGAGTATTTTTTTAATTACATTAATGCGACTTTAAATTGTATCAGTAACCCATGGGCCAATATTAGCCAATGCCCTATGACCCAGACAATCAATTATGGAGCTATCTTCCAGTAAAATTAAAAGTATGTAGTTGTAGTAATAATTTCTGGCAGAAATAATGCCATTTACTTCAGTTAAATACCACAACTCGCTGCCGAAGCTATGATTTCACATGTAGAAAATGTCTTAATCACCCATTCCAATCTTATCTTTGGGCATTCGGCAATAACTAAGTTCCAATGCCTTGACTGAAATCCAAATTCTCATTCCAATAAACCTGATTTCAAAGAAATAAACTGTAAAAATAAAAAAATAATATAAGTTTTTTTGTGTATTTATTAGACCATGAATTCTCTTACACTATCCAAAACCCAGGGACTGTGTTATGCCAGTTTAAGCATCCTGTAACATCTTGTGAGAATGAAAGTGGAGCCAGTAGCATGAAATATATATGTATATATATTTTGGAATTCACTAATATTTTAATAATAATAATAAAAAAAATTCTTAAGGTATTCACTAATTTTGTGTTTAGCTTAAGTATGTCAATAATAATATTTAATAATTTTGGCAATAATTTCCTTGCTGAAAATTAATTTAAAAATTAATTAAAATTATGCATAATCAACTATAAAATATGGGGAGAAATTTGCAAAGAACGGAAAAAAAGTTAATACTTTCTCTACATAGCTGGCATTAACTGAACATTTTACTTTGCATTGCAAAAAGTATTTAGCATTTTCTTTTCAAGTATGGAATACTATTACTATTCTATAAATTAATTTTTTATTTCACAGAAATATATGGATGCACAACATTCATATATCAACAGAAGTATGTAAATGACAATAGTTTTTAAAGGAAAACAAAATCTTGAAATCAACTTTCGATATGTATACCTTCATTCTTTGACAACAGCTCTAAAATCAAGGGTACGTTATTTTATTAAATAGTTTTATAAACAAATATCGCAGTATAAATAATTTTTAATACCTGTCAATTATTTAATCACATTCAATATTTGCCAATTGATGAGCTAAATAAAAGCTATACAAAATCATAAAGAAAATAAATCATAGAAAAAAGTTTCTATATGTATTTAGTAGTTAGATTAATACACTTGTCAAAATGAAGTAAGCAGTATTTAGCGCATCTGATTCAAAATTTAAAATTATGTTCCTAAAGGGAAAAGTACCAAATAAATTGTGTAAAGGAATATATTAATATCATTTCTGTACTTTCTCGTTATTAAATTTTTGATTTATGTGTGTCAAAATAAACATGTGAATCATTTATTTATTATTATTATTTTTTTAATGTTAATTACAGTGATGAAGGAGTTACCCTTAATGAATGCTTGAGCTTGACCTATCATAAATCATATAGGCATCATCTTCTATTATTGTATCCAAAAGAAGTCCTAATTTTAGATCTAGAAATTAATCAGGTAATTGTTGTGTTAAATTATCAGTTGTACTGTATATATCTCATATTTATGTATCTATATTTAAACTAGTGTTGCACAACCTTTTTGTCAGAAAATTGTTTGCTACCAGAATATTTGAAAAGTGTTGTTTGTTTTATTTAATAGCAAATTTTCTGTCATTATTATAAGGAAAATTATTCTGCATGAAAATAGTGGTATCATTGTGGCCTGCGGGCCACAGGTTATGCACCCCTAATTTAAACCTTCTATTCTACAGATTGGGTGAAATGTACCTTTTTTTCTTTACATTCAAAACTATTTTAAGTATACATATATCTTGCATTTAGTTTTGCTGAATATATATTTCTTTATTATTGTTTTTTATTATTAATTGAAATGTTATTGTCTTATTATACTGGTGAGAACAAAATTTAAGTTCTTCTTAAAACTCAGAATTATTTTTTTAAATATTGATGAAATTTACCAAACTCATGTAAATGTGTAACTTTCAAAAACATTTAGAATTTAGCATTAATTATTCTTAGATAACTATCATATTAATCACCTTATGTAACACATTCATTTTTGGCAGATGTTGTACACAAATATTCATTTCTGTTTTTTTGGTTTGATTGTTTGCTTTTCCTTAATAGACTGTAGGCATTGTGTCTGCAGAGCATTCTGGGTGTCCTATGATGCAACTATTTTCCTGCAAACAAAGGGATGTCTTTTATATTTTGCATGAATCAGGAAGTGTTTCCTTCAGATTGCGGCATAAAGGACGAGCATTGATGGCACTTGCTACACCCTGTGAATGTAAGTTTGGTAATATTCTTAAATATATATTAACTTTTTCATGTTCATGAATTAGTGTGTGAAAGAAAAATATATTTAAATACAGTGAATTGGAGACATCTTATTAGAAATAAGTCGTTCCTATGGCCTTCATAACAGTTGTCACATGATGAAAGTCTATGGAAAAGTTTCGAAAACAAGAGATGCTAAAAATTTCCAAAAATAAATTATACTGGTATAGAAATGAAGGGCTTTCACATCCTTTTCAAGAGTGTCACAATTCACAAAGGCATTGGAAGATATTTTAACTTTCCTTGTTGATCATTTCAGTAGGGAGACCAGTTAATATCGGAACCAGTAAAATTTTTGATTGGAGCAGTTAAAACTCTATTTCTACTCAAGTGACAGGAAAGCATAAATACATAGAAGTAATCAATCAGATTAAAATATTAACAATTTTTTTTTCCATTCAAATTTGAAATATTGTCTCTTTGTGCATCCCAATGAAGATCACTGATTACTTTCAGAGCATTAGAATTACTTCAGTTATTTGCTATGAGGATACAGTTGATATTAATAAAAATAGATAAAGTATTTCATCAAAATGGGCATTAAGTTAAAAGCCTTGTTGAGGCAAAGAAATAAAATTTATGTGCTTTCAGGTGCAAATCAAAACTGAACAGAAAAAAAAGACTATTTTACACTATCCAGTTTTTGACATCAAGCAATTATTAAATTGTCTTATCTGTCAATAAATATATATATATATATATATATAAAGATGGGTTTGATTTATCTTAAACATACATAATTCAATGCTATAATAATAATGATTATTATTATTATTTATTTTTATTTTATTTTTATTATTATTATTTTTTTTTTGTTGTTGTTGTTGTTCTATGAAATGCATGTATGTACTTTTTGTAGTGAGATTTTATTAATCTGTGAACTGAACTAACATAGTTTATTTTATTTGTGATTTCTTAAATTTCAAATCAAACTGATGTCATATGATAATAAGTATTGTGCATCATAAATTAACTTTAATTACAACAAATAATAAAATAATAAAATGAACCTCATTGGATCATAAGTGTCAATGTTCATCATCATAATAATAAACCTGATAACAATATAAAAATTTAAATCCGATTTTAGTCATTTTTTAAATTAACCTTTAAATAATATTTGATGTCATATGCTAGTGGTTAGATTCTAAGTGTTATTTCTTATATCCTTTTGTTTTTAGTGAATAAAAATATTACAAAATTAATGTAACATATTTTATTAGGTTCTGATACTGGTGTTAATTCCACTGATTCAAGCTTAGAAGTAACATATGACTTACAGTGCCAGTCTGATGCACTACGATTAACAAAGCATGCAAAAGTGACTGGAATGGCTGTATGTCCGTCGAGTGAACAAAGAATTGCTTTACTAGTCAGTGATGGAAGAATTTTATTCGTGGATGTTGTTGCTCAACATAAGGTGTGTTTCTAATGTGTTTTTAATTTTTTATAATGTGCAGCTTGCATTAGAAAGTTCAAGTCTTTCCTTTTCCTTTTTTTTATATCATTATTTTCTAATTGATTGAATAGTTTATATTGAAAATTTGCTCAGTTGATCATTATTTCACCAAAATAAAGAAGAAAGAAAAAAAAAAAACCTTTAATTTTAATATTTATTTGAATGCTGCAACTACAATTTTCAAATTTGGAAACAACTTTCAAATCTGATTTTCTTTGAAATATTTATCCCATAAACTTTGTATAAACACTTGCGTATGTATTAAACACAACACTGATGCTATCACAGTGCATTTTATTTGAAAATACAGATTCTTTTCTTCTTATTATTATTTTGTTGTTAAAAGCATCAAAATGTTGCTATTCTTTGTATTGTGACTATGACATTAATTTACATCCTTTAAAATTTTCTTTCTAGATTAATAAAATACGGGCTTTTTAATATATATATATATATATATATATATATAAAATATTTTTACATTAATATTACAAGGTTATTATTATTTTTTTCAATTCATTAACAATGCCTTAAATTTCTAAAAATCAATTAGTCTCTAAATTAAGAATTTAACATGTATGAAAAGATTCCCTCTTCCAAATAATGTTTTCCATTCCATAAAATTATTTGCACCATAGTTTTGTTATTTCTAGATAGTCAGATTAAAAAACTTTTTAGCTTCATGTTTTTGTGTTAAATTTTGTTCTTCTTCTTATTATTGCTATTTTTTTAAAACTTTTTCAGAAAGAAGATCTAAACAGTTTGCCCCCTTATTTATCATCTACAATTAATTTATCACATTTGTATAAATCTGAGAAAGAAAACTCATCAGAAAGATCATTTTTATTTCCATCTGTTGCTGCAAGACATCCTGCCAATGCCCTTGCTGATAACATAATGCCTGCACTGTATCAAGCAGAAATCCCTACTATGCAGCCTAAAAAAAATCCCAGATTTAAAATGTTCATAACTGGTAATTTAACAGCCTTGGCTCCTCCACCTCATGTGTTGAGAATGTGTCCTCCTGTTACATTTCGTAATTGGAGCATGTATCGTCCTCTGATGGCTGTAGGTAAGTTTAATTGACAGTTTTTACTACTTTTGAATTTTATATTCTGTCAAAATCAGTGCCTGATTTACAGCATATGTGGTATTGGAAAGATGGTATTTCATAAAAACCACTATGATACGTGTCAAAATGTCAAAACGCTGAATAAAAGGAATAAGAAAACTAGACTTTAGAGTAAAAATTATAACGAAAAAAAAAAAGTACAATTTAATTAAAAAAAGTATGATAAGAAAAGAAAGAAAATAAAACTGTTAAAGTAATTAGCACATTAGAATTGAACAATTTGGTTGCAGATATTAGTTTAAAAAAAGACAATTCCGTGTGACAAGCTTTATCAACTTATTATCTGAAAATTCTGCATACAACTGAACCTCTGTTTAATGAAGTCACTATATCCTAACCAAAATTTCAATAGAGAATTTTGTAAAATAGAGTTGAGTTACTGAAAAAAGCTTTTGATTTATTGCATTAAAACCACCACAAACATATAATGTACTACTATTTGTCAATTAATCTTCCACAATGTATTAAATAATGTTCAAAATATTAAAATTAATATAAAATTTACAAAATGAAGAGTAAAAAGGCATCAGAAATCATGTTAATTTTCAACTAGAGAAAAAAAAAAAAATGTTTTTATGCTGAAAAATACCATGTAATTTTTCTGTTGGAATTTCAAAGCATTTCTTTTTCTCTCTCTCTCTCTCTCTCTCTCTCTTTTTTTTTTTTTTTTTTTTTTTTTTTTTTTTTTTAATAACTTTTATTTTTGCAAGAAATTGAACTCATTTTCTGGTACATTTTCTTGAAATTGAAATGTAGAATTGAAATTGCATGTCTAATTGATTCAAACTTTTTGATCATGTCATCATTGTAAAGGTTTAAGAAGACATCTATTTTGTTCTCCATTTTCATTGTTATAAATTTAATCTACTTTTTGATTTTCTTTTACTCACCTTATAAAATATCAGCATCATTTTGATGTTCAGTGATGTATAAGTCAATGTCAATTTCTAGATAATCTTCAAATTTTGCATCTTCCCAAAATCATTCGATATTCCTTCAGTTTTCTCCATTTTTCCATTAATTAGAAAAGTGGCAATAATTCTTCTCCACAATCTATAGCAGATGAAGTGCTATTAAACCCAGTCTTAAAAAAGAAAGAAAAAAAAAAATATATATATATATGCTGGATCTTTGCAATTTATATGTCATAAAAGACAGAAAAGAAACCAAGTCTTTTGTTTTGTAAGTTTTTAATGCCTTTTGGATAAGCTGGAAAATTTGAGAATAAACATTGCAATTTATCACATTCTTTAACCATAAGCTGTCTAATTTAAGAATCCACTTTTCCAAAAGAGGAGCATTTATCCCAGCATTTTTACTGAAATCATATTCAACCTCTAAATATTTTACATTTTTAAAATGCCTGTGTTTCTTTCTTTCTACAATAATTAGAAGTTTCATTTTCTCTTTATCCATCATATTAGATGCCACCCTTTTGTATTTGTAACCTTGCTGTTCTTCCACCCAAAAGTTTTGCTATTTTAAAAGTTAAGATTTTAGTAGGAAGGTACTTAAAAACAATGCAGTTTCATCCACATCGAAAATATATTATCAAAATTATAGCTCCCCATTTTTTCCCCCCCTAAATTCCTTGTTTCTACTGATGAGACCATGCACATGAGTAATATCGCTTACCTGCAAGAAAAGTGACACAACTCGGAAAATTTCATTTTGCATTTTATTCTACTCGTGGTTTGCATAGGTTTGTCTTGCTAGAGGAAAAGTTTCATGAGGGTAGTTATCTAGAAAGTTCCTTTAATACACTATATGTTCATTTGTGATTACAACAGAGTGCAAATCATGTAGAGAGGTAAAATTATTCAAATCTCATCTACATCTTCATTCTTAAGGGTTTCACACTTTCATGCATGCTTTTAGTGATATGCAGTGATAGAATTGCACGTTATTGTCAAAACATGCGAATGTAATAAATTTATTTTTGTTGAGATGTGTCTTTTTCTTACAGGTGAGCGATCTGTACTTTCTTTGCACATTACTTTTTCCTATGATTTGTAATTATTTATTTTTTTATTAAATTAAAAATAAATAAATACAGATCTGAATAATCTGAACCTTTATTGGTTACCTTAAACTGTTCTGTTTGGTAGCAGAGAACAATGGCAATTTAAGAGAATTAAGAACTTGACCACTAATAGTGGGAGATTTTCGTAGAATGTGTGTAAATTGATGGCAAAATGAAACAATGGATGGGCTACTCAAAAGTGTAGAATGAAATGGTGTCGAAAAGAAAAATAAAATTCCCAAGAAAAGCTGTTCTGAATAGTCGTTGTGTGACTTCATTAAATAGAAGTTTTACTCTGTTGTATGGAAGTTATTTTACATGCATTTTTTTTCTAAGTTCCAGGTATAAATTCACTAAATAGAAGTTTATTAAATAGAAATTCAATTGTATGTGCTTTTTGTCATACTCTTGTTTAGCAAATTTTATATATATATATATATATATATATATATATATATACAGGATGATTCTAAATTTTTTTTACAATAAAAGAGGGGTGATAGTACACATCAAGACAAACAATATTAAATAGGGGACCAAGGGTCCAAAATGTTTTCCAAAGGAGACAGCTGCCATTAAAGTTTAGGGACCAAAATTTCAAATAAACATAAAAAACGGAAAAATTGGTCGATCGATTTGCAGTTTTCACTAAATTTATTCTTTATGCCGGCATTTTCTTGAAATTAAATTATAAAGATAAATTTCAAAAAATGCCGATGGAGGGCACTTTAGACTTTGGAGTAACGAACAACTATTTTTTGCCGTTATTTTTTGAATCTCATTAAATGATTTCAGAAACTTAGACTTAAATTTTGAGCTCAAAATCTGAATAGTAGGGAGTGGTTAAGTAGCACAAACTGAACTGTGTTTAAGGGGGAGGGGGAGGTTCAAATTTAAAATAATTATAGAAAATGGAAAAATTGGTCAATTCGTTTGTGGTTTAAAATAAAACTATTCTTTAAGTCGGTATCTTCTTGAAAATAAATTTCAAAGATAAATTTCAAAAAAATCCGTCAGAGGGCACTTTAAACTTCAGAGTAACCACCAATTTCATTTTAACCATTATTTTTTGGTTCTAATTAAATGCTTGCAAAAACTTTTTTAATGTTTTCGGAAGCTTAGATTTAAACTTAAATTTTGAGCTCAAATTCTGAATCGTTATGAGGGGTTAAGAAGCGCAAACTGAAGTGTGTTCAGGAGTTGAAATTCAACCCTTCTTCCTCCTGGAACACAATTCAATTTTTCACTACTTAAACACTCCCAACGATTCAGAGTTTGAGCAAAAATTTAAGTTTATGCATTTGAAAGCATTTAATGAGATTAAAAAAATAACAGTTAAAAATTGTTGTACGCTACTCAAAAGTCTAAGGTTCCCTCTATCGGCATTTTCTGAAATTTATCTTTAAAATTTATTTTGAAGAAATTGCTGATTTAAAAATTAGTTTTAGCGAAAACTGCAAACGTATTGACCAATTTTTCCGTTTTTTACAATCATTTGAAATTGGAACCCTCTGAACACAGCTAAGTTTGTCTACTTAACCACTCCCAGCTATTCAGATTTTGAGCTCAAAATTTAAGTTCAAGTCTAAGCTTACGAAAGCATTTAATAAGATGCAAAAAATAACGCCAAAATAGAGTTGTTCATTACTCCAAAGTCTAAAGTGCCCCCTATTGGCATTTTTTGAAATGTATCTTTATAATTTATTTTCACGAAAATACCTAAATAAAGAATAGTTTTAGTGAAAACTGCAAATCAATCGACCAATTTTTCCTTTTTTTATAATCAGGGCTTGAAATTCAATTTTTCGAAGGAGGGGAGTCTCCCTACCAACATTTATAAATGGAGGGGAGTTTGGCTGTTTGGGAGGGAGAAAAAATGTTTAAAATCCGCCATTATTTTATGTGCTATTTAAAGAATTACCAGAATACAGACATAAAAAATTATCACTGAAGCAATTTTTATCAACAATTCAGAATAATTATGCGAAATGTGTAAAAAAACTTTTATACTGTCTAGTTTTTACTGGTGGTAAATTCCCTCCCAGTGCTAATTATTTTTGTCACAGGTCTAATTATTATTTTAATAATAATTAATAAAACTTCTAATTAATTTAATACATTTATATTTATAATTATAATTAATAATGTTATTTTTCTGTATTTTAAATGTGCAAGATACAAATTTAATCATAAAATAATACTTATATGAGTGTAGAAGATAAGAAGTATCACTATTGTTTGCATTTCTTTAAGAAAGGGGCAAGTCAAATTCATCGAAAAAGATTTTCTTAAAAAATGAATACTTTGTTGAGTAAAGGGATACTTTTTGTTTAATATATGGCTGCTTTCAGGAATTGCACTCACTCAGAAAGATTTGGAGCTGTCAGAAACTGATTTTAGAGCAGCAAAGAAAAAAAATTGAAGCAGGAAAATTAGTTTGTTGAACAGAAAAATGAACTCCCCGTTATATTATTTTTGAAGGGAGGGAGGAGGGAGACGTTCCCTTTGACGAAAGTTGCATTTTTCGCTATCTTTTGATGAAATCTGTCTTTTTTTTTACGATTTTTTCACGAAATCTGCTGCTTTTTCGGGATTTTTGGACGAAATTTGCCGTTTTTTCGTGAATTTTCTGAGAAAAATTGCCCTTTTTTTCGCGATCTTTGGATGAAATCTGATGTTTTATCGCTTTTTTTTACGAAAATTGCCGTTTTTCGCGATATTTTCGGGAAATTTGTTGTTTATAGTGAATCTTTTGTCGAAATTTGTCGTTTTTTGGACGAAATTTGATGTTTTTTCGTGAATTTTCTGAGGAAATTGCCGTTTTTTCGCGATCTTTTGATGAAATCTGATGTTTTATCGCGATTTTTTTACGAAAATTGCCGTTTTTTGTGATATTTTGGGGGAAATTTGTCATTTATAGTGAATCTTATGTCGAAATTTGTCGTTTTTCGGGATTTTTGGACGAAATTCGACGTTTTTTCGCAAACTCTTTGACGAAAATTGCCGTTTTACAGAACTCTGTGACGAAATTAGGCATTCTGTCGTGAATCTTTTGACGAAATTTGCCGGAAAATAGTTGTTTTTTCGCGATCTTTTAACAATATTTGCCGTTTTTTAGCAAACTTTTACGAAATCACGCGTCTTGTGAAACGTGTAAGAGCTGTTTCTTTTGTGTGTCATCTCCAATCTTTTGAGAATTTTATGCGCAATAGCGCGTCCGCGGCATCACTGTTTCATAATTTTTGGAATTGAATGCGTTCTTTTTTTTTTTTTTTTTTTTTGTGGGGGGAGGGAGGGGGGGAGGTGGGAATTTCGAACAGAATCACCTCTATTTCGCCGCGAAAAATACAACGAAACTCGTCAATTGATTGCAGGAAAAAAATTGCAAAATTTGTCAATCAGTCGCGGAAAAAATCGTGATTTTCAATGATTTTTCGCTGTAAAAAATCTCGCAAAATGTGTCGATTACTCGCACGAAAGTATCATAAAATTCACAAAATGGTCGTGGTAGTTGATCATAGTTTCAAAATGCAAAATTTTTTGGGCGGGAGCCCCCCGTCCACGTTATTCTTTTGGGCGGGATTTCAAAATTTTGGGCTCGAATCCCGCCATCCCGCCCTGAAATTCAAGCCCTGATAATCATTTGAAATTTGAATCCTCTAAACACAGCTCAGTTTGTGTTACTTAACCACTCCCAACTATTCAGATTTTGAGCTCAAAATTTAAGTTTGAGTCTAAGCTTACGAAAACATTTAATGAGATGCAAAAAATGCCGTCAAAAAATAGTTGTTCGTTACTTTAAAGTCTAAAGCGCCCTCCATCGGCATTTTTTGAAATTTATCTTTATAATTTAATTTCAAGAAAATGCTGACATAAAGAATAATTTTAGTGAAAACCGCAAATCAATCGACCGATTTCTCCGTTTTTTATGTTTATTTGAAATTTTGGTCCCTAAACTTTAATGGCGGTTATCTCGTTTGGAAAACGTTTTGGACCCTTGGTCTCCTATTTAATATTGTTTGTCTTGATGAGTACTATCACCCCTCTTTTATTGTAAAAAAATTTTAGAATCACCCTGTATATATATATATATATATATATAGCACGTCTCATAACAGAAACTGGTTGGTTGTTTTTGCTTTTTTGTTGAACTATACACCCCTGATGAAGTAGTTTAATAAAAAAGCCTTCTACTGTATTATTATCCATTTATCTTACATTATTTTGATAATTAGCCTTCTATTTCACTTCAAACTACAACTGTTTTCAATAAGTTGATTGGAAAATAATGGTTTCATTGGTTATTGTATGGTAATATATGAATTACTCTGGTTATATTCTGTCTATTTACCCATATATTTCTTAGTAATTTGGTAGTCTGCCTTCTATTTCTCTTCAAACTCCAACTGTTTTTAATAATATGATTGTAAAAAGACTGGTTTCATTATTCTATTTAATGGTATTGTCTGAATAACTTTGGATGTATTTATAAAAGTATATATATATATATATATATATTACAATTTCAAAACTACATGTGTGATGTTAATACATTATTATTTATTATTATTATTATTTACTATGCAGAGGTCTTATTAATACATATTGCTTCAATTTTATGTGTAATTTATTTTTTAAGGTAATTCAACAGGTAGCATTCAGGTGATAAATATGGCAACTGGTGTAATTGAAAAGGAATATGCTCTTCATACTTCTCCTGTCAGGTATGATATATATGTATATACATTTTTTTTTTCATTGTGTTAAATTGTAATAATAATGAAAAAAATCTAAAGAAAATCTTTAGTTATTTCTCAGTTTCAAGAGAAATAATTTTATTGCTCTTTACTCAGACTTATATGCAATCATTTCAAAGATAAATGGCTAACTTCATAACAGGCAACTTTCTGAATTTATAATTAAATCAAGCAGTAACAAACATTGTGTAATATGAAATGTATTTGCATGTCTTTTTAATTTGCAAACTATTTTCCAGGTAGTAGTGACATATTCACCCAGTTTACTATATTTTTAGCAGATTTCTAAAATAGCTGTGGAATTTTCTGTTTATGGGGTTGTTAAATCCTATATTAACAAAATAGACTTAATTTTATAGCATACTTTGATAGATAAAGTAATGTTGTAGATTGAATTAGTAGTGTTAGGTGAATGGTAAAAAGAAACACCTAACACACTAATCAATCTTCAAGCCATGAGTCTCGTTCATTTTCAAAACGGAATCATGTATTTGTATAAATAGAGAAAATATTCTCTGAGGAAGAGCCTGATTAAAGGTTTGAAAGTACTAAGATGTTTTTAAATAAAATTAACTATTAACATCATATTTGATTAATTTAATTGTTTTTTAAGTAAACTTGAACATTTTAAAGTTCATATTATATATTTTGTGTTAAAAGAAAGTTTCTTTTAGTCATATATTTTTATATTTATTTACAATCTCTTTGATTTATTTCACCCTATTTCATTCAAAATATTGTACCCATATTAATAGCATATTTTATTGACAGACTGTAAGAAAATTGATAAATTTTTGTATGATTTTGCAAAATTTTTCCTTGTTATACCTAAAAGACTATGATGAAATAGCTAATTTTTGTAAGAGTTTCCAAAATTTTTGCTCTTTATACCTGAATTTTCTTCAGTGCGTTTTGCTATAACATAGTGCATCTCTATTTTTCATTCTTACCCTAATGTAACAGAATATTGGTGGCATTTATTTATTAATTTCAATGTAAGCATGTGGCACTTGGATTTTTTTTTTCTTTTGTTTGTAGATGCTCATAAAGTTACAAATGCTATACTTTTTTTTTTCCTTTCAGGGGTATTGAATGGATTGGCCTGACTGCTTTCATCTCTTACTCCCATCCTAATGTTGTAAATAGTTTTGGACATGTTAAAAATGAGTTAGTTTTGACTGATTTGCAATCAGGACGAACAAAATCTTTACGAGCTGATAGAAGTGAAGAATCTCCCATTGATATGATCAGAGTATCATATCTTAGGTATTTATTTCAAAATCACCATTGATGCTAAAATATTATCTATTATAAATGTAAATCTTTTTGCACTTGATTATATAAATGTATTCCTGTTATTTCAAAATTTACTATGTGTAAATTCATAAGTATAAAATTTTAATACCTTTTTTTTTTTTTAAATAACATAAAAAAGTATGTAATCAGACAGTCCCAGCACATAGCATGTGCTAAGTGTGAAATGCATATACTTGCCTCAGTCAAGAGACATATCTGAAATTTTTTGATGAAGCTAAATTAAACACATATGGATAATCGAAAAAAATATTAGTGTTAGAGGAAATTGAAAATCTTAAGTTTTAATGTAATTTCTCTTCAACCCAATTAAAGTGAAGTTTGTATTAAATTTACATGAGATATCTAAATTTTGGGATAATTATTAGCACGGTCCTTCCCAACCTTTTTTCTTTCATCTATCTCTTTTTTTAGCCTTTTCATTTCAGAGCACCCCCATTTCTTATAACCACACTTCCCCCCCCCCCCCCTCTCCTATACTCAGCTACATGCAAACATGCTTTTTTTCATTAATAATCTTCTTATTGCAACTATTTATTAAATTGATATTAATTATATTGGCATTTCTAACATGTTTGTATCTTATGTTTTTATTAATCATTATTGTGATTTTTGCCCCTACCACTATCATTTTTACGTACCCTAGATTTTAAACCGCTGTATTGGCATATGAAAAATTTCATATGGATCTGATTTGAGAATTATATCTTAGGTATTTTATTTAACAGTATTACTATTACTAAAATGTCATTAGTGCTTAAAAATGTTAATCCCTTTTATTGTTCCCCAGTGTAAATATTAATCCCTTTAAAAAAATGAAAATATTGTTTTTTAAATTTTTTTTACATGAAATTGAAATATAACAATCTGTTGTTTTAGGCAATATGTTATTATAGCATTTAAAGAAGAACCGTTTGAAATCTGGGATTTGCGGCAGCTTATATTACTTCGTGTTATGCCAAAGAATTTTCCTATTGTAACAGCTTTGGTAAGACTTTGTATATTTATATTATATTTTATATGAATAAGATGTTTTTAATATATCTAGTATATTTTTTATGAATATTGTTTTAATATATCTAGTATATTTTATAAGAATAAGATGTTTTTATTTTTTTAACGAAAATTGCATTTTATTTAAGTTTAATTTTCTGCATGAGAAGTACCTAATTTTTATTTATAAATATAATTTTTTTTTTTTTTTTTTTTTTTTTTGACCAGTTTTGTTGTTTTCAAATGTAATGCTAAGCATTTCATGTGGATACTTTTCATAATTTATTTTACATATTCAATCCTTTGCCAAATTGGAAGATTCTGGTAAAGAATTCGGTACATTTATCTTAGCTGAACGCAAAGGATAAATCACCAAACAATATTCTCACCACATTTTTTTCGCATTTCATTAATTTCATTAAAGTATAAGGTAATATCTGACTATCCCTTGGACCAATTTCACCAAATTATACAAACTTACTTAATTTTATTTTAAATAACGAAAAAACAAATAAATTAGTAAAACATTAATTTAATTACAAATAAAAAGTTTAATTAAAAATCTTTTTCTAATATAATAAGCATGTGTATCATGTTTAATGTCAATTGAATGCGACATTTGCGATCATCCATTATTGGTATTTAATCATATAATTTGTCAATAGTTTTTTGGTTGACGAGATAATCAAGTAGAACCAAATGTAATTCTTCCATTCATTCATTTTAAGATACACAACTTTTGAAGACCGTAACAACTGTATTAAAACATTTATCAAAACATGATATTGAATTTTCTCATGGTTTGTATTTAATAAATGTACATTAAAATACTATTTTGAATGTGATTGCTCTTTGACATTTTAAAATATGATTGAAACGATTAACAATAATTTAAGGTGATGCACTTAATTGATACATAGATACCAATTTAACTGACAATGAGATATGGTACATGAGTTGGGCTTGTTTACATTTCACTTTGTCAAGAAAACTTTTTGAAAGTAGAGTTGCACAGCACTTCACCTAACAGAATGATACTAAAATTTGATAGTGCTACATGCTGGAATTATTTTTTTCATGGCAAAATTCAACTGGGAATTTGTTGAAGAACTTGCTATGTGAATTATTTACCTCCATAAATTAATATTTTTGTTTCATTCATGGAAGAATGAATCTTTTTTTTATTTTCTTTGATAGAAAAATATATTGGATTGTTAATTTAATTTTCACTGAAGTAATTTCAAAGTATACATGTACTTCAAGGTAGCTTATCTCTCAAATATTACTGTTTTCAAACAATCTCTCTGAAAGCATAACTTTCTGCAGTTTTTTCTGAAAAAATAATTTTGATTTAAAACTGGCTGCTTTGCATATGAAAATTGAAATGGCCATCTCGGCAAAGTGTTGATGACAGCCAAATGCTTTGTGCTTATTTATTATAATCTGTACAATATTTGGCAAGTTATCATCTGCGCCTTTTAATATTAAAGTACAAAATTGGCTGCATAGCATATAAAAAATTAAGCAGATAGCCTGGAACTGTTGATGACAGTCACATGACTTAGGCTTTTATTATATAGATGTTCAAATTCATTCCTTCAAGTTTTTCAACTGTTAAAACACACTTAGCTTTTCTTAAAGTTTAAAATAATAATAATAATTTTTAAAAATCTTAATTCAGAGTGATGATAAGGAGAAAAATAAATAAAATAGACATAATAGGTGGGACATAATGTCATAGATATTTTTTCCTTTTGAAATATGGATCTTGCATAAAATTTAAAATATACAAATGATAAGTGACAGCATATAAAGGCTGTTGAATCAGTTTATGCATAAAAAAAAAAAAAAAAAAAAAAATAATAATAATATAGTTACCTTTTAAGTTTCTATACACTTTTTCCAATGATATTCAAGTTTATTATATCATCCATGGATTATGATTTATCTGAGTCTCAAAATAGATAATTGTTTCAGCAGTAATTTCCTCATCTGAAAAAACTTTTATATATATATCTATTATTACTACTATTATTAATATTATTTTGTCAAATAAAATTGTTTTTCCTAATTTTATTATTATTTTAATCAAACAATCCACCGGTAATATTTGATCTAACTCTGTAACTGGTTTACCGTTCTGTAAAAAGTTGTTGGTAGTTATACTAAGAGCTTCTCAGAAGACAGTAGCCATTATCTTTCCAGCTGATCTTTCCACAGTTCTTGCTTTTATAGAGTAGATTCCCTGGACGCAACCCACTGTTCTAATTATTCTTTTATTCAGGGCCCGACTTATGCACGGCATGCGAGGCAATTGCCCCGGCGGTAGACCCTACGAGACTAATCAGGATTTTCATTAAAAAGTGCCAAATGATTAAAATTAGCCAAAAGTGACCAACATTCATATATTTTTAAACATTTAGGAAGATAGTGCGAGCTTCCTTTTCCCCCTTTGCTTCCAGTACTCCATCCATTTATGAAAATATATATGTATATATATATATATCATTTGAAAACTAATGATTAAAGTTTTATTATAACAATTTAGTATTCTATAGTTTTCAAAAGAAATTCTTTATTAATGTTTTCCTTGTAACGTGACAAGTTAAAATCATTAATTCTTGCCAATTTGGGACATTTTCTTTTAGACATCATATAATGTATATAAATAACCAAAGTAAAAAGTTTGCAAAAAGATATTTGTGTCAATCAATATATCATTTTTTCTACAATTATTCTACAAGTATTTTTTCTTAAAATTGTGACTATCTTTTTGTGACACTCTGTGTACAGATGTGAACTGTACTGGGTACAAAATTTATACATACATACAATACGTAAGAAGTTTAGTACTAACTCCTTCTACATTATCCACAAAAAAACTTCATTAGGTAGATAGAAGAGAACCCCCAGAATGATGCTTGCACTGGTGCTCTCTATAGCCTTAGTCGGGCTCTGCTTTTATTTCGGATTGATAATGATGAATCCAGGTTTCATCCACTGTTATGAAACAGTGTAAAAAAAATTCCTTTGGATTTTGTTGAAATTTTCCAATATTATCATATTATCTTTTGTTTTGTTTTTTATTATTTAAGGAAAAATGTTTTGGTGTAATTATTTTTAGACATATTTTTAAAGTACAGTCGAGTCTCTATATAACGAAATCCATCGTTCCAGTAAAAAATTCGTTTTATAGAGAAATTCGATGTATTGAGAAATCGTATTTAATGTGTGAAATTTTAACAAATATTATTTTTGATCTTTTGAATTAAGAATTTGAAATGTTTAAAAGTAAATATTTACCTAACATTTTATTTCTTAATTATTTAAGATGTTTCGAAAAAGAGAACAGACATTTATTTGAAATCTTAATGAAAATCAAATGAGGAAGACTTGCATTAATTTCAGACGAAGAAATCTGTAATTTTTTGTTGTTTCGATTTTTAAATTGTTATGCTCTCAAAAAAAGCTCAAATTTTAGCAAGGAATGAAAAATTGTAGTTAACATTTTTTTCCATTTGAAGGCCTCTCTTATGTGCCTCTCATTGATTCCTCTCTTACATGTGTATCAATCCAATTGACACTGTTTCAAGAAGGATGTGGAAAGGTGTGTGGGAGGTGGGATGAATTTCTTGGATTTAAAGAACAAGGAGAGAAGTAATAATTTAAAAAAAAAAAAAAAAAAAAAAAAAAACTTAGCACTGATGATAAATCAAAAATAGGTGATGGAAAATTGATTCCATATGATTTTGAAGCTTTTTAAAACTGAATAAATTAAGACCAATTTATCAAAAAATTTGTTATATGGAGATAGATATTTTGCTATATAGAGACTGTTTTTAATGTAATCATGCAAAAAGGGGACCGTTCCTACTAAAAATTCATTATATAGAGAAATTCGATGTATGGAGTTTCGTTATAGAGAGACTCAACTGTATTTTGTAGTGATTTCACAAATCTTTTATTTAAAGTAAAGGATGAGGATTACTCCTGAGAAATGTTTGAAACAATGCTTTGAAAAATATAAAGAATGTTAAAGTAAAATTATAATAGTATGTTTTTTGACAGCTACAATAATTATTTAAATATGCAACAGTTTATTTTTCAAAAATTATAAAATATAATAAGAAAATACTGAAAATAAACTGAATTCCATTATTGCATTTGCCTCACTTGATCTTAAAAGGAATTAAAAAAATTATCCCATCATTACATTTTCTCCACTTAATCTTGATAAAAATATCTTTAAAAAATTTTTTGTTTGTGTTTTACAAGCAATTAAAACAAATTTAATTCTATATGCATTAATTGTGTGCCATTTTTCAGGAATGGTCACCTGGGCATTATAAGAAAACCCAATCTTCTCTGGATCTTTCAATGGAAAAACTGAAAGATGCTAGTACACCAACTCTTGAATGTGCATCTGAAATTGACAAGTAAAAATGTTTCTTTATAAATATATAATTTAATAATTGTTATTTTACCCTTAACCTACTAGACTTCCATTGCTTTCAAAATGTGTATCAGTCTGTTGAGAAATGTTGTCAGAGTTGTTGTCAAAAGATTTTACAGCTTACATATATAATTAAAATAACTCACACATTTATTATGCTGTAATGCATATTGCAATATAATTTAATATTATTCGATATTTATTATATTTACCATTGAAACTAATCTGTTTGTGAAATACATTGCAGAATATGGAGTGTAGCAATAATTCTAACTCTACTGAGTTGTGTTCTTTTATATCTGTAAAAATGTGAAGAGAAACAAGTAAATAATAAAGAAATCATCTTATTTTAATATGTGCTATTCTTAATGATGAAATGAAGAAACAGGTTACTTGGAACAAATGCTTATTTATTAACTTAAAAAAATGATAGGGGGAAAAAAAGAGAGAGAGAGAGAGAAAGAATACCTCTAAATGGTCACAGTATCGTTGAATAGGAAAGCTTCTTTAAATTACATTCATGTAGAAAAAACATTTAATTTTTAAAGTCTTTTAAATGAACCAACAAAGGTAATATAATAATTAAGGCATAATAAATTTGTCCCATTACTCATAGAAAATATCTATTTTGAGACTGAGAAAATCTCTTTAATCTCTAATTTGACATTTTTTGAAGGTATTCAGCAAAGTCTTGCTTTCGTTGGAATAAATTGGGTTAGTTAACAGCTCATCAAATAGAATTCAAATTAGATTTTTTAAAAATTTAAATAATTACTAAAACTACATTATACAGAAGAACAGTGTAGGACAAAATAAAAATAAAACATAAAAAAATTAATTGATTAGATAACTAAAATAATGCAAACCTCCCCCCACCCCCTTTAAAAAAAAATAAAATAAATGAGAAAACTGAAATTAAAAATAAGACTTTATTCCCAAAGCAAAAGCACTATAATTATACCTATTTAAAAAGCAAAAGCCATAACGCACATTGAGAGTACAAATCACTCTAAATGGGAAAAGTCTACTGGCACATGCACATTTCAAATCATAGTGAGAGCTGAGAGGGAATGAAACATACACAAAGCAAGTACAGAACCAGTGTAACATTAAAGACATATTATATTGCAAAATGCTACAATAAAAACAAAACTGTTAGATTTTCTCATACATATTGCTGTCTATTTTACAAGTTGTCGTTTATAAATTTAAAAACAATGTGCCTGCTGGTTCTTTATACATGTATGTACATAACACAATAGCTCATTATAAAAATATCCAATTTGCTTCAAATTTTGGATATAAGTTTATTCTTATAAGGCACAGCCCTGATTGTTTTTGGGAATTTATTGGATAAGTATAAGAGGAGGGGAAGAAAGGGGGGCTAATCCCTCCTCCTTAATTTCAATAAATGGATTTTTCTTGCAGAATTATCATCATTCAAACTTTAGATATAGGGTCATTCTGACAAGGCCGCTTCCATGATTAGTTTTGGGTGTTCATTGGTTAAGTATAAAAGAGAGAATTGAGTTTAACAACCTCTTAATTTATCATAAATACATTTTTTCATGCAGAATTTACCAGTTTGTATCAAATTTTAGGTGTATGTTCCTTCTAATAAGGTGCTTCCCTGATTTCTATTGGAAGTTCTTTGATTAAGTATAAAGGGAGAAAAGGCGATTACACAATCTCCATGTAAAATTAGATATTTGGGTTTTTGTGCTGAATTATCCGATTTCCTTTAAATTTTGGATGTAGGTTCATTCTGATAAGGCATATTCCTGATTAGTTTTGGTGATTCAATAATTCACTATAAAGGGAGGAAATGGGGGAGCTAATCTCCCTTTAATTTGTTTTTTGAGGGGCATTATTCTTTGAAAAAATAAGGCTGTAATACACAAGTATGAATAGCCTGCGAGTCCAATGCCATCAGTTAAACTGGGCAATATTCTTTATATTAAATTAATTTTCACACACTTGGAAATTTACATATTAACCTGAATAAGTAACCTGCTTCTATACGTTGTGAAAGTATTAATTCCCTATCATTTTGTATTAAAAAAAATGCTTAACGAGAGATCTAATTATTATGAAAAATCTGTAATTGTTGACATTTTTTGTACTAACATTTATAGATTCTAAACAACAAACACAATTTTTGTGCTTTCTGCATACCTCCTTCACACATTAATTTAAAATAATTTCTAAAGAAAATTTTTTAAAAGCATCTATATTTTTGCTTGATAAGTGATTTGATATTTGTCATCTTTTTTTTTTTTTTTTTTTTTTTTTTTTTTTTAAGCTTGATAGCCAAAAATGGTTTTGAAACAATGATCATTACTTATCATATTTACAAACAGTATATTTTAAATTTACTTTGAACTTTTTGTAATGTTGTAAATTTCTTATTTTAATTATTTTTAACTAATTTTGCAGTACTCCTAAAACAATTTCCTATACAAGAGAACATTTGGTATTTACAGATACCAATGGGCAGCTGTATCATTTTTCTGTTGAAGGGAATGTTGTTAAGAATGGATCTACTATTCCTGCTGATGTAAGTATTTTGAATTTTTTATCAAATTATTAGACTTTTATGTATAAATGTTTATATATTTTGAAAATGTATGCATTAAAAAGCTTTCAGAAACCATAAGGCATCATGTTTTCATACTTCATTGAACATTTTGGTTCTTCATTAGTAATAATTAGAGATGGAAAATACAGTTATTTTTGGTTAACAGGTTACAATGTTACACACTTGCACAAGTAATAGGTTCCAACAACCTGTTATTTTTATAACATATGTCTAATAGTATGCAGTCAACAGATTTTTAATTAGAAGGCCTTTAACAAAATATTTGAAATAATTTTGGGATGTGGGTATACAGCGTTGAATCTAGGGGGTGGCTTGGGGGGGGGGACATTCCTCCCAGACACAATGAAATGTCCTCCCCCCTCCCCAGAAAATTTAAGTTTTTGAGTTTTCAAAGGTCGAAATGTGCAACCCCCCCTCCTCCAAGTCACAGAAGTCCCTCTCAGAGAAAAGTGTCTGAATTCAACGCTGTTTTTTGATCAGATGAATCCATACCATTGAAATCAGTTTTTGGTTAAAATCTGAAATTTTACAGTACAAAACTTGTCTAGTTATTCTACTTTTAATTTCAATCATTTTCTGTTTATGGTGATTAAAACATCAAAAAGTCTTAAAATTCTAAGTTTATCAACTCAGTAAGTTTTAGATGCAAAAAATACATTTTTACTGTTTTGGGGGTGCTAATCACTCAGCGGTCGAATTCCTCTTGGTAATATTAAATCTATAGGGGTTTAAAGCATTCTTATATTCAAATTGTCTGCTTAAGGAATCAATATTTTAAAGTTCTTTTTACAGTATCCTGTTAAAGAATGTCACTTTGGTTTTTAGTTGTCAAAATATTTCTAAAATTTATGATCAATTTAATATTTTATGTTTCAAAAAATAACGAACAGGATATAAAATTTTAACACTTCATATAAAATTATGCATAGATTTTAGAAATATTTTGAAAACTTAGAAAAAAAAAAGACATTTTTTAAGAAGAGAATGCTGAAAAAAGAATTTTAAAATATTAATTCTTTAGGGAGATGTTTTGAGTATAAGAATGCATCAAATGCCTATAGATTTAATATTATGTATGGGAAATCGGCCTCTTAGTGACCAGCAGCCTTAATGATTAGAACATGGGAAAAAAAATTTTGAATGAAGCTTATAGGATCTAGACATTGTAAAATTTTGTACATTTCTTTACTATTAAAAAAACCTATTTTAAGTGTAGATTGGATATTATTAAATATTGCATAACAAAATCTTAAACATTTTATGTAATTGGAACTATAGCACTAAAACTAACGGTTTAGAAATTAACTTGTGCAAGAGACGCCCTGTATAAGAAAAAAAAATACAGTTTGAGCATAATTTGTAAAAAAACTAAAGTTTCTTACCGACTTCATTGTTGCCATACGTATCAATGCATATGCATAGCGAGCACCCAAAGACATGAAAATATTATTTATGCATTTTTAATGAAATGCAGTTTAACAATGCTGTACTAAAAATATGTTTTTTCATATTTGCTAACTGAAAATCTGAAAATTCATTTAAATGCAAGTATTGCAACTCAGTAAGTTTTCGTCATAGAAGAATATACATAGATATATATATATTTGCATGTTAAAACACACAGAAAGTTATTAGACCTAAAAATTGTATTTATTATTACTATTTTAAGTATTTAAAAAACAGCTATTTTAACATAAATTGATAATTTATGATGCAGAACAAAATTTTAAACAGTTTTGTAACCGTAACTATACCACTAAAGCTTATGGATTTATATTAGCTTTTGGTAAATGATAAGAAAAGACTTGCTACTTAAAAACAAACCATGCTTTAACAACACGATTTGTTAAAAAAACTAGTTGGATGTGCCAATCCCGAAACTTTCTTCTATCTCATATGTACATTTTAACCTTTTACACTCGAATGTTCCATAAATGGAACATCAACTTCAAAATTCTGCAAAAAATATATTTTTATTCGTATTGCCCTGTAAAAATTTGTATTTGTAAAGAAAATACAGATTAATTTTTTGGCGTCGATATTTCATTGATACAATAAATCATGTCTAAGGTAAAAAATCGTGATTTAGGCCTTTTTCTAGACTTTTTGTTGGGCAAAATTCATAAATTTATATAAAATTCAAAATTTAACAAAAAATTTTATAACTAAGTTTGATCAAGTAAAAATGATCATTTTATTAGTAGAACACAAGTTTTTAAAAAAAAGATGGATTTATATTGTTTCTTTTAGATAAGAAATTCGCATGTTCCAAAAATGGAACATTGGCGTGTAAAGCTATATTTTTTAACATGATAAAGTTCTTTGGTTGCAGTACATGTAACTATTTATAAAAAGATTCCGAATATGAGGTGGTATAGTAAGTGTTGACAAAAGATGTTTATGACTTTGATACACTTTCTTTTACCCCCCCCCCCAATTAAAAAAAAAAACAAAAACACATGGGCAAAAATGGCTGACGAAACTAACTATGACAATGGAATGAAATCAAAATGAATCCTATTCTTTGATATCTTTTATTTAAAAACATCTTTTATATTTTTATTCCAACAAAAACCATCTACTAAAATGATTTTATGCAACACTATTTATCTGAATAACAAATTGCAACATTTTAATATATGAAAGTGATGTGTTAAAAAATATTTTTTTTTCCTATTCAATAAAAGCAGTTGCAGTATTAGCAATATTAGAATTAACACTAATGAATAAATTCGGTTCCTCAGAACATTTTTAACAGTTGTGGTGTTTTTTTTCCCTGGCGAATGGCCTGGTGTTTGTTTGCTAGTGAATTGGACTTTGATTATTTTTAGGATAGAGCTATACAGCTAAGGTTTACGTATTCTGCAGTGGATAATGGATGGTGAATGACACTTTCTAGGCACTGAAGATTGATAAGGATACGAAAGGAAGATTTATGACTGTCTGCAGTTGATCATGATTTTTTCGCTTTGCTTAGGCACGTCATAATAAGCGTTTTAAAAAAGACTTTTTTTAAATTTCAAAATATATTTTTTAAACTCTTTTTATGTTAATATCGAAAAAAAATTTTGGAAATTTTATTTTAATTATAATTTTAATATGTATTTTTTTAAAAATTGTTCATTTAACTTTTTTTTTTTTTTTTTTTTTTTTTTTTTTTTTTTTTTACATACTTTGCAAGCAATGCGTTCCAAATTTAACAGGGACTTTCCGATAATCTGTTACTAAATAATTAACCATAATAGAATAACATTGTTATTTACCCTAATACATTAAATAATGCCTATCTCTAGTAATAATACATTATATAATTTATATTTTTAAATTTGTCATGATTTAAATAATGTCTGAAAACTCAATAACTCATAAAATTAAGAGATGCATAATGTTTTTCCAATGGATTTTATTTTCTTCATCAGATGCAAAAATGATATCACTTTGAAAGCAGTAATCATAATTAAGCAAGTAATCGTACGAAGCTTTATTAATTTACTTTAAAAAAAAAAAAAAAAAAAAAAAAAAAAAGAACATGGATCTGTTGTAATACTTTAAAATGTAATCTGTTAGTTTTCTGAACTAAATTAATTGAACTAACTTTGCTTTCATCTCTTTTTTTTCTTCTGAGATTATGATTTTTTTAATATAATTGTGCTTGGGTCTTGCAAGCAGGGGGGTGCCTGGGTATCCAGGAGCCCCCCTGGTTATGTGTATGCATATACATCAAGTCTTATCGTTACAAATGTAAGCATTGTCACAAAATATATATCGAATGATTGTTTTCATTTTAAAAATGCATTATTAATTACTAAACTTCTGAAGTTTTTTATTCAAGTATTTTAAAATATACATTTGAAATGATATATTATTCACACTTATCTTAAAATGAAAAAAATTGCATATTTTTATTATTTTTTTGCTGTAGCAAGCTATGGGGAGTGTTACATGTATAGCATGGAAAGGAGAGTACATTGTCCTAGGAGATGTTGATGGGAACTTGAATATTTGGTACTTAAAAGGAAAAGTTTCAAAGTAAAATTATTTTATTTTATTATACATTTAATTATTTAATTCCCATTACTGAAAGTCACATTTTATTTATTTATTTTTAGTGCTAAGTAATTTCTATTTTTAATATTATATTTGTAAATAAGACAAAAATAGGCATTCCTCTTTGCTTAAAATTCAGAATGTTCCATTTAATTTGAAATATGACTTTTACATATATCTAAAATTGTCTGTTTTTCTCTCTCCCAATGGGCTATAATACAGTTTACTTAAATTTGTTTATTAGCTCACAGGCTGTAAAAACCTGAGAGTTAATGTGCCTGCAGGTTCTGTATGTACATAATGCAATAACTCTTAATAGAAGTATCAGATTTGCTTTAAATTTTGTTAATAGGTTCATTCTGATATGGTTTTGATTAATCTGATGAGACTCCCTGATTAGTTTTGAGTGTTCATTGGTTATATATAAAGGGAGGAACAGGGGCAGGGGCGTGCTGACCCAGTGTGCAGAGTGCGGCGCACACAGGCGCCGAATTAGCAAAGGCACCAAAAATTTCAATTAAAGAGCAAATTTAAAAAAAAAAACCTTAATTATACTTAATTGTATTGTATTTAAATAATTGTTGTAATTATAATTAATTGTATTGTATTTAAATAATTGTTGTAATTATAATTAATTGTATTGTATTTAAATAATTGTAATTATAATTAATTGTATTATATTTTCTTGGCATCTGAATTATCTTTTCTAGATTTATATAAACTTATTTATAAATATTCCATTCTTTGTTTAAAAATTTATTTCATTTTCTTCTACTTATGTGTCCCTTAATAAGTCATTCAAACACAGACTTGAACAACTTTTATAAACAGAGGCACACCTCATATAGTTGTAAGCAATGCAAGGCGCTGTAATTCACACAGCTGAAAACATGCAATACTATTACAGGGGTCGCAACGCCTCTAAAATTTTCACAATTTTAAAACGAAAATATTTATTGTAAAATTTCATTGTAGATGTTAAAGGAATATGAAACGAAGATTTTTGATTTAAAATACTGTTAGAAAAATGCGAAAATTTTAGGGACGCTACGATCCCTGCTATTATCTTACTGTAGTGAAAAAGCATAATGTATAGCTTTATTACCATAGGGACTAAATTCCATCTGTTTTTCATTTTTAAGTAGAAATCATTCCTTACTGCAGAAACTGTTATAAATAAGAAGAAAATTTCTATTCGGAAATACTGGTAAAAGTTTCTCTTTCAACAATCAGACCATATGAATAGATGTAGATTTGTAGGTTAGAAACCTATATGACGCACGCATATCTCACGGTGAATTCAGAAACTAATTAGAAATAATTTGCAGTAATAATTTAACTTAGAGTAAATTTAAAATCAGATTTTCAGAGGGCAATCTATCTTCAAAAGTTTTGAAGCTGAAGAAGCCGGAAACCTTAATCACTGAATAGCAAAATATTAGCATTGAAACTTAATAAAGGTGATCGATAACTATTAAAAGAAGCCTATTATATTTCTTATTTTTAAAAATGTATCCTTTAAGATGAAACATTCTAATAGGCACCAAGAAAACCTTCTAAGGGTGCAATTATGGTGTCCGCTTGGGGCGCGTTGGAGAATTTTGAATAGAGAAAGTGTAAAATCAGAACTTGGAGGTTATGCATATATGTGGGGTAATGCATTTCGTTGGTTTCGAGATAACAAATCTCAGATAAACTTTATTGGTAAAATGGTGTCTAGGAGTCTTCATTCGGTTTAACTATGAAAGTCTAATCTTTCTTCATTATAATACACGAATGAAACTATGTACAAATGGATGATTTACATATGAGTAAAATATGAACATTTTAACTTAGGCCGTCTGCCTATCATTAGCTGGGTGCGACCCTTCTGGCCCTTATCCGCCCTGAAGCAGTTCACTAGTGCGTCTGACTCAGGGGTGTAGAGGAGGGCATACGGAGGTATACGCCGTACAGCCTCTGGATTTTTTCGAAAAGCTCAGTATACCCTCTGTTTTTCAAATAAAGCATTAGCATATACTGTATCCATGAATTGTTATGACCCTAGCTTATACCTTCTGCCTATAATGTATATCTTCTGATTTTTTTTTTTTTTTTTTTTTTTTTTTTACGACTACAACACTGGTTTGACTACAAGCTAACTGCGGATTGCAACTGCTATTGTTCTCACAAAAAAAAAATATATATATATATCATAGTTCATCAAAATTTTATTGTTCAGTTGCGGAGATCTAGTTTCAAGAGCCTCATTGAAAAATGTGCATACTTTGCGGTACAGAATTCAATCTTTGTCACTAGGGAAGGCACCACGTTATCATTTTAAGGGGGAGGGGGACGTCTGGCATATGATACCGAAAGCTATTTCTAGGGGATTGGGGGGGGGGGGGGATTGTATTTTGATATCTTTATCATTTTGAATGATCCAACCAACATTTTTTTCTTTTATTTGTAATTTGTTTTTTACATAATAATTTTCTGTTTTTACTTATAACTTGCTCTTTACATCAAAATAGTGTGCAATCTTTTTCTTAGCTTGTTATCTATTTTTATAAAAATACAAAGTTATTTTTAAAATTATTAAATGACTATAAAATTATTTAATTTCAAAATATGGAATGCCTCAACGTTTGGCATTCATATTCTTCTGCCTTATGTGCATGCGCATATAATCTGCCTTCAAGAAAAAGATGCAAAGTACATTTGAAATAATATTTGTGTTTACCAGTAAAGAAAAAAGAATGTCATTCTACTGTTTTGTTTATAAAGAGTTCTACCTGCCCCTCCTCCCCTCTCCTTTTGTGTAGAGGCAAATGCAAGAAGGCATTATTAATGTTAAATGCATTAACAAAAATTTGTTATTAAATACTTTTAGCTAATAACTATTTTTTTTTTAAAGTTTCCTTTGATATAAAATTATTTCATATATAATAGTGATATTTTAATGACTATCCTTCATTTGAATCAATGAAACATGCAAATAATAAATGTATAACTATATCTCTATATCTCTGCAAAGAAAAAATTTAAAAAATCTAAAGAATTTATAAACATTGAAAATGCTATCATGAGGCTGGAGGTTGAGGAATGATAACGTATGCTATCGTAAGGACGGGGTGTGTGTCTAAAATTACAAAAAAAGTTGATAACATTCGTTACATTTCTATAGCCTCTTTTATATTAGTGTTCTGTTCACTGTACAGATTTTAGATTAGAGGTACTGACGTCAGCTATGGGGCAAATTTTAACTGGTAAAAATGAAGCATCAGCCGTTTGTGAAGCTGTTCACATTGCGTGCCGTAGGTTTAACATTGTGATTTTCGCATTTAAAGAGTAAAATTTATTTTAGGCGGCCGAAGCGATATTTGTGTTCAGCACTTCTACAAATAATAATTTCTGTGGAAACTATTATGTATTGGATGAAAATTGTGTTTTTATTTTCTACACCACAGGCCTCTGAGAAAGCAAATACCTTTATCTATATCTGGTACTCTGGACTTACCATGATGGTGAAAAAGGGAAAGGGCTAAATTTGGTCATAAATGTAAAAAACATTCTTACATTTTTGAAGATTGAGGAGGCAGCTTTTCCATGCTCTTTGAAAAAAATCGAACGTTATAAGTTTTTGTTTAGTGGGAAGGACTGTTTAAAGTTTGGGGAAGCATACAAGCATGAAATTTTTAAAGAATGAAAGCTCGCCATTTTGTGATGATCGTTAAGGGTTTTTAATTAATATTTCGGCTAATTAACAAAAAATGTAAAATCTGAGTCTCAAGTGCACCTGCCTATCATCTATCTTTATCCAAATTTTCATATCTCTATGTGCGATAGATTTTCTTAGCCATCGTGAATACATGAAAAGTAACAACAAACTTCTCTCTTCAGATGCGATTATTATTATCGTATTAAATTATTTTCTCCGGAATAGTAAAATTTTTTCATTAAGCAGTATTCTGATACAGAGTACTTCCATTTTCACAGGTTTTACTTTGTTAGCAGTTTTATCTACATAGCTGCCATCCTTCTTTATTTTTCAAGTAATTTAATAATGTTTGTAACCAGAAATTTTATTTAATAAATGAAATAAATCACGGTCTGTATAGAAACAAGAGACATTTTATTAAATAAATTTTCTGGTTCAAAAAACCTTATTTGATTTGGTAAAAAACTCCAGAAGGAATGCAACTATGCATTTACAAATTATCACAGAATTTTTTTATAAATATATATATTTTTTTTGGAGGCAAGGTGGTGGGGGTGGGGGGTAGGGTATAGGGTGCCAAAAAAAGTTGTGCACACAGGTGCCGGATACTGCTGGCACGCCCCTGAACAGGGGGCTAATTCCCCCTTAATTTAGATAACTAGTTTTTTCATGCAAAATTATTCAATTTGCTTCAAATTTAATGTACTGGTTTATTCTGATAAGGCACTTCCCTGATTAAATTTATATGTTCATTGGTTAAGTGTAAAAGGGGGGGGGGTAATGGAACACTAATCCACCCCCTTAATTTATTTTTTGAGAGGAATTTTTCTTTGAAATAAGAGTATAATATACAATTAGTGTGAATAGCCTGTGATTTCAATGTCATTTGCTTAGCTGGGATTTTTTCATTTTGTTTACAATTGATTCTCCTGAAGGAGATGCAAATGTCAATTTTATAAACATGAAGAAAAAGTGGGGGATAAATTTAAAAATAGAATTTTAATTTATGAATACACACAAAAGCCAAGGCATATTTTACAATCTTGTTTGCACTATATAATATATATTGTCAAATAGTTGTTTGCCTGTCTCCTTTAAATTTACTTAAAATAAATAAAACGAGAATAAGTGCAGTTTTAAAAGAATTTATTTGAAAGACAAATTTCCCAATACCTTTTTTTACATTTATTAAATTTTTATGTTTAAAGTTACACATTGTTTATTACATTTTGTCAGAATTTGTTAATATTCATGCATGCCTAACATGTATTATTCCTTTAATTATTAATTATTTCTTTACTAGAGGTATTTCAACAAATCGTGGTTGGATAAAGAAAATTAGGTTTGGACCAGGAAAAGGCAATATGAAAATTTTAGTTCTGTTCAATGATGGTGTTGATGTGTGGGATGTAAAAGATGTAAGTTATTGTCTTAAAAATATGCTTCTGTAATAAAGCAGACGTGTTTATTTCATTATATACTTACAATAAATGCAATTACACAGAGGAATATATATATCATAGAGGCCTTTGCAAAAATACAATATAATTCTGCTTTCCATATATCACATATTCCTTATGCATGTGCACAAAGTGTCCCAAAAGTAAATATTCAACTTGTAGGTAAATGTACAGAATGGGGTGATGAGATAATGTTACACCTTCTTTCTGTTCCCAGTATTGCTTCAAAATCCATTTCCTTCCTTCTAAGTTTCAATTATCAATTAGTTGTTTGTCTTTGTTCCTTTAAGCACACTTAAAATTAATAGGCATAGTTTTAAAAGAATTTATAGGAAAGAGAAATATTCCTAATATTTTGTACAATTGGTAAATTTGGTAAATTTCTATATTTAAACTCACACACTGAATATTACACTCTATAGGAATGTGATAAATATTGTAAGATAGGTATTTGCACTTGGTCTTTAAAAATTATTTTATTTTTTATTGTAATTATTATTTTTATAGAAACAAAGATGATGATGTTTTTTTTTTAAACTTTTTTAAGTAAAAGAGTAAATCCATTTATATTTACTTTTGGTTTAGATTTGAAGTGCCTTTTGTTAGTTTGCAGATAAGATTAAACAAATATGCATTAGAGATGTTCCTTACATTACATGTAAGTAAAAAACATAAATTAATAATAATAAAAAAAAAGAATTGAGCAAAAAGCATAAACTACTCAATGTTATGTCATCAAAAATTACCAATAAAAGTTTTCAATGATTTTATTTATTATTTATTCCAAATTACATTTAAAAACATTAAAAATGTTTCATATGTAACTTTTAATTTAGGATCAAAATGAATTTTTTAATTATGAAAACTGATACAAAATTAAAATTCTGACAATAAGACATTTTTTCCTATTTAATAATTTATTTCCATCTTCAATTCACTATTTGTAATTTTAGTTTAAAATAATATAAAAACCTTTTGTAAACATTTCTTTTTCCTTTAAGTGATTTTTTTTTTCTTTTAATATGTTGAGTAAATGTAAAATAATACTCTTCTGAAACTCAACTACTTTTCCGTCTTGAAGATGACTTTTATCCACCAAGTAAGATGTCCACGTGAGATGCCTAAAGTACAAGATGTTGATTGGGTTGGATCTGACAGACCTGTTTTAGCTACAGCTGATGGATGTTTAAGAGTGACTGATGTCATGCTAAAAATTTGCTCTTCACCTATTCATGACTATCAACCTTCAGGTAATTTATACAATAACTTTCCTTTAATTTGATTATGTAATGTGTTATTCAAATGAACTTTTTATTTTTTGTTTCAACAGACTCTGTTAAGCATTTACTATTGATAGATTTTTATTGTATTTTTAATCAGTATATAACTATTTTAGTAACTAGAGTTTCATTTTTCATATAGTCACCGAAAGAGATAAATTATATAATCATATAAGATAAAAATTTTAAAATGTAATCATTTTTTTAATTAATTTGACTTTCAATGTAATTATTTTCCAATAATTAAATGCACTCCTTTAATCACTTCAGTGTCTATTGTTTGGTATGCAGCCAAGTTTATTATTATTGCTTCATTTATGCCTTATATTTTATGTTCACACAAACTTTTAGTTAAAAATCATGTTTTTTAAAGTGTACAAAATATTGTTATACAAAGTATACTTCTAATTAAAAAAAAAGAATCAGATGTGCCAATCCTAAAACTTTCTTCTATCTCATGCATGTTAATATAAAATTCATCATCACTGTGCCAAAACTAAATGACAATCTATATCTATCATAAGGATTCTAAAGGTATAGGTTCATTAAATTGTATGCATTTAAAAAGGAATTCATTTTAAATGCATAAGCATTCAATCTTCAAGCATTTCATTTTTCAAGCAAATCATTGAATTGCAGCACTCTTTTTAGATGCCTACAATCAAATTCCCAATCCAAAGAGCATAAAAGCGACAGCTGTTTGGTAGTATACATGCAAGTCTAATAAGGATCTATTTATGTAAAAGTGTAACAGAAAATGCAGTTTAATTAAACTCCATGCATTAGTTTTTAAGACACAACTATTGTGAAAATTGTAAAAAGTGCAACATAGCAGTACACTCTGTTGTATGATTTATAGAAAAACTTAATCAGCATTAACTTATGTCAAGATCTGACAGAATATGAAGTTTGATGAAATTTTATGCATTAGTTGACTAAAGTATCACTAAAATCATGTAAATCCTAAAAAGCGCAACATAACAGTCCCACCTTTCGGACATTTTACACCAAAATCTAATCACCAACAACTTATGTCAGTGTTTAACTGAATCTGGAGTTTGATGAAAATCCATGTATTAGTTCTTGAGCTAGTGTTATTGCAGAAATTTGAAAAACTCATTCATAGCAGCACCACCTGTTGAGCGATTTACACCAAATACTAATCAGCACCAATAAGTATCAAGGTCCAAGTTCTTTTTAATTCCGCACATTATCTCTTGAGGTAGATTGCCCACAAAATTTTTCTCACATAGAGATAAACACTTCTTAAAAACAGGCAAATCATGTTCAGGACCTAAAATATATAAATCCATACCAGAAGTTAAAATTTTTCATGAATCCAGTTATTGATTTCTTCTTGTAAAAATAAAAGAAAATAAAAAATAAACTTTCTAGAAAAATATTGACTTTTTTTAGTTCCTAAAATGTAGTAAGTGGTTAAATGTAGTTTATTTTTTAAGTGTTATGATATTTTCTTTACAAACTGATAACTGGCATAAATATCTATTTCCTAAATTTCAGTCTTTGTATTTTCATATTATGTTTTTTCCATTAAGTTTTCACCAAATAAATAAATAAATAAATAAATAAATAAAAATAAAGATACTCTTCTTGTTAGTTTGTTTCTGTTTTATAGCATATTTTATCATCCCAAGTCTAATTTCATGCTTAAAGTATTTAATTTTTTTCCAGTATTTCCATTTTCACCTCATGTTTTGTCACCAAAAGTTTCATTTTATATGAAAAGTTATCTGCATCACCTTCTTTCCAAGCAAAAATTTAATACTGACATTGATCAACAAGATGACGTAGATATGATTTGGGCTGAAGAACAACTGCAATCACTAGATGATGAACTCTGTACCTTTTTGAAATATTGTCCATATGGTACTGCTGAACGTTGCATGCATGTATCCCGGTAATTTAAATTCTTTCTCTCTCTCTACATTCACTTATGTAGAAATATTTTATTTAGATTTTTAAACACAATAAACAGTTTAACTGTATGTTATTGTATGTATACCAAGCCAAAAATCAGTAAAAAATATTTTATTTGTAGGTATAAACCAAAGACAAACCTCCTTTTTTTACACCTCTGAAACTAAACCCAAATTATTAAAAATTGTGAAAACAATGCAAATTTCATCAAAGAATCACAAAAAAATAAGTGAGTTTTGTCAAAAAATCGAAAAAAAAAAAAAAAAAAAAAAAAATTGTCAAAAGATTGAAATATAACAATGTGGCTCATAAAACTTCTTGGATTTTTTCTTCCCAACTCTGTATGTACCCTGATACTAATAATGGTTAGTGTGTTTTTAATGCACATGCTTGTAAGCCAATTCAAAAAAAAAAAAAGATTTTACTGACAAGGGATATTTTTTCTGTCTTTTTAATTGCAAGACTTTAGATTGGGGTGCAAGATTGCTCTCATTAAGATTAAGAAATTAACATATGATCAAATTTAATATTAAGAAAGTGGAAATAACTATCTTGCACTTTTTGTATATTTTTAGGCTACTATATTCATTATTCAAGGAGCACAATTATATTTATTGTATATTTTCTGTGACAACACTGTATAGCTGATAATTAAACAATGCATAAGTTATTGAAGCAAATCTTTGCCGGTTTATAAAACTCTGATTTATAATTAATCAGATATTTAATACAATTCAATGCTGTAAGTTAATTATTACAAAAATTGAATTTTAATGCATGCAATAATTAAATTCTACACTTTTGTATACCATGCACTTTCAATTGCTAATTTTCTAAAAGATAGCAATATTTCTTTACATTATTGTTACTTTTATTAAGAAATGAAACTTATTTTTTATATCTGTGCTATCAGGTAGATATTCTGATACTGTTGAAAATTACCTATATTCAAAATAGTTTTCTAAAAATGTGTTTATTGCATTTTTATTTATTTACTTATTTATTTTTTAGATTGTTTGGTGATGAAGAAGGAACAAATTTTTGGATTGTTGCTCTTCATTTCCTGAAACAAGCAAAATATCAGTTTTTAGAAGTAAGTTTAATTTTCAGAGGTTGAATGTTTCTGCAAAAAGTATGTAAGCTTTAAGGCTGTTCCATGTACATTTGCACATAAATCGACTGCTAAAATTTTAAGATGAAGATGGTTGATTCTTCTTTACCATACACATTTTTAAAAATATTGTTTCTTTTTGCATACTTACTTTCTTAACTTCCTTTAAAATAAACTACCATTGTGTATAATGCGCAACCCTACTTTACTAGGAAAAATGGCAATTTTTAAAAAATCTCATGTATAATTCACACCATAAATTTGGCATGCATAATCAAATAAACCAAACAACCATGTATAACCAAATGAATTTCAGTAAAGAAAGTTGAAACAAATACTATGCCAGACCAGGAAAGAAGGCAAAAAACTATTTTTAGACATCAGATAAGAAATTAGTGTTGGAGGGCATCACCCCCTGAATACTAATGTGCTGACAGTAAAATGATGGCTGCCAAAATCGCTTTTGTATTAAAAAAAAGTGAAAGGATTGAAATAAAAATGCAGCAATGCTTCTATTAAATATATTTTTCCAGTTTCAATTTCTTCTTTCAATATATTTCTTGATTCATATGTATATTATGTATATTGTGTGATTATATTCAGTAGTTTAAAATTATTTTGTGTATAGCACACACCTAGGGTTTTTACTCTCTCTCTCTCTCTCTCTTTTTTTTTTTTTTTTTTTAAGGTGTGTGTTATATGCACAAGTAAATACAGTATCTTAAATGTGTGTCAAAACAGTATAATCTCAAAAATCCAGCATCATCAGGAGTGATACTATATATCAAAAGTACTTCCAGTATTCTTAGTATTCTCTTTCAAAATTTTATTCATGACCAAGTGATAAAAATACTAAATATTAAAAAAAGGGGGAATCTTGTTTTAATAATTTTTATGTCCAAAAAATAAATTTAATAAACAATGAAAAACTTTTTTTTAATTATTATTTTTTTTTTTTTAACACTGTCATAAGCTGCCGATAATCTGATTCCATATTCAGCATATAGCATTTTCACAAAGCCTTCCTAACTTTCTTATCTGGTTCACTTTTTCTGTGACAAATTTAAATGCAACATTAGAAAAAAAATTTTAGAAGCAACATTCCCTGATTTTGAAAAGAATTGTGAACTAGCTCTAATAAATAAGTAAATTAAAAACTTCAGAGGAAAAAAAAATCATGTGTTCATCTTACTACCTTTTTTTCTTTCATAAGTAAGAAGTGTACAAAAAGGGAGAAAAGATGACTTTGATACCGGATTTTCCGTCATGGGCAAATTCTTTTCATAAAATGAGAAATTATTGACAAACACCGGAATTTATAAACAACTTTTTTAGAAATTAAAAATGCCTTAATTTGAACTTTCATTGTAAAAGCAAATACTTAATTTTATTAAAAATATTCTTGGTACCATTTGCAAGTTTGGAATTAAAATTCAATGTGCTCAGAGTGGTCACACTGTGCTGGAAAGGGTTAAAATGTTTTTATCTACTAATTAAAAGTCTTTAGTAATAGGTTATTTGTCACATTTAAAGACAACGCAAAATTTATTACTGACAATAAAATTTCTAAAATATATATATTTTTTATTCTTGCAGTCAAAATCGAAACCACCTGAAATACCTGATAATAAAAATAATCAGCATGAGAATGCTGACTTATTTTTGGATCAGCCACTTGACACAGGATTCGATTATTTTTGTGACAATAGTGTTTATAAAGTAAGTTTTACACTTTCAAACTTTTTAATTATTTTTACACTTTTCTATTTAATTTGTTTTATTTTTTGTATGTAAAGATGAAATTCTGTTTTGGATTTTTCACTTTTTCTTATACTGGAATTATAAAAATTATATTCACAGGTATATTTCTGATGACAGTATGGCATTTTAATATTTTTTGAATTTAATTATAAATTAATACATGTATGTTTGGTTAACCAGCCACAGATGATAATTTACTTAATATTCTTCGTGGTTACAATTGTGTACAAGTTACATCAACAATGGATTTGATTATATCTCAAATCTGGCTCACCAAAATTGACCAACTGGTGTGAAACTGCAATTACAAAATATTTCAAATACTAAACATAAATACTAAATAAAGAGTGTAATGTATTTTTTAAAGAATATGCTTTTTTTAGTTAATAGTTTCATATTAATTAAATTATGGTATGATATGTTGAGAGATCCTATAAAAAGTAATTTAAATTAACTTACATTTTTTTTTTTTTTTTCAAGTTGTCATACCTTAAACAGAAACACAGCAAAAATGATGTACTTCTTAATAAATTCCCTAGATCACGTTTTCTGTAAAGTGAAAAAAAAAGCTCTGAGTTTTCTTAATAGAGTTAGTGTCCATACCAAATTAATGTTCCGTAATAGAAATTTTTGGGAAGTAAAAAAAATAATGATGATAATAATAATAATAATAATAACATGATTTGCATCTATGAAACTAGGCATTGTTTTCAACTTTAACAATAAATGCTTTTAACTATTTTTATTTTTATGCTTATTTTATTTATTTATTTATTTTTTAATATTAAAATGAGAAATAGTTGGTGTAATTTTTTGTGCTCTTTATTGTTTGAAAAAACATTTTGCTCTCACATTGCATTTATTAGCAAATTAAAAAATTTTAATAAAATTAGTGTAATTATTTCAATATATATATAATGCAATCATACCTTAAATGGAAAATGTTTTGGTCTTGTTGGACATATATTTGAATTGATAGTTACTAGAAGTCTGTACAATCCAAAATTTTCAGACATTGGTTTGCACTATTATAAAAACTAAAATTCAGCATGGCTCATTAGTTTTTTCATAATTTGTATCTCGCTCCCATTCAATTTCTGCTATAAATGTTAGTATTTCATAGCCAACATTATCTTATTATTAAAACAGTGTCATATGCATATATTTAGGTCAAAATTTTAAGGGTTTTTCAGATTATACATATATGTATGAACTATGAAATATAGAATAACATTGTCACTCAGTCAATTATGCTTTAATAAAGACTTACTAAATAATAATAATAATAATGTAGTTAAGAATGAAAGAAAAAAATATATTTTAAAAACTATTACTTTGAAACTTGAAATAATAGTTAGAAATAAAAATAGATTTAAAAAATATTTTTCTGTAATTTTTTAAATTAAGATAAATTTTCTAAAATCGTTTTCATTGTGTTAAACAAGTTTACAATACTATAGTTTTTTAATGCCTGTATAGTATAACCTAGATGTTATGAAGTCCAAGTTCAGCCTGAATTTTCAGAAAATAAAGTAAACCTGGATTTGTCCTTTCCCAAATCTAATCAAATAAAATTGTATTAACTCTTATCTCAGACCTCTGCTGTGTACTTACCAAAACAGAAACTGTCTTAAAAAAATTCTCACATTCTTTCTGTCAAAGCAGGATTGAATAATAGAGATGTGTGAAAAAGATTTTTAAAGTAATATATATTTTAAATGATTTTTACCTTTTTTTCTGAAAAAATAAGAAAATATGTTTGTTATTGAATATTGTAGTCTCACTTGAAATATAAGTATATCAATGTAAAACATACATGATTAAAAAATATCCGATTAAATGTTTGAAATTATAGCATCAAATTTTCTTCAAATGAGTTGGATTCATTACTTATATTTAAAGCAATTTTAAAATAAATAATTTGTAATGTTGTGTTATTTGATTTTATAGTGGAATTGTGAAAATTTATATAAGTTATTTGACTGATCCCATTGAAAAATGTTCTAAAAAAATTCTAACTTTATGATCAGCTCTAATATTTTTATTTATGGATAAAGTTTTAAAATTTTAGTAGGAACACTTGATAAAAGTATGTAGTTTATTTTGGTAGTGATTTTAGTTAAAGCACCTTTATAGTTCTTCCTGTAGTATTTTGGAAGTTTCAAGAAAGAATCAAAATCCAAAAATGTTAAGTTCTTCAATAATTTGTGAGGGAAAAGGGGGGGGGAGGTTAATATTGCCTGTATTAAAGTAGATTTGTGCTTTTATAAATTGTTAGTGATTCAAAGATAAAATTAATAATCATTACAAAAAGTTTTCTATTATTATTTATGAAAACTTATAAGTAATATATTGTAAAATTTAAACCAAGGCATGTTGGCTTTATTAGACATCATTTATAGTGTAAACTGTTACTTCCAAGAAAAATATTTTTTTGTTATTCAGTTTATTCTTTATGACAATGATTTTGATTCATAGAAATTTGATTGCTTGTCTTTTACTAAAGCCTACTTTTGTTTTCAAATGTTTCAGAGGCTCCAGCTAGATCGTGTACGGTTGCATTTAAGCAAGCGAACCACATATACTCAAACTCAGCAGTGTGCTGAACGTCTGCTTCTTTTAGGACAGACTGATCAAGCTGTTCAGCTGTTGTTAGAAACTGAAGCAGAGAACAACAATTTTTATGAAGATTGCTTAAGGTACTAATTATTAGTTCATGAAGTACAGAATAACTAAACGTTTCGAATAGTTTGATTTGTAATTTTCAAAGTTTGTATGATAATAATTATTACTTTATTTTATTATATTTCTGTATTTATCAAAAATCTATACAGATATGTTATAATAATAATGTTATGTACGGTAAGCATGGCTTTTACAGTCTGGGAGTGGTGACTTATCCACCTATCAAGAAATTGTTCTCTAGAAATTCCTAGACTTTTTTTTTTTTTGTGTGTGTGTGTGTGTGGGTTTGTAAAGATAGTGTATGCAGTGAAGATCCACACAATTTAACAACTAAAACAACAAATAACTAATGAAGAAATACAAATAACACCACATATGCTTGAAGATGTCTTTTGTGCCACCCAAGAAAGGTGTATCCCTATCCAAGAAAGGTACAGCGCAACCACAATGAAATGCAAATATTATACCTTGTACTTCTCATTTGTACTAACAAGTTCTTTATTAAAAGCACTTTTCAAGAAAATGTCCAGCCTTTTGAAACATAATAATTTTTTATAATAATTTTACAAGTAAATATATGTAAAAATCATTCATCTGCATATGTTAAAATTTTGCCCCCCCCCCCCCCAAAAAAAAAAAAAAAAAAAAAAATGAAAGAAAGAAAGAAAAATAACACTAATTTTAGGACATTGACAAATAATTTTCTTGAACACTTTTTCTATGCATATGAATCAGTGCAGTGTTCTTCACATTGCTAGATGAGTAGTGGTTTATTTAAAAATAATAGTAACCTTGACGACAATTGCATCAAGGAACATGGAGAGGTTGTCAACAATAGCAGTCAACTTGTTAAGATTTTAAGATGGGAAACACGTAATAGATTATCGTGTTGCTTCTGATACAGCCTAATTTCTAGAATGTGCTAAGTCTGGAAGAATTTCTCATTCTAGTTTCATAAAAATCTTAAAGGATTTTTTTTTTTTTTTTTTTTTTTTTTTTTTTTTTTTTACCCTATCCAATTAAATCTTTGTACTGAATTATACAGATCAAGTTTTTCAAGTGATAAAAATTTCAATTGCCTAAGACCATTATTATTTATTTGTTTAGCTAGTGTTATCAATTTGCTTGACAGAAGCCAAGCTTACTTTATAATCAGAAGTTGGTGCATTTTTTCCTAGGGCCTATTTTATAAAAAGTAAAAGTTATTAAATTTATCATATTTTTCTGAAAAATAAAATTTTGAAATTAAAAATAAAACCCAGTAATCCAAATTCAAACCTACCATTTACTAATTATAAGTCCTTCTGCTAAAATTTTCTTTTCTAGTGAACTTGTTTTATTTATAA
This sequence comes from Maratus speculifer, assembly GCA_964019185.1. Lineage (NCBI taxonomy): Eukaryota > Metazoa > Arthropoda > Arachnida > Araneae > Salticidae > Maratus > Maratus speculifer. The sequence continues at coordinate 165,400,939 of OZ025303.1, forward strand.
ATTCCACGTTTTAAAATTTGACAATATAAAACTAATTAATGAAGAGTATGTTTTTTATGGAATGGAATTTTGTGAAGGAGCTGTTTTAATTAAGAAAAATGTTGCGAAAAATGTATTTTATTTTATTTATTTATTTATTTTTTATTTATTTATTTATTTATTGAAGAAGACATAACCAAATTTCCTTGGATTGACCCTTGATAATAGTTTTATAGTTGAACACAAAATTTTTGAAGCATTATCCTCCCCCCCCCCTTTTTTTTTTTTTTTTTTTTTTTTTTTTTTTTTTTTTGAAAAATTTACTGGAAAACACTGATTGTGCAATGTAATTTAATAATCCATCTTTATAGAATTTTGTTTTAAGCCCCAAATTGTTCTTTTTTTCTTGTTATTATAATATGAGAAAAAATTCATACTTTTAATAATAATAATGTAATATTGCACATGTATTGTAATATAAATTTTATGTTTATTAAAAGACATATAAATAAAAATCTTTGACTAAAAATATTAAAGATTTTCAGCAAAAAACCATACTATTTATTTTATTATTATTATTTTTAAACCTCAAATGTTACTTTAAATATGGTAACCAGACATAGTTACATGAGCATTTGTGATCAAGCTGGCTTCTATGTACAACTATTGGCCACTGCATAAAATCTATGTGCAGCTAATTTGTATTTAAATGTATGAATCAATACATTAAGAATAATGAGTAATTTTAATAATAATTGTTAGTTTTTAAAAGAGTTTTATCTTTTTGAAAGGGTTTTTTTACTTATTGTTTATTCAAAACTTCTTTGCAAATGAGTTAATATTGCAAGTCACACAAGGGTGTGGTATACATGGAGGGAAAAAAAAACTATAATGTAACAAGCAATAAGTGATTTAAATATTTTTAAGTTAAGTAATGTTGTTGAGAAAATTTTGCTTTGATAAAAATGACACTAAAATTTCATATCATAAATATTTATGTCATTCAATATAGTAAGTCAAGTTTTTTTTTTTTTTTTTTTTTTTTTTTTTTTTTTTTATCTTGATTCAAAATTTTAAAGAATATTCCTATTACTATATTTAATAATCAAAAGTTCATCATCATTTTAATTTCTTGTGTTATTTTCAGAGCTTGTCTGATTGCAACTGTGCAGTCTTCTGGAACTTCTCAGTCAATTATTAAACTAGTTTCTACTAACCTAATTGCCAGTGGTAGAATCTCTGAAGGTGTTCAGCTTTTATGCTTGATTGAGAAAGCATCTGATGGATGTCGATATCTGCAAGGAGCAGCTCGCTGGGATGAATCTGTTTGGTTGGCCAAGGTGATATAATTTTGAACTGAATATCCTATACTGATAGATATCTAATTTTTTGCTGATTTAATGCATTTTTTTAATGTATCGATCTTTTATTTTAAACACTGTTTGCTATTATTTCCATATTTTACTTGTGTAGAATTGTTTCCATTCATTAAGGAAATGTAATAATATTTATATATATATATATGTAGATTGATTTATATATCTATAAATCAATATTTTTGGAAATTTTTTAAATATTTCACCATGTTAAAGCTGAATTGGAACATTCCATTAAATACTTTCACAAATACAAAATTATGGAACGGCTTATCAAATGTAAGCATTTGTCAAATATAACCCTTTGCAAATTTGTATCTGAGAATAAATAAGTTGAGAATAGCATATCTTTTATACTTCCAGAATGTGAGAAACTTCTTATTATCATATTGACTTTCTATTATATCACATGATAAAGAAGACTTTTTCACTCAAAATAGAAAGAAAAAAAAAAGTATATATATACCATGTAAACTTATAAGATTTCCTTGTAGAGTACATTCTTTGGATATTCTAATTCATAACATAGAATGTGATATGGATTTTAAAGTTCATAAAACTATGGGGGGGGGGGGGGTTATATGGCATAATTTTGTACTTAAATTAGGCTCTTTTTTTAATATAACTTAAATTTTTTCTAATATTTTTGGTTTAAAAAAAAAGTTTAAAAATTACTCCTGAAATTTGTTACATTCTTTTAAAAACTTTGTAAAAGAGTGGAATTACTCAATAAATTATTTTTTGGCTAATACTGATTTTAAATATTAACCTGACAAGGCTTGAGGTTTGAATCATACACATGAGATGGAATTTTCTTGTATATCATATAATTTACACATGTTAAACACAGATTGTGCTAAATTTTAAACCCATGTCAAAATGGATGAAAGACAAAATAAATTAATAAGGATAGATGGATATTGAAATGATTGTAGCTTGAAAATACAAGTAATATTTCTGCCCCTATAAACTTTCAAAATAAACAATCATTTTAAGAACCTGATTTCAAGTAAAACTGTTACAAGAAAACTCCACTTCACCAACATTTATAGTAGAATGGCAATTCATAAATCATTGATGACCTCATGGAATGCTTTCATATGACAGCAATAGTATAAAACTAGAGTCTAGACTATACAGCAAACCATCTGTTCTTATATGTTCATTGCTAGTGATCTATTAGGTAACTTTGGTATAAAGATTTTGTGACCATTCTATTAATTTTATTAGGATGGGTGAAAGAATCCTGTATCAAGCTACACAAATTAAATTTTGTCATGCACTTTACAAAAAAAAAAAAAAAAAAAAAAAAAAAAAAAAATCAATATTTTGACTAGAAATTAAACATAAAAATAAATTATAATCTGTTTTTTTTCCAGAATAACCTTAAAAAAATTATTATTTTAATTTACATGTTTTTCCATTACAGGGAGGAAAAAACATATTTTCTGGGAAAAAAATGAGTTAATAATTATAGGTAGAATTATGATTAATTAAATAAATAAAATATATTTTCATTATTCCACTAAAATATCTCAAAAACTTATCTTTAAATTTAATTAAAGGAAGATATATATTTTGCACTTGATAGAAATAAAACATGATCTGTAGATTCTGACACTATTATTTTCTTATCAAATAATTTTAAAAAAAATTCTTATTTTGTTGAATATATTTTTCTATTATAAGAATACCTTTTTGTAAACAATAATGAAACCTGCTTATTTCTGGCAGTAAATATAAATCATTGAGTCAGTAAAAATGAATAAAATTATGAATGATTAAGTATGTGAAATCGTTTCATAAAACTTTCTCACAAAAAAAATATATTTAAATAAGGAAAAGAACCTATATGTCTACATTTTGCGAAAACAAAATATTTCAACTATTGAAAATAATGGCAGAATTTATATTTGAAACAATAAAAGAACATTAAAATTTCTTATATTAAAAATTTACATTATTTGAAAAGAAAATATACATTTTAATAGAATACTTTATTAAGATTGGTTGGAAATGGTGCTTATAATAGTTTCGTGCTTTTTTTTGTAAATTTTTAAAAATACCATTTTTATGAAAACTATACCAAATTTTTAAAGAATTAAAATTTGTGAAAATTCAATTATTTACATTAATTTATAAAAGTATTTTTCAGTGTTAACAATTCAAATATGCAATTTATTTTCCTTATGTGAAATAATTTACACAGATAATACTTATGCATTTTATCATGATTTATTTATTTATTTTTGTAAAGTTTCAACAAAAGAATAGTAAACAAATAAAATTGTTATCATAAATAAAAAATATTCTGAGGACATTCTTGGTTATTTAGTTGAATTTACATTTCTAAAATTAAACTACACCCAATCATAAAATAACATTTTTTGTTTAATAAAAATGGAAAAATAACATTAAAAAATACTGTTACTTTCAAATATTTATCTTATGAAATAATGCTTTACGAATCCAAACAAAGCATGGCTTTTGCTAATTATTATTTCATCATTACTTTTAAAAATAAGTTCGCCAAATTTATGCTTCTTTTTTACATTTATGTAGGCTACCCTTCCAGAAAAAGAATGTCAAGAAATTTTGAAAAGATGGGTCGATTATTTATGCTCAACTCTCATGGACCAAAAGGTAAATTAAAATAAAAATTACTTTTAAAGTTTACTCTTGTATTCTGTTTTATTTACTATTTTGTCTTACTTCCAATAAAGAAATATTTAATTTGTCAATAAATATTTTTATTTAAATGTTGCGTATAACTTTTAAACCAGTGCTTCAATTTTAAAAATTCTTTATTTCTTTGATATTCTTTTCTCATTGATTCTGTGTAATTTTTGTTATTTGCTCTTAAAAGAAGAATGTTTGTCTATCTGCTTACTCATGTTGTGACTTTAGTAAAAACATTCTGACAAAATTTAATATTTTTTAAAAATATGAATTAAAGCATGTATTTTTTAAAAATAATCAGTATATCTTACTTTAATAATTTAAAATGTAATTTTCACGATACTCTTTATATGTAATTTGAAAATAATGGTTTTACACTTAAATTTGAATTTTTCTATTTATCTATTTATTTCAGAATAAGGGAGTTTTGGCTCTTCTAGCTATGCATGAATTCTGGAAAGCAATAAAACTATTATATTCCTCTCAAATGGTTGAGAGGGCAGCTTTGTTTTTACAAGCCTGTCTAGAATTTGGTCTTCTTGTAAAGAATGCTGAAAATTATATCCTTTTTCAATATATATATATTTCTAAGTTATCTTCTTATGTTAGTAATTAAATCTGTTATAATAAAGTTCCAAATGCTAATCACTCTTACTATTGTTCAAGGCCATTTCTACCAGTAAACAAACAAGACTAGTCAGCTACTTAGGGCAGCAGTATCTTACAATATGGTGAAAAGGTAAGGGAAACAATTGTTTAAATCAAACAGCAATGATAGTAATAGGAAAAGAACAGGATTTTAACTCTTGCTAACTACAACTAGTCGTTGGAGGCCACCGTAATACTTACCAGTCATGGATAAGCATAGCACAATATATGAAAACATAACACATGTAAACAATTTATAAAATACATTACAATTCGAAAATAAAATATAAACGTATATTTAAGTATTTTTAACACATAATTATTATTATTAACACTCTATTAATGAATTTCTCATGACCCAATTTCGATGAATTGTATGAAATGCCAAACTATTCAAGTAGCACTGAATTGCATAATAGAAACATCCTTATAACTCCAAAAATAATAATCATATTCACTAACGGTTTCTTGCATCGAATTAAGTATTTCATTTCCAATTAAAAGGTATCTTTGAATTGAAATTTGAATGAAATACAGTGTCATGAAAAATCAAAGAATGTGGAAAATAGGATTAGAAATATCTCAACAACTAATTATCCGATTGACTTCGTTTTTTATGCAAAATTTGTGTTATTTTATTGCCTTTTACGTCCACTCCTTAAAATAAAAGAATTCGAAAATTTTTATATACCTTTCATCAGAACGAATTTTTCGAGAGTCCGAAAAAAATAGTTCCGGATAATCGAGGTTACTGATATTAAATAAGCTTCGTCCCATTCTTATATACTAAGCACATACAAAATTTCAAATCTCTATCTCAATTTGTTTGGGAGTCAGAGCGGTTACAGACAGACACACAGACGGACGGACGGCAAAAATTTTTTTCTAAAAATATTTTTTTCGGAATCTCCAGTGTCCGAAACGTGTAAATCCGTCAAAATTTTTTTTTCGATTTTCAAAACGATTGCAAGACTTACCCTATACTATGTATGATGGGTAAGTAAAAAACACCTAAAAGCAGTCTTGCTAGTTGCTACTGCTCATAATACTAAATAAATAAATAAATAATAATAATAATAAAAAAAAAAGACATTTGGTGTGTTGTTGTTTTATTGTTAATGTAGACTCTCAGTGATTTAATCAGTTTTGTTGTATGAGGTTTCGTTAGTATGTTATAAATAAAATAAATATAATATAATATGCTATGAAAAAAAAAAATCCAATTTCATAGAAAATGGATATCTAAGTTTTAGATTTAAACACACATACAAAAAAAAACTTATTAATCTAAGTAAAAATAAATAAATATAGTAATAATAATCATTTACAGGGTTGCCACGCCACCTGGAGAACCGGGAAAACACTGGGAATTTTAAATCTTCTCCCAAAACAGGGAAAATCCAGGGAATTTCTTTAAAAACCTAAAAAATCTGGAAAACACAGGGAATTTGGTAATGGCAAATTACAACATTTCTAATTAGCCTTCATACATGCATATATTTTTTCGCACTCAACATGGAATAAATGCATTGCAGTACAGGGAAAATACAGGGAATTTTTTTTTCAAGATTAGAGTGGCAACCCTGATTTATTTGCATTTAATTAAAAAAAGTAAACTGAGGCCAAAGAAAGCTAGCTGTATTTTCACAATTCTGCATGATTGAATGTATGTTGAGTCTTGTAAATGTAAAAAGTGAATAAAAATAAAAAGATAGTTAAAAAAAGTAATTAAAATCTACATTTAGAGAATTTTTTAAAGTACATAAATTAAGTAATTTTAGGACAGTTCTTGAAATGATGTAATATGCATCTAATTAGTGTCCATTCTAGAAAGGAAAAGACCAGGATGCTAGTCGTTAACATGGGTACTAGTTTTGTAAAAAACACATTATCGAAACAAAAAATAAATTATTGCTATTAATTATGATAAAAAAGGCACAAGATATGTAATTATTAGAAATGACGAATAAAAAAATTTTAATTTTGAGCAATTATTTTAATCAAAAATATTTATATAATTTTATTATAACATAATTGAATGATTATCCAAGTTTTTCTTAAATATATGATCGAATTCTAAAGTTTTTGTGTGCACAGATTTAGAAATACAGTGGTATAGAAAAAAACTTTACTTAAAATCTCTGGGTATAAGTAGTAATGCATTTTACCTATTTTAAAAAGGACAGAATGCTGTTCTCCTTAAAAATTGTCTTAGAAGAGCAGTAAATCTGATCTTTTCAACAAAAAAGGTAAAGTTTTTCCTATTCTGCTACTCTTTAAATACTTTTACCGCAGCCAGTAAACAGTTAAAAACCAGCAAACTTATAAATAAATAAATAAACAACGTTAAAGAGCTTTAGTTTGGTGAGTTCCAGCATGACACCTTGAATTTAATTCATTGGTATATTTGTTCTTCTTTACTATATAACTTTTAACTGACTTAAAACTATAAAAGTTATTCAATTCATTTGTGTATATTTTTAATCCATGTCCATGCCTAACTTTTCAACACACTGTATGATTTTGATGATTTTTTTTTTTTTGTGTAGAAACAGCTTGTTTGTATAATGGCCCCTAATAAAATTTATGATAATTTACAAGTGGCATAATTGCCACCCTGTCTATGGTGTTTTTTGCCAATTACCACATATACAGAATATTTGAATGCAGTAATATTTTGACTTACTTCAGCAATTCATTCTAAGACTAGCGGCATAAGTCAAGGTGCATTTAGGTAAGCAAAAATGGAGAAATAATTAATAAAACTTCTCCAAATTCTAATGTACATATTCTATTGTATTTAAGGATTATGTTACAAACATGTAACATGAGCAAAAAAATGTGTTTGCAATACAAGAATTAGTAATAAATCAATAAATTGTTAACTCACAGTTTATTGTTCTTCTATATGACTCGTTTGAGTCTTAGGAGATGTGAAAAATAATCTTGCAATGAAGTTTGAACAGGCATATATATATATATATTTTTTTTTTATCTCTTTTTGACAGGAAAGTGAATTTTCTGAGCTTTTTCCACACCAAGATTTGCCATTGTGCCAAATCATGACAGAATGTTTCATTTGTAAATAGATGATTAGACTCGCCAAATTGCGAGTGCTCGATCTTTTTGTTTTGTGTGTGTTTGTATCAGTACAGGCTCTTATATACATTAGTGAACCGTTGATGTCACTTATGTTTAATCGTACCACATAATTTGCATTATTTTTAGAGATACTAACTCAACACTATTACAATTCAGCATCAGTCAAAGCTACTGTAAGCATTTCAAATGTCATTTCAGTATTTTTTAATATGTCCAAAAGACAATAGTATTGTTTTGAAATTGCATTTGAAGTGTGGGCTTCAATTAAAGGGTTTAAAGTTCAATTAAAGTTTAAAGGATAAGTTCAATTAAAAGACAAAAAAGTTTAGAAAAATAAAGTTTTTGAGACATTTTAATGTTTATATTTTGAATTTTTCAGAATTTATTGTATGTTATATATTGCCATCATGAGATAACTGGAATTGAAAGTTTTATTTCATAACATTTATTGAGTTAATTCATATTTTAAATTTCTTTCGTAATTGCACAAAACATTTAAAACACAGGTTTTTTTAAGTTTCTGTTGCATATAATTAAATATATGTGAATAACTGATCAATAAACAGTTTTAAAAACTTGGATTAAGGCATATTTACAAAAAAGAGATGTACATTAACCATCTAATTTTCAATGTTTCACGAGAATTTATTTCACTAATTTTTATTTTCATTTGGTGAATTTTTTTTACTTAAGATTAGCCAAATTGCTTACGTTAGTAAAAAGCCAGCAAGAATCCTGTTTGTCACTATCACTTGACTGTTGTGGGAAAGTTCCTTTTCATATAATCAAAAGTCTTCTTTAAAAAGTTCAAAGTGCATCTTTAATTAAAGAAGTTTCGATTCCTAACCAGACAACCTAAATTTGGAGGGAATTAAGTCAGGGTACGGTTGTATGTTGCTATGGTATATAATACAATTTTATATTTTTAAATTTTAAAGTAGTCCTTATTTCATGCACAGTTTTTTACAAATACTTCCAAAACTTTACTGTACATCAAACTTCAGCGATTTATGTTCAATCTGGACAGGAATAAATGGTTGTCACAAAAAATACTTTGATACCACTCTTGTTAAAATATGCCTATAGTGGTTATGCCAAGTGTATGTTAAATAAGTTTAGCATACATGCTACTTTTCCGCGGAAATGCTGAATTCCGCTTTTTCGGTGATGAATTTTGTCATCCCTGGGATCGATGCAAATATGCATTAAAATTTGTTGGCCTTCTTATTGGGAGGGGGGGGGGGGTAAATACAACAAAAACATGAGTACTAATCGCAACAAATTGAGAAAATTTCTTCAAAGGACTGCAGGAAAAAAGGCAAATTTCTCCAAAGGATTGCAAAAAACCTATAAATTCGTCAAATGATCGCTGAAAAAAAATAGTCAGTCAGTTAGCGGAGTTTTCTTCAAAGGATTGAGGAAAGAAAAATGCAATATCGGTCAAAAGATTACTGAAAAAGACGCGGCTTTTGTAAAAGGATTATGAAAAACACTGGAATTTTTATAGAAAAATCGTGAAAAATACTAAAATTTTTTTGAAAAATTTAAGAAAATATTCTAATTTTGTCAAAAAATCAGAGAAAAATATGCAGATTTATTCGAAAGATCAGCGAAATACGAAAATTTTGCCGAAAAATCGAGGAAAATATGCAAATTTTGCTGAAAGATCGCAGAAAATGAGAATTTTGTCATGAGATCGAGGAAAATAGAAGCTTTTTGTAGAAAGATAACGGAAAATAGACGTATTTTGTCAAAAGATCAGTGGAAAATAGCTAATTTTGTCGAAAGATCGGGGGAAAATAAAAGAATTTTCTCAAAAGATCTCAGAAAAGATGTAGATTTTGACAAAAGATCTTGGAAAATATGTAAATTTTGATGAAAGATCGTGGAAAATATGCGAATTTTGGCATAAGATCGCAGAAAATACGCGAATTTTCTCGAAAGATTATGGAAAATATGTGAATTTTGTCAAAAAGGGTGAGTAAAACTGTGAATATTGTTAAAGGATCATGGATAATATAAATTTCATTGAAAAAAGTGCGATTTCGTAAAATGCTCACAAAAACACTAATTTCGTTAAAACGCTGCAAGAAAATGCTAATTTTGTCAAAAGTCCGTGAGGCCGTGAAAGTTCAACTTTTTTTTTTTTGCTGAGCCTATACCATGTCTGGTTTAGAAAAAAGGGTAATTTGTTTGCAAATTTTTTTACAGGTGTTTTGTATTCCCTTAAAATACTACCATTTTATACACTGGATGATACAAGTGGATATTGTTGGTAATCCAAGAGTTAAGAGATAAAGTCATGCACTAAAATTTAATCACTTGAAGTTTGTTTTATTATTATTGGAAAAATTATGTTTCTTGATTATAGAAAAATTATCTTGTTTAATATTTCATAATGTTTAATTTTTAAAGTATGTAAAGAAATTAAGTAAGTATGCCTACTCAGTATCTTTAGACAAAGAAAATTAAACCATGTTTGATTACTACCAGTGGTGTAGTCATAAATAAAACAGAGGGTATACATTCTAAGCAGGGGGTATATGCTCAAGGCAGAAAGTATATCCTAGAATGTATATACTATAGTTTTCTTGAGAAATACAGGGTATATGGTGTTCCTTTAAAAAATCTGGAAGATATATGATGTATACCCTCCACTGCATCCCTGGTTACTACTAGAATTATTTTAACTGTACCATTTAGATATTATTTATCCTTAATTTTATTACCTAAAGATATGGACTCAATATTCAAGGATTATTCAAGATACCTTCTTTCTATCAAAAATAGAACTTCAGCGATATATTACTGCAACCTGGTATCAGATATTGGAGATGATTTGAGAAAGCAATTCCAGTTCATTTCTGAAGATTGAAGAATTATTTGCCACTGTATTATCATTAAAATTATTTATTTTTAATGGTTATTTCATTCCATTTATTTAAATGCTTCTAGATTTTTATTTTTTTACATTATCCAATATTGGATATCATTATAATTATTTTTCCATTTTATGTCTTTACAGGAGCTGTTCTATAAAAATGAATGTTAAATTGTAAAAAATTAAAAAAGAAATATAAGTGTAGCCAAAAATGTTATATATTTTCTCAAGTTATATTACTTCAGGTGTTGTGTGGTGGCCTCATTATTCAGGCTGCATTTTAAAATGTGGGCATTTTGTGAAAACTGTCTCATTAAACTTACATAGTTGAAATCACAGGCACCAAATCAGGGAAAAGCTAATATTTTAAACAGCTTACGTGTGGGCAGGGCTGCCACCAGCAATTATTTTTTAATTCTAATTTGTACTCTTTTATAAAAAACAAAAATTTGTTATGCAGGCTTTAACATTTGTATGAAAAATATAGTACAGAACCATTTATATGGAATAGCTGAGGTCAGATTTATTCTGGATAACTGGTTTTTCCAGTTAACTGGTTGGGCATTAAAGCAGCATCCATTTGTTTAGTTTTTAATGAACATATGTAATTGTAGTATTACTTCTAATTTTAAATTAATAATTAGATTGCTTGAATAACGAATCAGATGCAAGTAAGATCAAAAGTTAAGAGTTTGAAAGAATGTAATTCATGGGAATCCATTTGGAACAAGAACAATTTGGTTTTCTCTGTGCAAAAATTAAAACTTCTAAAATATAACTATATATGTTTCCATCTCAAATACTAGATGTTGTTATCAAATCCTACAGTTGTTTCAAGCAACTGGCAAACTGGCAGTGTATAACACTTTTTTCTATAAAGATTCTAATATTAGTCGGTTAGAAATATCATTCGAGATAATTGGTTTCCATATAAATGATTCCATACTGTTTACTAAAAGAGGTATTTTTTAAAACAGTCGCCTATGGCAGCCCTGCTATAGTTCTCTGCCTAGACTTCATGATTTTTTCAAAACTGTAACGAAGGCAATTTCTGAAACTGATCATTAAGTTGGAAAGTCTGGTGACCCCAAATTTTATAAATGATTGTTACTTTCAGAAATTTTTAAACTATACTTTTATAAATGGCAAATATAAACATGTAATTGGCTAAACTAAAGCTTTTTTGTCAGAAACCACAATGTAAGATAATTTTTTACATATAAAGCAATACAGAAAATTAATAATTATGAAATATTAATTCTATTGTATATCTTTTTTATTTATTTATTTATTTATTTTGTTTTTTTTGGTCAGGGAAGCAGCTTTTTGCTTAAAATATTTTTTAAACACATGAACATAAAATATAAGATAACTTATATTGCACAGGAAGCAGCAAGTTTCTTAGTTCCTTTTCCTCTCAGTGTTTTATAATTTTAAGTCACTTAGGAAGAATAAATTTTACTTTTCATTCAAAATAATCAGAGATAAATAAAAATTAATTAAATTATAAAAATTTACAATGGCTCCCCTGCCTCTACTTCTTTGCCAGCACTCATGGTTCAAATAATATGATTACCTATATTGAATTTTCTTCCATGGAGCTTCTTCACAATGCCATCTAAATATTGTCGACTCATCAAAATTTCTAGAATTGTAAGTTTATTTCATTTAATTGTTTATAGAAATAATTTTCCCAAGTGATAGCATCTCTGAATGAAAATTCAGTAACACTGCTAACATTATTACAGCTTTGTACAGTTTAAAGAAGTAAGTGCAATAAATGTTTCACAGCTTTGAAATGTGATCTAATCTATGGGACCAGCATATCACTTTTAAAAAATTATTTTGAGAAAGCATTTTTTTTCCTGTTTGATAGTATGAATATATTTTCCTTTTGTGTGATTTTACTTCCATTTTTTATTGAAAACGACCTTGTATGAATTGTAATGAACTTGGTGTAAATGACTTGTAATTCTTATATTTATTTAAAACTTGATAGTTGTGATGCATTAGTAAGATGCAGCTAAATTGTATTAATTTATATATTTCTTTAATCATGTTTTAAAAAATTATCAAAGTTTTACTAGTGTGTATTTTAATTTATTGTAATAAAAACTGAGATTTTTTTTAAAAAGAACTAATCATTTAAGTCAGTCTGTATTCATTTAATCATCGAAATTATTATTTTAAGATTGATCATATTTTTCCTTTAAAAGTTTGCCTTTATGTAAAAATGAATGTTGAAAATATTTTATTATTTTTATTGCATAAAAAAATTATTCCCACATTTACATATATCTATTTATAGTATTTCAAAAATACTCATTATTTATTCGTTGCTTGACATTTAATCTATTTATTTTTTTCACTGGATCAAAAAAGAAAGGTTTTTTTAATAATAAACATTTTATTACTTTATACTAAATACTTTAACCCTTTCTGGTACAGTGTGATCAGTCCAGGCACAGCTAATTTTAATTCCAAGTATATTTTGATAAAATTTTGTATTTACAATAAAAACATAAATTAAGGAGTTCTTAATTTCTAAAAAAGTTATTAGTAAATTCTGGTGTGAGTGGATAATTTCTCATTTTACTAATACAATTTACCTTTACTCCAAAGGGTTGAATTAATTACATTTAAATTTATAAAGATTTTTGATATAAGTGTTTTTTAGAAAATCATGTTGATCCAGTCATATTTTTACCTTAATTTTTGTGCATGAACTTAGAAGAGAACCTTTTTATGTGTTTTTATCACCTTTATTCCAGTAATATAAAATGGATTCTGATTTTAAACAAAAATAGGGGTCAACATAGATCTTTGGATGAAAATTTTACCTTATGGGCACCATTCAATGGTTGATGCTTAGTATTTAAACAGATGATTAGAAAAAGCAGTTGAACTAAATAGAAGTTGATTACATCAAGTATACCTATTTCAAAAATTTCAGAGGCCAATTTTTCATCTATACAGTCTATTTCAAAAAGGTCCTATTCTATGTTCATGTTTTTGTGCAATTATTTATAAATTAGTTATTTATTTCCCAACCTTTTTCTGTGTTATGTATATATATATATATGTATATTAGAGCATAAAATCATATTTATTTTCAAATTTATGGATGTTTACACCTATGTATTGAAATTACATTTTGACAACCAAGATATATTCATTTTGTGTAAAGAGTTTTTGCTATAGTATTTATATTTTTAGTGCTTTATATATTAATTTGAGTGTGTATTTAAATACTTCAAGTATTAAGTCTATTGCTCAAATTTGATTCTATGCAAAATTATAGCTTTATGTGATGAAGTGATATAGGAAGCATATTGTTGAATGCAGCTGTTAACTTTGAATTTATTTGGAGTCAAATGAAAAATATGTCAGCAAATGAATGAAAAAAAAAAATAATGTATATTTTTGTGTTTGTGTGTGTGTTAACAAACAATATTAGGACACTGATGTATGATATTGCACATTTTAGTTGAAATTGTTATTTGCATATATATATTTATTTAATCATGTGTAATGTATTTTGTTTTTGTGCAAAATTTCATTTAACATTATTTTAATAAATCAGCTGGGGCAATTTGATAATATATTTATAATTATAAAACAAACCTTTGGTATGAGACTAATATTTTACATAAATATATTTAGTTTGTATAATCAAGGAAGATGCCTTGGATATTTAGTATCCACTGCCAATTAATTTAAAAAAATTTCAAAAGATTTTATTGCTATAAAAATAATTTTCAAAAAATGATAATTCAGTTAAATATTATGTTTATTTTTAGGATGTCATCCTCATTTAATTAATTTTCATTTAATGCGATTTTATCTTATAAGTTTTCACATTAATCAATATCAGTATGATGATTAATCTGATGCATATTATTATGGATTTTTACCTTGTTGGGTGACTCAAAATTATAGGTTCAATTTCATACAGTTGCATTTCATAAACTGTACATTACATGTAAATTAAATAAATTATATTTAATTATACTCATATTAAGATTAGAGGTTCAGGTTCATTGTACAATCTTTCAGCTGCACAGATAATATGAATATATTCTTCTGTTTAATGGAGAATAGCTTGTCTAATTGATGAAGAAGGTCTCCATATGCGCATACTCCGAAAAATCTAAAAAAATTACAGAATGTTTCTCTCATGAGACTATATATGTTTGTAAAAAAATATATTTGCAGAACCTCCATACAGCGTCCACAAAAATAATAATAATAATAATGAAAATTTCGCTATTTGTCAATCAGTTAGCAATGAAATGCAATTTCAAAAAAAAAAAAAAAAAAAAAAAAAATTCTATGCCAAATATTTTTTAAGGAAAAAAAATTTATGCTGAACTTGTTTAGATAATTTAAATAACTTTAGTTTTGTCAGTTTTAATTTGTTTGAAGTATAATTTTGTTATATCATTATTTAACTGTATTTATATTCAAATTTAACCGTGAAAATTTGTGTTTTAAAACAAAATTCATAATTTCAATTAATTAAAATTGTTTCAAGCGCAAAGTCCAATTGAGCATTGTTTATTCAATTTTGTTGCTATGGAAAAATCTAGTTTTATTTTTGTACATACTTAAATGTATAAAAATAACTTTTCTCAATATGAATTTTTATTTATTTTGTACATGAAAATATTTTTTTCGGTGACAAATAAATAACTGCAGCAACACGCAATATATATATATATGTAATACAATACATGTATATAATATATTAAACTCTTTCATTATTTATGTTTAAATTCATGAAATACATTTTACACACATTCTAAAAATCCAACAGTTTTCTGATACTTTAAAAATTGTTTGCTTTTGATGAGGAAAAGTGCTGCTCGCCAAATTGTGTGATCTTTTCACATCAAATGTTTGATATTTATTTGTATTTATAAATTTAACCATCAAAATTTGCGATTTAAAGCAAAATACATAATTTAAATTAATTAAAATTGTTTCAGTTGTCCCCTCCCCTGTTTATGCTGGCATCTTTGCTTTCATAATCATCAATTTTGCCATTTTGTTGAAGATTTAGACTCCTTTGGTTATTTCTCTGAAAGTTACAGAAAAATCACAATCAATATTAAAATATTAATTAATATAATCTTTTGTAAGAATACTTTTTAAAGCATTACCATGTACTATTTTCTTATCAAAGCAATTTTTTCTTCTAAAAATGCACATGTTAGCACCAAATTAAAACCTTGCATGTGTTGATACATAAGTCAAATTGACATTGCTATGGCATTTTTACCTGGAAAGATGAAGTCAATCAATTAAAAAAGTATTTCTGGATAACTGGTTTTTAGATAAATAGCGTCATACAGTTCATTGAAATTCAAATGATCACAGGAAAAATCCATGGTAATTTGCATCAGATTGTAATTCCATAATAAATAATATATAATAGTAGTGAAAAAATGCAAAATACATGCTGTTGATTTTGCAAGTGAAATTATAGTCTGGAAGTCTCCAAACATTGAAAATGTTTGGATAATTTGTGATGCAGTGTCCAATACCAGTATATATATATATATATATATATGTATGCATTTATTATTATAACTTTGAAAGGTAATTATTAAGTAAACTTTCAATGATGAAAATCAATTGATTACTATTGCTACTTGAAAGATACTAATTTTATGTATATTTGTAATTACATTCCTAGTGCTTTTATTAAAATAGAATTATATATTTTTCTATTTATATATAATGTATTTCTAGTCACTAATAAAATAATTGATGGTAAATTAAATTGTGGTGATTATTTAATGCCTAAAGCTTTTATTACTTTGACAAAAAATATGTAATCCTCACAATCTTTGCATCCAAGATTTAGGGATTGACTTTACGTATGAAATATTTACACTATTGTTTCACTTGCCTAAACATCTTTTTGCCAAAATATTTTTTTGTAACTTATGTAATAATTTCTTATGTATGGTTGGCAAGTATACAATCATAGTATTGACAAAATCTTATGACTAATGAATCCACAATGTAATGCTATAAAAAAAAAAAAAAAAAAAAAAAAAAAAAAAAAAAAAATCACTGTTTTATTT
The DNA here is from genome assembly GCA_964019185.1 of Maratus speculifer. Classification (NCBI taxonomy): domain Eukaryota; kingdom Metazoa; phylum Arthropoda; class Arachnida; order Araneae; family Salticidae; genus Maratus; species Maratus speculifer. The sequence continues at coordinate 165,417,696 of OZ025303.1, forward strand.
GCACACAAAATGTTTTGCAAATGAAATCAAAGTTTGTATGTGTAATCCATAGATTACAGGGTTGCCACGTCACCTAGAGAACTTGGAAAACTTAGGGAATTTTAAAACCCCCTCCCAAAGCAGGGAAAATCCAGGGAATTTTGAAAAAATCCTAAAAAATCTGGAAAACACAGGGAATTTTTTCCCTCACTATATCCAAACATAGATTTTTTTTTTTTTTTTTTGGTTTTCATTTTGAAAGTCGAATATTATCTTATGATATTTTTTAAGATAAAAAATAAACCAGTGTTGTTTATTTAAGTTATCCTATTTTATGTGTCCTGTATTTTAATATAAATATTAAATTGAATGGATAAAGTAAGTAACTTTTCCTCTTTTCTTTTCTTTTTCATTTCTGCAATTTTTGTAATATTATGTTCAAGATAATTGATTTTTAGGTAAAATTCTTTAAAATTTTATATTCTTTAAATTATTTGATACAAAGTTTTTAGATATTTTAACATTCATTTACAAACATTTCAACGTACTTTTTAGCAGAATGTTTGAGTATTACTTTACTGTTTTTATTATTATTAATATAAAATGTGGGATTTAATAAAAAGTGTAACAACTTTAAAGGTTTTTTCATTTGCTCATATCATATATTATATTTGTTCAGTTAGTTGTGTAATGGTAAATTATAAGATATCTAATTAGCATACATACACACATATATATTTTTGCACTCTCAACATAGAATAAACGTGTTGCAGTATAGGGAAAACACAGGGAATTTTTTTTCAAGATTAGAGTGGCAACCCTGGATTAATAACTGACAGTAGCATCCCAAATGACAAGGGAAAAACTAATAAGCAACCAAAATTTACCTATATATTTATTTAATATCTGAATACACTCTATACTTTTAATATCTTTTTTTCACTAAATAGGTACATTGGTAAAAGTCGCACATACAAATATTTATTTTTGAAATTCAGGATGGCAGTAATGTGAAGAGTAAAAAAAATTGCATTGTAATTCATATATATTGTTAGAGTATACTACAGCTTCGTTTGTGTTTTAATCCCAATTATATCACATTCAAATGATTAATAACATTAAAGAGAAATAACATATTTTACAATAACTTTGTTGTATTTATATTGTTCACCCATATTTTGTGTAAAATAAAATCATAAAACTTTTATTAGAAACTCAAGCATACTACATTTAAAAGTAAAATAGATACTTAATAGCAAGAGCAAGTGTATTGTGTGTATGAAAAATGTCTTACCCATTGTCAATTTAAAAAAAAAAAAAAAAAAAAAAAAACCCTTTGAATGAAAACTAGCAAAATTTTATTAATTTTAATTTATCATATTTTATTTGCTTTTAAAAATGTTACTGGAAAAATAAATTTATAGATTTCAAGAAAATATGTAAAACAATTCTGATGAGAGAACTGAAAGACTCATTGATAGGAAAGATTTCATATGATTTCACTTAAATAAGAGTCTAGTTACAGAAAAGTACTTTATTTTTCTTTTGTTACTTTCTGAAATATCATAATTTTTTTACTATGAGCTTGAATCTTGCATGCTGAAAGGCTATTTTTAAGATTTTTGTATTTGATAAATAATATAGGTTCAAAACAATCATCAGATTTAAAAATTAGACCAACTTTAAATATATATATATATATATATATATAGAACCATTAGATAATACTACAAATCAACATCAATATGTGGAATAACTTGTTAATGACAAATTATGTCAAACAGAGGAGTTGTCAAAAATTGGAATAATATTGGAAATATGGTGTTTAGCTTGTTATCAAGGGCAATGCTAAATAGACACATTAATTGCGATTAATTTCTGAATAGAAATCAGGATAAGCGTAAAAACGATTTCGATGTTGCCCGATCAATCGCAGTTGAGAACATAATTCAAAGAAAAATATTAGAAAAATAATAAGACAATAATTGAATTATCAATATATTAATTGCATTGGAAAAACTATTTCAAAAAAAAATATTATAAAAATAATTAGACTATAATTGAATTATCAAAAAGATAAACTTACAAATATCAATCGCTACCAGTTTTATTCCCATTGAGAACATATATCAAAGAAAAATTTACATAAGACAATAATTGAATTATCATAGATTAATTTCAATGGAAAAACTATTTCAAAGAAAAATAATTAGACAATAATTGAATTAACAAAAAGATAAACTTACAAATATGAATTGCTACCATGTGAGAGCAATCACATTTAGCATTCAGTCACATAAGACAGTTAACAACGAAGTTATATCAGAAAGCAAAAAGATATAATTTATGATATATAATTAAATTAACTATTATGAAAAATAATTAATTACAAAACATAAGTAGACAAAAAATTTTTATGAACTTAATAAAAATAGTTAAACTATTTTATACTAATAGCAAGTTTTAATTTATAACTATAGAATTACTTTAAATCGATTAAATATCGATGAATATTTACTTCATGTAAAATAAATACGAATTTACTACACAGAGTGCCATCTTTAGTTTCTAAACACAATAAATTAATGCAAAAATTGATTAACTCTGTAAAAACAAAATTTTACAAATTACGATACTTATTTGTCTAATACAGGGTTGGAAAAAAACCAGGTCTTTTTTAAAAAAACATAAAACTGATTTTTATTTTTTTGTTTAAACTAGGTTTTTTGATTTAAACCGGGTATCTATTTTTAAACAACCTACATACAGTGGATTATGTAGATAATAGAAAAAAAATCCTATTTCAATTTAAACAGTTATTCCTATACATAAAAAAAAATTGACCAAGGCCCACTGTATGAAATACGTACTGCAGAAAAAGTGTTAAAAGTAGAAAAATTTATATACAATAAATTATAAGTCTTAAATTATAAAGAAAAATAAGAAAATATCTTTCGACTTTTTTGAAAAGATATATATATATTATTTATTAGCCTCCAATGCTATTTCTTTCAGAGAAGCTAAGAAGTGTCGGGTCAAAAATTGTGGCACATCAAACATAAGTATTTTACTTACCTAGCATAAGTAGCATAGGGTGTCCTGCAATTGTTTTGAAAATAAAAAATAAAAAAATTTTGACGTATTTACACGTTTTAGATACTGGAGATTCCGAAAAATATATTTTTAGAAAAAAAAGTATTGCAGTCCTTTCTGTCTGTAAACGCTCTATCTCACGAACAAATGGAGATAGAGACTTAAAATTTTGTATATACTTCTTAGTAAGTAAGAATAGGACGAAGCCTATTTAATATCAGTAACCTCGATTATCCAAAACTATTTTTTTCGGACTCTCGAAAAAAAAAAAAATCTTGACAGATATGCATGTTTCAGATACTGGAGATTCCGAAAAACATATATATATTTTTAAAAAAATTGCCATCCGTCTGTCTGTCTATAAACACTCAATCTCACAAACAAATGGAGATAGAGACTTAAAATTTTGTATGTTCTTACTTAGAAAGAATAGGACGAAGAGTATTTAATATCAGTAACCTCGATTATCTGGAACTATTTTTTTCGGCCGCTCAGAAAAGAATTTAGACAGATTTACACATTTCAGATATTGAAGATTTCGAAAAACGTATTTTTAGAAAAAAAAAAAATTGCCGTCCGTCTGTCTGTCTTTCTGTAAACGCTCTATCTCACGAACAAATGGAGATAGAGACTTAAAATTTTGTATGTACTTAGTAAGAATAGGACGAAGCCTATTTAATATCAGTAACCTCGATTATCCAAAACCTTTTTTTTTTTGGAAGCTCGAAAAAAAAAAAAAATTGACGGATTTACACGTTTCAGATACTAGAGATTCCGAAAAACATATTTTTAGAAAAAAAAAATTGCCGTCCATCTGTCAGTCTGTAAACGCTCTATTTCACGAACAAATGGAGATAGAGACTTAAAATTTTGTATGTACTTAGTAAGTAAGAATAGGACGAAGCCTATTTAATATCAGTAACCTCGATTATCCAGAACTATTTTTTTAAGACTCTCGAAAAATTCGTTCTGATGAAATATACATAAAAAACCTCTATCGATTTTTTTTTTTTCTTTTAACGGAGGCGAAACTGAATTCTGCAATGGCAGAATCTACATTCAACTTGTTTATTTATTTTATTTTTTGCCACAATGCCTACATACAGTGGGTTATGTAGATAATAGAAAAAAAAATCCTATTTCAATTTAAACAGTTATTCCTATACATAAAAAAAAATTGACCAAGGCCCACTGTATGAAATACGTACTGCAGAAAAAGTGTTAAAAGTAGAAAAATTTATATACAATAAATTATAAGTCTTAAATTATAAAGAAAAATAAGAAAATATCTTTCAACTTTTTTGAAAAGATATATATATATTATTTATTAGCCTCCAATGCTATTTCTTTCAGAGAAGCTAAGAAGTGTCGGGTCAAAAATTGTGGCACATCAAACATAAGTATTTTACTTACCTAGCATAAGTAGTATAGGGTGTCTTGCAATTGTTTTGAAAATCAAAAATAAAAAATTTTTGACGTATTTACACATTTTAGATACTGGAGATTCCGAAAAATATATTTTTAGAAAAAAAAGTATTGCAGTCCTTCTGTCTGTCTGTAAACGCTCTATCTCAGGAACAAATGGAGATAGAGACTTAAAACTTTGTACGTACTTACAACGAAGGTCTCCATTGGGGGCATACTCAGAATTTTTTGAAAAAAATACGAATTAAACTACTCATGTAGGTAATAAAGGATCAGTGAAAATTAGCGTCAGAATTACATTATTAGATATGTAGAAAAATAAAATAGTTTGGAATAATTGGCATGAAAAGCTGAAATCGACGCGGGATTTGGCGAGCAGTGCATTTCCTCGCCAAAAGCAGACGATTTTAACGAATCTGAAAATTGATTTTAATTGACTTCACTGTTAAAAATCTGCAGCATTTACTGCAATGTCACTCCACTACTTTTATAGAATATCTCTCTTCTGACCAATGAGAATGCTCCATAGCACGGTGAATTGACAGTGTCATACACTGTTAAAAATCTGCTGCATTTTGTTGCAACGCACTCCACCATTTGTATATAATATCTCTATTCCAACCAATGAGAAAGCTCCATTTCACGGCCAAGTAACCGTTTTCTATACAAGCAAGGGAGTGTGTTGCAACAAAATGCAGCAGATTTTTAACAATGTATTTTTCAATTTGGAACAATTCTAATCAATTTAAATTGTGTTTTAAATGATAAAATATATTAATTTCATTTTGTTATAAGTACATATAAACGTATATGACAAAATTACACTTAAAGTAAAGTAAAAATGCAAAACTAAAATTACTTAAACTAAACTTATTTAAATAAATTGAACATAGAAAGTTTTTTCTTTAAAACGTATTCGAAGCGTAAAAGCGTATTTTTCAAAATTTCATTTTTTCGCCAACCAGAGATAAATCGCCAAATAAACGAATTTTTTATTATTTTTTTACGGACGTTATAAGGAGGTTCCGGCGAAATTTTTTTTATAAACATATATAACTATATGAGAAGAACATTCTGTAATTTTTTCAGATTTTTCTGAGTATGCCCGTATGGAGACCTTCCTTGTTAGTAAGTAAGAATAGGACGAAGCCTATTTAATATCATTAACCTCGATTATCCGGAACTTTTTTTGGACTCTCGAAAAAAAAATTTGTTAGATTTACACGTTTCAGATACTGGAGATTCCGAAAAACATATTTTTAGAAAAAAAATTGCCGTCCGTCTGTCTGTCTGTTAAACGCTCTATCTCACGAACAAATGGAGATAGAGACTTAAAATTTTGTATATACTTCTTAGTAAGTAAGAATAGGACGAAGCCTATTTAATATCAGTAACCTCGATTATCCAAAACTATTTTTTTCGGACTCTCGAAAAAAAAAAAAATCTTGACAGATATGCATGTTTCAGATACTGGAGATTCCGAAAAACATATATATATTTTTTAAAAAATTGCCATCCGTCTGTCTGTCTATAAACACTCAATCTCACAAACAAATGGAGATAGAGACTTAAAATTTTGTATGTTCTTACTTAGAAAGAATAGGACGAAGAGTATTTAATATCAGTAACCTCGATTATCTGGAACTATTTTTTTCGGCCGCTCAGAAAAGAATTTAGACAGATTTACACATTTCAGATATTGAAGATTTCGAAAAACGTATTTTTAGAAAAAAAAAAAAATTGCCGTCCGTCTGTCTGTCTTTCTGTAAACGCTCTATCTCACGAACAAATGGAGATAGAGACTTAAAATTTTGTATGTACTTAGTAAGAATAGGACGAAGCCTATTTAATATCAGTAACCTCGATTATCCAAAACCTTTTTTTTTTTGGAAGCTCGAAAAAAAAAAAAAATTGACGGATTTACACGTTTCAGATACTAGAGATTCCGAAAAACATATTTTTAGAAAAAAAAAATTGCCGTCCATCTGTCAGTCTGTAAACGCTCTATTTCACGAACAAATGGAGATAGAGACTTAAAATTTTGTATGTACTTAGTAAGTAAGAATAGGACGAAGCCTATTTAATATCAGTAACCTCGATTATCCAGAACTATTTTTTTAAGACTCTCGAAAAATTCGTTCTGATGAAATATACATAAAAAACCTCTATCGATTTTTTTTTTTTCTTTTAACGGAGGCGAAACTGAATTCTGCAATGGCAGAATCTACATTCAACTTGTTTATTTATTTTATTTTTTGCCACAATGCCTACATACAGTGGGTTATGTAGATAATAGAAAAAAAAATCCTATTTCAATTTAAACAGTTATTCCTATACATAAAAAAAAATTGACCAAGGCCCACTGTATGAAATACGTACTGCAGAAAAAGTGTTAAAAGTAGAAAAATTTATATACAATAAATTATAAGTCTTAAATTATAAAGAAAAATAAGAAAATATCTTTCAACTTTTTTGAAAAGATATATATATATTATTTATTAGCCTCCAATGCTATTTCTTTCAGAGAAGCTAAGAAGTGTCGGGTCAAAAATTGTGGCACATCAAACATAAGTATTTTACTTACCTAGCATAAGTAGTATAGGGTGTCTTGCAATTGTTTTGAAAATCAAAAATAAAAAATTTTTGACGTATTTACACATTTTAGATACTGGAGATTCCGAAAAATATATTTTTAGAAAAAAAAGTATTGCAGTCCTTCTGTCTGTCTGTAAACGCTCTATCTCAGGAACAAATGGAGATAGAGACTTAAAACTTTGTACGTACTTACAACGAAGGTCTCCATTGGGGGCATACTCAGAATTTTTTGAAAAAAATACGAATTAAACTACTCATGTAGGTAATAAAGGATCAGTGAAAATTAGCGTCAGAATTACATTATTAGATATGTAGAAAAATAAAATAGTTTGGAATAATTGGCATGAAAAGCTGAAATCGACGCGGGATTTGGCGAGCAGTGCATTTCCTCGCCAAAAGCAGACGATTTTAACGAATCTGAAAATTGATTTTAATTGACTTCACTGTTAAAAATCTGCAGCATTTACTGCAATGTCACTCCACTACTTTTATAGAATATCTCTCTTCTGACCAATGAGAATGCTCCATAGCACGGTGAATTGACAGTGTCATACACTGTTAAAAATCTGCTGCATTTTGTTGCAACGCACTCCACCATTTGTATATAATATCTCTATTCCAACCAATGAGAAAGCTCCATTTCACGGCCAAGTAACCGTTTTCTATACAAGCAAGGGAGTGTGTTGCAACAAAATGCAGCAGATTTTTAACAATGTATTTTTCAATTTGGAACAATTCTAATCAATTTAAATTGTGTTTTAAATGATAAAATATATTAATTTCATTTTGTTATAAGTACATATAAACGTATATGACAAAATTACACTTAAAGTAAAGTAAAAATGCAAAACTAAAATTACTTAAACTAAACTTATTTAAATAAATTGAACATAGAAAGTTTTTTCTTTAAAACGTATTCGAAGCGTAAAAGCGTATTTTTCAAAATTTCATTTTTTCGCCAACCGGAGATAAATCGCCAAATAAACGAATTTTTTATTATTTTTTTACGGACGTTATAAGGAGGTTCCGGCGAAATTTTTTTTATAAACATATATAACTATATGAGAAGAACATTCTGTAATTTTTTCAGATTTTTCTGAGTATGCCCGTATGGAGACCTTCCTTGTTAGTAAGTAAGAATAGGACGAAGCCTATTTAATATCATTAACCTCGATTATCCGGAACTTTTTTTGGACTCTCGAAAAAAAAATTTGTTAGATTTACACGTTTCAGATACTGGAGATTCCGAAAAACATATTTTTAGAAAAAAAATTGCCGTCCGTCTGTCTGTCTGTTAAACGCTCTATCTCACGAACAAATGGAGATAGAGACTTAAAATTTTGTATATACTTCTTAGTAAGTAAGAATAGGACGAAGCCTATTTAATATCAGTAACCTCGATTATCCAAAACTATTTTTTTCGGACTCTCGAAAAAAAAAAAAATCTTGACAGATATGCATGTTTCAGATACTGGAGATTCCGAAAAACATATATATATTTTTTAAAAAATTGCCATCCGTCTGTCTGTCTATAAACACTCAATCTCACAAACAAATGGAGATAGAGACTTAAAATTTTGTATGTTCTTACTTAGAAAGAATAGGACGAAGAGTATTTAATATCAGTAACCTCGATTATCTGGAACTATTTTTTTCGGCTGCTCGGAAAAGAATTTAGACAGATTTACACATTTCAGATACTGAAGATTTCGAAAAACGTATTTTTAGAAAAAAAAAAAAATTGCCGTCCGTCTGTCTGTTTTTCTGTAAACGCTTTATCTCACGAACAAATGGAGATAGAGACTTAAAATTTTGTATGTACTTAGTAAGAATAGGACGAAGCCTATTTAATATCAGTAACCTCGATTATCCAAAACTTTTTTTTTTTGGAAGCTTGAAAAAAAAAAATTGATGGATTTACACGTTTCAGATACTGGAGATTCCGAAAAACATATTTTTAGAAAAAAAAAAATATCTGTCAGTCTGTAAACGCTCTATTTCACGAACAAATGGAGATAGAGACTTAAAATTTTGTATGTACTTAGTAAGTAAGAATAGGACGAAGCCTATTTAATATCAGTAACCTCGATTATCCAGAACTATTTTTTTAAGACTCTCGAAAAATTCGTTCTGATGAAATATACATAAAAAACCTCTATCGATATTTTTTTTTTTTTTTACGGAGGCGAAACTGAATTCTGCAATGGCAGAATCTACATTCAACTTGTTTATTTATTTTATTTTTTGCCACAATGCATTTTTTCTATGTTTGCTTACTTAAGATAAAATTTATAGCTTATTAACAGATTACATAGAAAAATATTGAATTTGGATATGATATTAAAGTAAATATCATGTTCATCTACTTAAATAAAAAATAGATGGATATTTGCAATTGAAAAGAACATAACATTAATATCTTGGTAGAAATTAATAAATATCCAAGTAATTTTATTAATAATTTTTCAGGCAGATTCATGCTATATGTGCTTTATTGATACAAAAAAATATCATCTGAATCTCATCTATTGTTTATCATGAACAACATTCTTCTAACTGTTAATCATGAACCTATTTGTAATACCAGGACAAATGAGTGCATGTGCTCATTTTAAGATTGCAATGTTCCTAGCATCTGATTTTTTATGCCACTAATTGATGGTCTTTATAGCAGTGATAGTTTTTGCACCAAACGGATAATGTTATATGCCCAAAAGAGAGAAAAACAGGAAAAAATTTCAAGAAAAATGTGCACTGAATATCCTGTATTTTGTAGTATTGAACACTTTTCAGAAAAATGTCAATATAATAAATTTCAATTCAAACTAGAAATGTAGCATAAACATATATAACTTATTTTATTTTTATTTTCTTTCTATGCTTTATTGTAAAGTAATGATAGTTTGAAAAACTTCACATATGTATAGTTGTTTACTTTGAAACTTGTTTCTGTTTGTACAGTATGCATTAACTTTTATTTCATCTCCTTATATTACATGTAATTACTGTGTGACATCAAAAATCTGGCAATTTAAAAAATATGTCTCTTTTTTGTATATTTTTGACTAGTAGGAGAAAGAAAAATAGTATTGTATATGAATTAAAAAATTCGAGATCGAAAGTGATGGATTATTAGACAGCAAGAATGCAAATACTGTGTCAAATAGAGCTGATAACGCTGGTATGAGGATAGTTGTTAGAAGAAAAGGCGTTACTGGAAAAATGCATAAATTTCACTCAAAAATTAATATCTGCCTTAGAGAAAAAGACTATTTTCAAAATTGATATTCTTCACTTGTATAAATTAAGATAAATATTTGTTAAAAAGCAAAAAAAATTATATTAATATTTTGGAAATTACATAAAAAGCTAATGACTGCTGATTATTAGATTATTATTATTTTTTTTTTCTTGTAACATAGAAAATTTTTAATTATTTTTTGTTTTTCTTATAAATGTATGTCAAATAGAGGCCCAAAAACACATGTATTCAATGGGCTCCCTTATACTATCACAAAAAAATTCAACAATTTTTGTATTAGAATATGGTTATGCTTATAAGCAGGTCAGATTCTGGGAGAAAAGTTCTAAGCCACAGAGCTTTTTGACTGATGTAAGCAAACTTGATGTATGATCAAAAAATCATTTAAAGATAAATTGCAAAATTTCTAGATTGAGTGAATGTGTTATTCGCCAGATATGCAGAAAACAAAAGTTGCAATTTGAAAAAAAATGGGAATCTACATTATTGCCATTCAAGTAAATTCCAAGGAAGATAATTGTGAATCATTTAAAAAGTGTGTGTAAAAATAAAAGAAATTTGATGAAATATTCATTATCACTTGCATTCTTAATGCCATCCATAGCGATATTAGTATTTCTATGGATGGCATTAAGAATGTAAGTGATAATGAATATTTCATCAGATCTTGAGTCTGATTTATATGACAAAGAAGCAACAAGATGAGACTTCATACAACTGCTTGGAGATTCAAATACAGTAGACTCCCTCAAATCCACACTCCTAAAATCTGCAACTCTAAAATCCGCACATAATTTACGAATGTAAACAATGAAACATTCAGTTCAGATGTAGGTGCAAAATTTGACTCTTTTTTTTAGTTTTATATCAATTCCATACATTTTTTTAATTTGTAATTTTGTTAAGGTTATTGAATTCATGTTTTTGCATAAAGAAAGAATAATTTATTTCTAAGCTTCGCTATTTTATGATCCTGATGTGAATTAGTAATGTACTTTTGTGAAGTAAGTTTCATTGAATAATTTAGGAAAAACAGATTTCATCTCTATAATGATTATTTAATTGTTCATTATTGATTATTAACTTGACCTTTGCTTTTAGTAATTTAATCATTTTAAAAATTATCTAAATTTTTGTTATTTTAGTTTATTACTTATTTTGATATTTAAGTATACTGTAACCATTCATTATACTTTTGATTTCATTATTAATTACATTGAAATTGCTTTTAAAAAAATGTAAACAAAGCAATGACCAGAAATCTGCAAAATTCTAAAATCTGCACAACTTCTGGTCCCAAGCTGTGCGGATTTGAGGGAGTCTACTGTAATTCTAAATTTGAAACTTTCATTTGATGTTTCTTAATTTTTTATATACGGTAAAATCCTGATTGTACACCCCCCAACAAGTAGAAAATAATGTTATTTTATTTCCCTGAAGATGTAAGTTAGAAAGAAAAAATAATAATAAGTTAAAAATAATAGTAATAGAGAATAGATACAAAAAATTCTTTTTAGTTATTGAATTAATTTTAAATATTAAATAAATGAAAGAAAGTTTAATGAAATTAAAAGAAAAATATTTATTTCATTAGTCTTGTTGGGTTGTATAAAATCCAGATTATTAAACCAATTTTTTTTTTTCAAATGCAAATTGACTTAAAATTAAAAAAAAAAAGATTAAAAATTTAAATAAAGAATAATTAATCTAAACAATTACGTTTATTATTATTTTGAAAATAAGGGTTTTTATTATTTTTTTGGAAAAAGGGGGGGGGGAGGCCTACTTTCAAGATTTTACATAATTATTTTTGTTTGATTAGTTTTTTTTAATTAAAAATGCAATTTTTCCTAAAATATATTGGAACTTTTTAAGGTCAGTGTATATGTGAATAGGCTTATATATTATTAAACTCATACTAGAATATTGTAACACAATAACTGGGATAAATTTAGTAAAATGTATCATTTCTCTAAGACAAATATATTAATGTCTCTGTCATGAAAATAAAAAAGAAATCAATAATTATCAAAGTAAGAAATTTATTTAAAATTTGTACATTTTATCCAACCATTGTTCTTTTCCTTCCCCTTTGACGTACTTCTTCTAATTTATTAAGGACAGCATTTGCCTGCCCTACTGATAAGTATCCTTTCATAATTGCTTTGAAAAAATCATCAGAATCAGGATGTGAACTTGATATGGCACGTTCTAAAACATAAAGATCTACAGCTTTATCTTCTATAACAACATCTCTCTTTGAGAGGCCAAAATCAATCATAAATAGATCAAAAGGTTTTTCTAAAAATATGTTGGATATATCATCTTTTTTAAGCAACATATTAGATGTTGTCAAATCTCCATGAATTAAACTGTTTTTATGCATTAAAGCAATGACAGATCCAATCTTGTGAGCTAATGTTGAAAGAGATGTAATACCATCTACACCTTCTTTTTCATAATATTCTATCAATAGCTCCTTCACAGTTGTAGCATTATTGATTTTTTCCAAAATTATACAACCAGTCTGCAAATCTGCAAAATAAACTGCAGGACATTTTACTCCAATATCAAAACATCGATTTAAAGCTCTAACTTCAGCTCTTGTTCTCTCAGCTGTAAGGATTTTATCAAGCTCTACATGGCGGTACTTTTTCTGGAATCTTTCTTTCAAAATGGCTTCTTTTTCTAAATATTTACCTTCATAAATTTTTGCCTCAGACCCCTGAATTTTCATTATGAAGTTTTCTTTTAAATCATGAGGGCAAGTAAAACATCTCTTTGTAACAATGTCAGCAGGCATGTTTTTCATTTCTATAGTGAAAGAAAAATAAGTAAATTTTAAAATTTTATGAAACTGTTAGTTAATAGTTTTTGATTAGTAATAACATATGTTTAGAATGACTTTTAAAAACTCAGAAAAATATGCAAATGAATTTTGGGATCAATAATTAAAATAGCCCCCCTTGTTATACCATTAATTCAAATAAAGGTCTTTTGAATTCTTTTTTCTAATGTTTCTGGGAAAAAGAATATAAAAGCAGTTATACTTTTCCTTAAAAGTAGCTTTATATGCATGTTGATTCCAATATGCGACTCTGTCATAAAGTTTCATTTAAAAAAAAGAACTGGAACCATGTGTATAGAAAAAGAATTTAATATATTGAGCTTTTAAAATCTTTTCTTTACTTTATAAACACAAAATATTTTAATTTTATAATTACTTCAAAATTTAATCTGCTGATTTTTAATACCCAAAATGTGTGATGTCACATTTCTTCTCTTCCCCTTGTCACAATCTCATGAATTCCCCCCTTCCCTCCTTCTTGAAGTGTGACATCATTTGTGGACAGGCCCTTAGTTAAATTTCATGCTCACAGCTCAGAGACTACAAAGTTCCAATATAAATATTGAAAATGTAATTTTTTTTTAACCATCTAATCAAAGATAACAAAGAAAAACAATAGATTTTTTTTTCTAAATAAATAAATGTAAATAAAAAGATGTTTTTTTTTTTTTTTTTTTTTTATTGATTGAAAAATAAATCACAAAATTTTTATTTAAAACCTCTATTACTGCATGCAAATTTTTCCTCCATGTTATGCATTGCATTTTATTTATTGCTATTTATAATGTACTTCGTTTATAATGTGCCATATTTTCTAGTTCCCTTAAAGAACGTTATAACAGGTGTCGACTGTAAATCGTAAATATCAGATTATATCAAAATATCTAATTTTTTTTTTTTTTTTTAAATATGATATTTACATTACAAACCTGGTAAGCGGGGATCTATTTAGAAAGAGCAACTGGTGTCCTTTAAACAATCCTTCACAATTTTTTCCACTTATGGCAATTTAAAAATAATTTCTCTTAAAACTAGACATTTCAGAATTTTTTTCAATCTCCAAACTGAATTGTTTGCAAATGTAATGATTTTAAAAAACCTGTTGCATAATAGTTGAAATCATCAATGAATCTATTATCTAGCTTTATATATGTGCGGGGGACCTACTCAATAATATCTAAATAAGAGCTTAAATTTTATGATAGTTTCTAATCCACAAAATTCTGATTACAAGCAGCTTTACAAATAGGGCAGAGTGGGACAGTGGGAGGAATGGACAGTAAGTTTTTCTCTTTGTATATAATTCTGAACATTTCATCAATCACACACAAGATGAAGCAATGGTAGCCCAATCTTCAGTTGATAAAAATTGTTGATCTGCATATGCTTGCAATTCTATAAAAGAATAGATTATTTCAAGAATCAAAAGTAAATTTGCTTCATATATTTTTTATGCTTTCTGTATATTAATGACTTGTTTATGCATAGATGTAATAATTTCCCTATTTATGGAACATTATACTGTATATTATCAATAATGTAAACTGAGCAATTTGTTTATACAAAAAGCATGAATTTTCATTCACAAAGCAACGAAGTAGGGAGGAATGAGACATGTCAATAAAGGCAGAAATGGAACATATTTTAATTCCTTTTTTTAATAAGATGAATGTAAATTGCTAACATGGAAACATTTTTAGAGGATAATATATTAAATTGTAACATTGATAATATATTCATTTACTTCACAATGTAAATAAATTGAAATGATGATTTTTTTTTAATACCATCTATGATTGACAATTCTGAATTTTCATTCTAGCAATGAAGAGACATTGAATTTTACATTGTTACACATTATCAACTTACAATCTTTATTTGATTCTATATCTAGCCGACACTAGACTATTTGTGCTCTATAGTCAGTATTGTATAATATAGATGCACATGCGCACGCTGTGTGCAGAAAATTGTAAGAAAGAAATTATTATTTTTGTAACACCTTTTTAGTACTAAAAATATTCACCCAATATTATGTACGAGTTATTTACTGTTAGCGCATGATCAATAGCAGGTCCGATTTTCGAATTTTCCAAAAACTTAAAGCATTTGACACCGAAAATTTAAATGCATCAGAATTTTGACAGGTACTTGTCGTAAAAAATCAATTTTGTCAATCAATTGAAGAAAATATTTCCAATTTCGTTAAAATATCATGAAAAAATAAATGAATTTAGTCAAAGTTCTGCAGAAAAAATATAAAATATCATCTAAAAATATAAATTCTGTCAAAAAATCTTGAAAAAAATAAAAATTTTGTCAAAAGTCCTTGAAAAATCATGCAAAAAACCCGCACATTTCAACAGAAGATTACATTAAAAAACTCTTGTTTGATTAAAAAAAAAAAAAAAAAGAAAGAAAAAAAATGTTGCTTTACCCTCTACATATTGAAATTTTTGTTTTTGTATCAAACAAAGTTGATTTTTTTACTTTTGTAAAAAGTGTCCCACAGCACCCCACTCTCCCCTGTATATATATTTGCCAAATTTGCAAAAGCAGCATCATGTGATGAAAAATCCAAACAGATCGCTGGCAAGACAATTAAATGCTACCTCTTTTGTTAGAAAAGAAAATTCATGAGCAAAATTATTTCAATAATATAGCAATTAGCGAAATTGGTAAGGCGAATTTAATATAAAATTGGAAAATACATTAATTTGTATAGCTTTAATTTTTGATTGCTGTTAGAAAATATCTTTTTCTTAATAATATGCATTAATATATATATTTTTAAGTATAAATCCATACAAACAAACTTTGCAAAGAAAATGTAAGCAGATTTCGGTGAAAAATTTAGTTGAAAACAATCATTGACATATCTAAAAATGTACCTGTTTTAAAACTTTCATTTAAAAAAATTACTATTTTCAATATTAAGAATCTAAAACCTGAACTAAAACATAGTTTGGGCCTAAGCAGGAAAGCTGTATCATAACTAAATACACAGGGAATTAAAATTATAACTGTAAGAAGGAGGGCGGGTGTAATATTTTAAATCAATTTTCAATTCTTAAATAATGAAAGATTTGAAAGTGATAATATTTAGAATAATGCCAGAACTACTATAACTTGTTTATTTTAAATGACACCATTTGTATATTTGAAAAACAGTACTATGTAAGTAGGATATGTGCAATACAATTTAAAATTGTTTTTCAAACTAAATTTTTATCAAAATAAATGAGAAATAGAATTTATCGAAAATCATAAGTTTAACAAATTAGATCAACCACATGATTTTGGTAAATAGACAAGACATAAAGAACTATAATTTAGTTCATATTTTTGGTACTATATTCAAAAAATTATTTAAAAAAAATTTAGAAAATGTCTAATTAATCGATCACTCCTTAGATATATACATATTATAACCATAAAAACAATAAATAATGCAATACATTTAAGAAAAACCCATTTTAAAATTGTTTTCGGCCTGCGACAAAAGGTATATGGTCAAAAGATCGAAATAAAAAAGAAAACAGACGCGATTTATTCAGTAAGTTATGAAATAAGGTATGAAAGATAATGAAAAGGTTTCCATTCAGTTAAAAATTTTCGATTTTACAACGAGCTAGCAAAATTTAAAAAAAGTTTATTCTATTTCATTTATCACATTTAACTTTATAAAAATTTGCACTATTTTTCATGAAAAACATATAAAGGAAAAATAAGTTTAATTGTTCTGTTATCGACAGCTGAAATTTTAAAACGGAAAAGTTAACTCAGCTGCAAATATCCAGTATTTAGGTTAATTCTTTTCGGTTGAACATGAGATTTATTGATACAGTGAGAATTCAATAGAAAAATCAGTTTAACTTACATGCTAAATTTATAACAGCAGACTAAGTTTGAAGGGGAGGGGTGAGACCTCTAGAAACCAGGCTGTAGTTAGCAGACAAACAAAATTGATATTTGTTTGTAAACAAGAGCCCGATGTCGCAGTTACGGTTCACAGTTAAACGTGATAAACAAAACAAAACAAAAAACCACAGAGTCGAGAGTTTGCAGCATGAAGAAAGTTATCCCTCAAATCATTATCCTAGAGTATGAGTAGTAGATCATTATCCTAGAAATGAATATTTCTAAAGCACTGCCACCTGCCCTCGCTATAGGGATAGCCATAGCCATAGCTGATAGCCATTGTATTTTAAGTGGAGGTCAGGGTAATTCCACCAATCAGAACTGTGTATTTCTAGAGCGTGACCTCCAGCCTGACGTCAATTACAACTGCCCTATACATTGTAAAAAAATTGACCTTTTTACTGCATCCTTACTCCACCACTTTTATAGAATTTCTCTCTTTTGACCCATGAGAATGCTTCATGATGGGCTGAAGTAATTGTAAAGGAAAGGACATGTTTACAAACAAACGCTTCCTTCAACCAATCTACCAATGGACCTTATGCACGCAACCTGAGGTCGAGGCTAAAATTCGTCTGCTGGCGGTATTTACTGGCGGTGTTTAGCATAGCAGTCTATAGAAATACCGGGAAAGAATATTTTGTTGTAGCAGCATATACTTAATATATGGTAATATAAATTCAAAATTGTTGTTCTGCTTCCAAGAAAATTCTCTAAATTTGTAAATTTCCCGTTAAAATGTATCCAGAAATGCTGAAGTCGTCTGCTAGCGATGTTTGCGCCTGCGCATACTGGCATTCTGGCGGCGCAGTGACTGGAATAACAGGTTAGCATACCGCCAGCTCTGGCGTGTGACGTCACGTGCATAAGGTCCATTACATTTTTGCTTTAACGATCATTACAGGAATAATCCAGCGCATATTCACAGTATCCGCAAAGAAACTCTTCGGGAGGGTTGTTTCTGATAGGGATTGGCCGACGCGTTTTCACGTAACTTGGCGATAATTATACTTGGCGTAGCGATAGACGCTTCCGTCGAGTTTGATTTCCTTCGGAGCCGAGTACAAAGTAAACCGAGTACAAAGTAAAAATTTGTGTTTAAAAACTTTTAAAGAGTACAGCTTTCAGTAAGACACGTTCCATCCAATGCAATGCTGCAAGAGAAAAGTTACTTTGTACTCGGTTCGGAAGGAAATCAAACTCCTCGATAGAAGCATTAGATGTCTGCACGGGCCGGAATTTCCAGGCCCGGGCCCGGCCCGTTGTAAAACTCAAAAGTTCGGCCCGGCCCGTTTAAATTTTTATATTTTAGGCCCGGCCCGGCCCGTACAAAAATCAGTGAAAACAGGTCCGGCCCGTTTTGACCCGTTACAATTTCTACGATTTCTAAAAAGTTCAGATTTTTATCATATAACTAAGATTCCTTTAAAGAATACTGCATACATATCTATGGAATGATTTTACAGTATATTTTACAGAAAATACACATTAACAACATTAATGATTACTTAGATTCTTAGGCTTTCAACATTCGAATAAAGATTCATTAAAAAATTAATATGGCTTAGAATAAAAGAAAAAAGAAAGAAAGCTAAAAACACCGTTAATTTTGAAGCTGTTTAACAATAGAAGATTTACAAATGTATTTCTATATCATTTAATTATAGATTTCAAATCCAAATTCATTCTTAAATTCAAAGAAGCTTCTTTCTGATACATTTCTAAATTCATTTTTTTTTTTCTCAGAAACGCATAAGATTAGCAGATATCATTATTCAGAAACTATATAATCGAATGGCGTTATCCATTTTTTGATACAAGCAATTTAAGAATACTGTAAACAAATAAAATACTGTCATAATTAGCGTTTTGAATAGAATTTCCGGAAGCAAGAGCAAGGGAAGGGAGAAAAACCTGCAATCATTTGAGAAACTATTGTATCTCATCAAGGTTATACAAGTATTTTATTTACCAAAAGTGAAAAACGTTATTCGATTCCAAATCCCTTCAATAGTTAGGCTTATCACTTTTATACTTTTACAATTTAAACTTAATCAGAAAATGTGTCAAACTTTCACATTATTGAGAAATTAATTTAAAAATCATCAAGAAGTATATATCCGTAGACTAAGCTAACATAAGTTCTTTATCGCTGTTAATAATTTTACAAATCATGTTTTCTGCCAATAATTAAGTCTAGTACCGGTCCGGCCAGTCTATATGTAGAAAAATAATGCAAGCGTGATCTCGGACCGGCATGAGTCAGCTAAAAAAATATTAAAACGGGTTACACATAATGTAATTCTCCGATGCCGATACACTGTGCATTTTTATATTGATGCTGTCAAACTAGTATGGCCACATTTATATTTATTCTCGTTAAAACCATTTTCGTTGAAAATAGCTCATATTTTATCGTTTCTGCTTAAATCTTCAGAACGGGCCGTAGGCCCGAAAATTTTTTTTATCAGCCCAGCCCGTCTGGCCCGTTCAATTTTTTTGCTGGCCCGGCCCGTTAGAAAATTCGAAGCGATTCCGCCGGCCCGGGTACGGGCCAAGCCCAGGCGCATGCAGACCTCTAGGAAGCATCTATCGCTCGCCAAGTTACGTGAAAACGCGTCGGCCAGTACCTATCAGAATTCAACCGTCTCGAAGAGTTTGTTTGCGGATACTGTGAATATGCTAATCCAGCGTCCCTAGATTATCTATAATCTAGGGCGCGCTGAATAATCATGGCGACGTTGACCAATCACACAACAGTGCTTTTAATCGCAGACAAATCAGACCAGTCGTAGACCAATCAGATCGCCTTGACTTCTTACAGTAGCAGTCTTAAAGACGTCACACAATGAGGTCAGCTGCCCTTTCCTTGAGTGACGAATGACGATGCAGCAAAAAGGTCAATGTTTTTTATAGTTGTTATTTTTATTTTTTATTTTTTTTTTACAGTGTATAACCAAACCAAGAAAAGAACGTGGCACAAGGGATTCATTGGCTGGGGAGAAGTTTTTTGGTATCATTGCATATAAAGCATTAAACACTTGTCTGTGATATACAGCTAAAAAAAATACAGCATAGCAACCGTTTGTTTGGAGTCAGTTTCCAAGCAAAACGTTATAACTGACGTCATGACTGAAAGCGTCTACTACGCTGTAAAAAATTTGACTCGTTTGCTGCATCGTCACTCCCCCGCTTTTATCATAGATGTAGGAATAATGAATTATTCCTATATCTATGGCTTTTATAGAATCTTATCTCTCTTTTGACCTATCAGAATGCCCCATATTAGGCTGAATTAATAGTTTTCTATAAATGCTGTAGCATGACGATGCAGCAAAAGGGTGAAATTTTTTACAGTGTAGATTCAATGAAATTTTGATTACATTGTAAAAAATTTGACCGTTTTGCTGCATCATCCTGCCCCACTTTTATAGAATATCTTTCTTTTGACCCATGAGAATGCTCCATAATATGCTGTAGTAATCGTTTACTATAAAGACGGTGGAGTGATGATGCAGCAAACGGGTCAAATTTTTAACAGTTTAGCCTGAAACGGTACCACGATCACTTAACCTGAACCCTTGCAACATCTGACTGTAAATTTGCCTAAAAGATATTGCGAATTGAAAACACGCATTAAGCAGCACATTTACAGTTGTGATGGGTGATAACGAGATGTTTTTATCGATTTTCTCGATTGTATGGACATCTTGAAATCTTTCGATTGTGTAAATTTTTTCTCAATGACCCCAATTTGTCACCATTCAATTTTATCAAGTCGTTAGCGGATGAACTGGAATGAGTGGGCGTTAATAAGGAGAAAGCCGCTTCACCCACAAGTGGGTCTCTACTTTAATTGGAGTATCTAATTTATACGTAATCTTGTAATATGACACCTCGAACTGGATACCTGCTGCATGCGGCACCGTATTGGCGATTCAAGCACTCGAAAAATGGGGGAAGAGGGCCATGGTGTGTAACATGAGTAAGTAGTCACAGGCCTTTACAACGATATGTCACATTAGGGATCTCGGCGAAATTTAGAAAAGTGACCCCCGTTGGGCAAAGTTGGGGAGGGACACCAAAGGTATATGACATGTGTATAACGTGGTCACAGGCACATGCATTTCTAACGATATGTCACATGAGGGGTTTTAGCTAAATTTTAAAAACGCCTTACGTAGAGGCAAAATGAAAGGGATACGCCAGACGTACAAACTTGAGTATGTGGTCGCAGGCCTTTCCGACAATGTGTCACATTAGGGATCTCGGCTAAATTTAGAAAATTTCTCTTCCCCCTGGGGAACAAACGAAGGCGTGAGAAGAGAAAACTGCGCCCGGGGCAAAGTTACAATTTGGCGCTCCCCTCCCCCGACATTTTTACTGTGACATGCCAAAAATGACATTCCTAATATACATTTGGCGTCCCTCAAGTTTCCGCGCCCGGCGTGACCGCCCATTTCGCACGCCGTTGGGAACAAAGTAGGGGGAAGTGCACCGGAGGCGCATAACATCAATAAGTGGTCACAGGCCACATTGGAGATCTGCACGGGCCGAAATTTCCAAGCCTGAACCCGGCCCGATCCATGCGAAAAAAATTCGGCCCAGCCCGAACGAAAAAAATATTGGCCCGACCCGGCCCGAAAGTTAAAATTTCGGCCCGGCCCGAGTGAATATCTTCTGAACATTGATCTGTGCTCTTACGGGAAAGTTCAGACCAAAAAACTTATCTTAGTTTTTTTTCATGTTTATAATCTCCATTTATGCAGAAGTGCCGTGGGCTGCAATTGGGAACTAAAACGGCCTATAGAGGCGCTGCTCGCAGCCTTCGATACAGGATAACTGTCCCTTTAACTAATGTTAAAGTCCAATTGAAACAATTCTTTATTATAAATGTTTTAGATATTGAAATTCGTATAAGATTTACTTCGTCATATAAGACAGAAAACAAACGTCACAGGAAATCTGAAATTGTGTAAAAGAATTATTCTGAACAAATTTAAAACGCATGTAATGCAATCAGCTTACACGGCGTTATCCTGAATGGAGAAGTTACATCTTTTCTCCACCAGATGGCGTATTCGAGCGCTTGAATCGCCAATATTTATGCTTTTAATGAACCTTTGTTTGTTGCATATACATGTTTCAGTTTTTATTGGTATTATTAATTCATATTCCATGTAATGGAGACATAAAAATCTAAAAAAATGGTATATGGTAAAAGTAAAATCTTCTAAGGCGGAATTGCATTGGAAAGAAAAAAATATGTTCTTTTCTTAGTGGATGTAAATGTTTAATATATTTTTTTTCGCATATTATTGTATTCATTTTGCATAGATGAACAGTTTAAAAGAAATTTGATCTGCAAATCTTGATTTGCATATTAAAATGCAATCAGTCAGCCAAGGTGGCCATCTTGGTGGAAAACACGTAAAAATCTGATTTTAGCAGTTGACTCATAAGTTTACCATTATGTTTTACTGCTTCCAATCTTGCATGTTTTCATACTTTTGGGTGCAGGAAAGCACAATGGTAAACTTACAAGTCAACCGCTAAAATCAGATTTTTTGGTGTTTTCCATCAATATGATTTGGCAAAACGATTGGGAACTAAAACGGCCTATAGAGGCACTGCTCGCAGCCTTCAATACAGGATAACTGTCCCTTGAATTTCCCTTTAACTAATGTTTAAGTCCCATTGAAACAATTCTTTATTATAAATGTATTTAAAAGTTTTAGATATTCAAATTCGTATAATATTTACTTTGTCATATAAGACAGAAAACAAATGTCATAGGAAATCTGAAACTGTGCAAAGGAATAATTAATCTGAACAAATTTAAAATGCATATAATGCAATGAGCTTACACTGCATTATCCTGAATGAGAAGTTACATCTTTTCTCCACCAGATGGCGTATTCGAGCGCTTGAATCGCCAATTGCGTTTTAATATGTGAATAAAATTTAACAAATCCTAGATTTTCATATGTTAACTCAATGAGGTGACTGTCTGTGCTGCCATTTCCTGGTCTATATGTTGATACACAATACAATAGTGAAAACATATTGGTTTAAATAAACATCATGTTCGACATTAACTTCTTTTTTATTCAGATTAATTAACTAAAGCAGAAATTTGAGATGAAAGTTAGTATAGTACTGAACTAATAATATTGAAACATTTAACTAATAATATTGAATTAGTAACATTTCTAACTAGTTTTTGAAATATTAAGATTTATGGGACAGAAGAAAGTTTTGATTTTGGCACATCCAATTAGTTTAAATTATTTTTGCATGGTTAGATATAAATTTTCTATAATTAAAAAAAGTTTTTGTCAACAATAATTTTGAAATAGCATTCCGGTTCATGGATTTTTCTATTTTGAGCCCTGGTACTAAACATGTAGTAGATGTATTTTTATTGTAAGTATTTTAAAGGTTTACCCATCTTAATCTTATTGAATATAAAGATAATTTGTATTTTAAAATTAAGTTGCATTTTCATAGTGAGAAAAAGTGGTGACTGCTAGTCAATTGATGAAATGAAAGAAAAGAAAATTAAAATAGTGCACAAAATTTCATAAAAAATATATACAAATAATTTAGAATGATTGACATATCTAGACTAAATTTCGAACTAATCACAGTAATTTGACCCTTCCTCACTAATATTGTAAAATATTCCTTTCATAATTTAAAATTTAAACCAATTATCCCAATGTATCATTTGCTTTTTAATAAATGGTAAAATTTGAAAATCATGTACATTGCTATAGAAAATCCTTATGAAATAAGGGATGCAAAATTTCTGAATAACATAATTTTTTTGACGAAATCAATATAAAAATGATATGGCCATTTACTTTATAAATTGTTCTGCCAGAGGTCTGGTTGTTGTTGAATACGGTTGCACTCCATTATCAAGACTATTTAAACTTTTTAAAATACAAATTATCCTTGTAATTGATAATGTAGGTAAGTCTTAAAAAATAATTACATTAAAAATACATTTGTCATTTGTTCGTCTGGTTGCAAAAAAGGTAGACAAAGATACACTGGTGTCCAAAAGTTAAGCATAATTGGTAATTAAGTAAGTAATGAAAGAAATATAAATCGAAATGTGGTGAAACTCCAGGTGTATAAACAAAATAGTATGTGTCATATATTTTCGCAAAGAGTTTTCCCCGAAATCGAACAGGGGACCATCAACAAATTGAAAAAGAATGAAGATCTTTTGGATAGCCCTGTCAAAACTAATGTAGCAAAAGCGTTCAAACTGCACATTATGATTAAGTGGCTTATTGTAATGTACTGTGTTTATTTTTATAAGGATGGCATGTATACTCATAGAGAAATTAAGGTTTTTATAAAAACAGTTCTAAATTTTTCCAAGTTTTTTGCTTATAATTTGCAGAGTTCTTAATATAAAATAATGTTATTTTCTGAAAATATGACAAACACCATTGTACACAATACCCTGTCATCAGAATTAAAAAATAATAAAAATTGTATGACGTAATTTTTATGACGTAAAAATAATAAAAATTGTATGACAAATGAGCAGGTTTACTAAATAATTTTTTACTGTGCATGCGTGAACACTATTAAAATTTCCATTTGCATATTATGTTAGTTAAATGTATAGAGCAACTTTTGTGAAAGTCTCAAAAACATAGCTTAAAAACTCTGAAAATTATCACTGATAGAATGAGATCAAAATCCTTTATTCCCTATATGAAGCAAAAAGATGAGGGGCTGTATCCATATTCCATTGTTTAGTGCCTACATAATATTGCATGTACAACTATATTTGGATAAAACCCCTGATTTTTTTGCTTCATTTTAGGAATAACTGATTTTGAGTTGATTCTATAGACGATCATTTTCAGAATTTTCAAGCTATATTTTTTAAACTTTTACAGAAGTTGCTCTATACATTTAGCTAACACAATATGCAAATGAAATTTTGATATCGTTGATGCATGCACAATGAAAAATTATTTTCTAAACCTACTCATTTTTCATACAATTTTAATTATTTTTAAATTCTGATGACAGGGTATTGTGTACAATGATGTTTGTCATATTTTCAGAAAATAACATTATTTTATATTAAGAACTCTGCAAATTATAAGCAAAAAACTTGGAAAAATTTAGGACTCTTTTTATAAAAACCTTAATTTCTCTACGAGTATACATGCTATCCTTATAAAAATAAACACAGTACATTACAAAAAGCCACTTAATCATAATGTACAGTTTGAACGCTTTTGCTACATTAGTTTTGACAGGATTATCCAAAAAATTTTCGTTCTTTTTCAATTTGTTGACTGTCCCCTGTTCGATTTCAGGGAAAACTCTTCACCAAAATATATGACGTGTACTGTTTTGTTCACACACCTGGAGTTTCACCACATTTTGATTTATATTTCTTTCATTACTTACTTAATTACCAATTATGCTTAACTTTTGGACACCAGTGTATAATCAATGTACTAGATGAAGGCAACATTTTCCATATTTTAATTTTCTTGAATTACATAATTTAAGATAATCCTCTAAAAATACACCAGATGTGGTACTAATATTTGGTTTTGGCATTACTCTTTTTTGGCAGACCTGGATCATTAGAATCCTCTGTTTCTACTCTTACAAGAAATACTGGGTGGCTATAATATACAGTCGGCTCTCGTTAATTCGAACTCGTCAGGCCATAAGAAATGTTTGAATTATCCAGAGTTCAAATTAATGAAAATATGAGAGGAAAACATATTTAAAGGAAATTTATTTATAATTTATCACAAAGAAATTAATGTTATAATATTTTTTAAAATTTATTTTACTGTTATCATTATAATGTGACTTAATATTAAATTAAAAGATATAAATACATAAACTTATTAATGGATTAGGAAAAAGCACAAACAAAGATGGGTTAGAAGTGTTATCGATGGACAGATGGAGCACTAAAAAGGGGGATGTCAAACGCTAATTCTGCCAAAAATGAAAGAAAGAAAATAATTTCAAGGATCTGAAGACATTGTTTAAAATTATTATATAGCAAGCAAATGATGTCGATATGGATAATACCAAGTTTGGTACATTTTGGTACACTCATTAAAAAGTTATTAGCATGGGTCTATAAATGGGGCATTTGCTGATTCTGCAGAGAAAGTAAGGAAAAATGAAAAAAACGGAATCTTGTTTGTTTGAATTAGATGAAGTCGAGAGAAAATGAGTTAAAATTAATTAAAATTTTTAACGTTATTTTGCTATTGAAAATTTTGGAACTTCATGCTTAGTTCGAATTAAGCAAAGATTCGATTTATCTGATTTCAAATTAACGAGAGCTGACTGTATCTCTATCTGTAGCTTGAAGAAATACCCCATATGAAACCAGAATCAGAAAACTTATTATTTGACAAGGAGGACCTTGCAACTTTCATTAAATAATTAAGGAAAAATACATTTCATTTTTATAATGAACCATACATTATGATTATTAACTTGACCTTTGCTTTTAATATTTAATTCTTTTAAAAATTATCTAAACTTTTATCATTTTTACTTATTTTAATATTTTATTATATTGCAAGAATTCATTATAGTTTCGATTGCATTATTAATTACATTGAAATTACTGTTCAAAAAATGTAAACAAAGCAATGATCAGTAATCTGCAAAATTCTAAAATCCACACGAACTCTGATCCTAAGCTGTGCAGAGATCCTAAGCTGTGCAGAACAGAGACAATTGAGGGAGTCTACTGTATTATAATCACAGCATGTATAATTTTTTCTTATATTTGATGACATAGGGTTTTATGTGGTTGCCTCCTATCCCAATACATCATGATTAATAAATAAGGATTTGAATTCAGGATAAGTAAATTTTACAGAAGTTCTGTCAAATGTAATTCTTTATTAAATTATATTTTACCCTTCACACGGGGGTTCGGACAGCATCTGTCCGAAGAAAAAAAAAAAAAATACTGCACTGGACAGATGCTGTCTGAAAAAAACTCATCATGTTTTATATATGACATTATATATTATGATAAAGAAACAATATTTTATCAGCTCTTAGAGAAGGCAGATATTTTCTCTTTTTACAGAAAATATATCCATCATCAGAGTATAACTGTTGACATGGTACAGATGTTGCAGGGACACAAAGCATTTGTTTAGCTAAGATAAACAAGGCTGGATACTTATTCTGATTTGAAACATTTGCCCAGTAAGTCAGTGGGTTCTCTTCAATAGGCAAATACAAATCATTTAAATATGCATCAACTTCTATTGATGCAGCCGTCATATGACTTTGTACAGGAGTAGGTTCTTTTGAATCAAACTCACTCCACATATCAATAAGATATTCTGATTCAGTTTCCGTTTTGTTTTGTTCAGGCTCAGAAGAAACAGGCTGTTCATTTTTTGGTGTTGAGAAATCTTCCCTTTCAGTTACAACATTGTGACGTAGCGCTATGCAAGCTTCTTTAAAAAAACCATTTGGAAATCCTCGTTTTTTAAACCGCGGATCTAAGAGAACAGCTTGAGACACTAATTCATTCATCTCAAGCTTCTCAAACTGCTTCAGTCCCTCTTTCATTGCACAACCCATATTTATAATATCTGAAGGCAGTTTAGTGTCTTCTAAAACATTCTGCAAATGTTTGGAAATATAATGAATCATATGGAGTATTTTTGAAAGTGACAAATAATTTTCAGAACACATTGCTTTCTTTATGGAGTTGAAAATAACTAGCAATTTGACGGCATCTTCTAGATAATGAAAATCAGCCAAAGACAGTTTAAAGAAATTTAATTGCAATTGCCCAATGCTACTTAACAAAGGTACTTTGTTTTTTAAAAATATAGTAAACATGTTGAATGTAGTATCCCATCTAGATGGAGTATCTATTACTAACTTTAAATCAGGTAAACCCATTTCCTTTTGAATTTCATGGAATTTACTTAGGGCCAATGAACTTCTGTTGAAATACTGGACCACATTTCTTACTTTCAAAGTAAGTGAATTAATTTTTACTAAGCCTGCCACTACAATTTGATTTAGAATTTGAGCAAAACATGGTACATGGTTCATATTGCAGTTAAGCACTGCTTTCTTAGCTTCTTCTGATCCAGCAGTAATAACAGCCAAAATTTTATTATGCAAATACCAGTTAGACGCCAATTCTTCAATAAATAAACCAATATCAATCTCACTAAATTTCTGAAGAGAAGAAAAACATTGAAGGAAATTAGATTTCAGTTCCAAATCCTTGTTCAAATAATGAACAGTAAAAGCAATAAAATGCTCATTATTTACGGAGGTCCAACAGTCAGTTGTCAATGCAAGAGCATTTACATTTTTAAGAGTGCTTTTTATTTCATCTGCAGTTGATTCATACATACTGACTAGTACATCATTAGATAATGTTTTACGACTAGGCAATACATAAGTAGGATTCAATATGTTCACAAGTCTAATAAACTCCGGGCTTTCAACAATATTGAAAGAAATTAGATTTTTAACAATAATTCTTAAAAGCTGTTTGTCCAATGCATGTCGTTTAGATTCATCAAAAGATTGAATTAAATAATAAGACACAGGTTCTTGACTCAAATTTATAGAAGCACTAGGAAACTTTGGTAGAACTGTAGAATTAATTACAGTTACATCACCAGAAACAGTGGGCAAATTAGGTAAATCTGTAGAATTAATAACAGCTACAGTTTCAGAGGAGCTAGAAAGCTTCGTTATATCTGCAGCATTCATATGAGGAACTTCCATGACTGTAGTGGTAACAGCTTCATTATTAGAAGATGCATATGGAATGCTTTCAACTGGAACCGTGTCAGTCATTTCATTAGCAACTATGCAACGTCTGCTCCTTTTTTCAACTGTGAGAAACGGATGTCTGAGTTTCATATGACGAAACATATTACCAGTAGATCCATTAGTAATTACAACAGTTTTGCCACAATGGTTACATTTTGCATTTTTTCCACTATCTACTTCAACAAAATGTTGCCATGCTGCACTTGTTCTCTTGGGGAACATGATAGTTTATAAAACCTATTGGATAAAAGAAAAAGCATTCATAAGTTTTCAATTCAATATATTCCATCTGCATTTTCCATTCTTTTGATACTACTAGAGCATAGATTAATAGTCTATATTTTCTTCAGAAATTAAAACTACAAATAATATATCTATAAATTTTTTGATGAAAGACAGGAATAGGTTCAAAGAATAGTGGACTATCCTAAATATATCAAGGTTTCTATGGGTCGGGGTAAAACCTAGAAAATAAAGAAATGTCAGGGAATTTGAAAATAAGGCAACCAGGGAAATGTTAGGAATAATTTTTAAATATGTGGTCAGAGAATTTTTGAGGAACTACTTTTCATCAAAATCTTGATTATCGTTGTAAAGGAAGAAATTATGAATTATTCATCCACCCTAAAATTTTTACATTAAATTTATGCAAACTACAGTATGGAACCATTTATCCGGAAACCAGTTATCCGGAATGATATTTCTAATAGACTGATGTTAGAATCTTTTTAGAAAAACGTCATACAGAATCAGTTTGACATATACATTGCTTGAAACAATTGTATAGTTTGATAACAGCATCTAGTATTTGAAATAGAAGCAAATAATCATATTATTGATTAATAAATAATATTATTATATTATAGATGTTTTCATTTTTATGCCGAGAAAACAGAAGAATTTTTGTTCAAGAAGCTCCCATAAATTATCTTCTTTCAAACTCTAACAATTGATCTTACTTGCATCAGATTCTTGGTTCAAGTAATCTAATAATCAATTTAAAATTAGAAGTAATACCACAACTACATATGTTTCACAAAACTCATCAATAGGATGCTGCTTTAATGCCCAACCAGTTAACCAGAAAAACCAGTTATCCGGAATACACCTGACTCCAACCATTCCGGATAAATGGTTCTGTACTGTATTTAATTATAGCAGAATATGAAAAACGATTAAAAACTGAAGATTCATACAGCACATATTATTTAGCATTCATATAGATTAAAATTGTCCATTATTGTTGTAGGTTTTGTAATTGGATTTTTAGGAGAAAGGCTAAAGAAATTTTTGAAAAAGTCAGGGAAAACCAGGAAAAGTCATGGAATTTTTTAAAAATCTGAATTGTGTAGAAACTTTGCAGGGCTCGAAAAATAGCATTCCCAGGAAACCCAGAAATCATTTCTGGGTATAGGGCAAAATTGGGAAATTTCATTAGTGGCCACTGGCCAGTAAGACTAGTTTTTTAAGTAGCCACTTTGTTTAAACTAATGGCCACTTTTTTATTTAAAAGTACTAAACAGTTAAAATTTCTATAATTATTAATCTAAGACTGAATAACTCAAATAAATATGTTAATAAAAATATATAGAATTTAAAAAAGCAGAAGCATTGATGAAATGTAAGTAAATTGTATTCTCTCATTGTAAAAAAAGTGGCCGCTGATAAGCAATTTTTCACTGGCCACTTTTTCTCATTTACTGGCCCTGTGGCTAGTGCTACTTTTGCCCTTTATGTCTGGGAACATATATTTTTTTCACCTAGCTCAGGGGTCTGTTCAGGTTTTTTTTTTCCAGAGTCCTATTTTTGTGAAATTAACTATTATTTTTATTTTTGTGAATTATTTCTATTTTTTTGAAAAAGTAAATTCACAAAATATTAGTTAATCTATTTCCGCCCAGTCTTCGAAATTGAGTCATGTTTTAATTTTTCAGAAATATTGATGGAAATAAAAGAAATGAGCACATACAGTAGAAACAAAAAAATAAGGGAAATCAGAAAAAACTCAAAGTTATAAAGCGTAAAGCCCGCGAACCACGTTTCATGCATGAAGCGAATGCAGAAATAAAAGCAGGTGCTGCCAAATTACGAAGTGAAATCATAAAAAGATACGATCGCCACACGTACTATGCTGCTGACGTCATGTATCAGCCAATCGGCGCTCTTTCAAAATACGGATAACGGGGAGAAAGAGTGGAAAGCAAGACAGCAATAAACGAAATTGGCTGTAGTTTGTTTACGTTGAGATAAATGATACAATGAACACAAAAATCAAGATTTTTGCAGAAATTTACACTATCACACTGTTTTTTGTGAAAGGGCCCTTTATCTGAAATATAATTCTGTGAAGAGTCTGTTTTTCTTAAATTTATCTTTGTGAAGAGTCCGTTTTTCATAAATTTGTTTTTGTGAAGAGTCTGATTTATTGTCATCGAATCAATTTTTGCCCTGGACAGACTCCTGTAGGTTCACAGCCGGGAACCTAATCGGCTGTGGATGCTATAAGATGCTACGAACATGTTATAGCACATAAATTACACAAAAAATAAACATACAAAAATGAACACAATAAAACAGGTCTTCCCTGAATTTGAATAAAATCTGCCTGAAAGGGGTGCTATAACAGCGATGTTTGTGCCATTTTCATTATTGTACCACCGACAGCTGTATGAAGGTATGCATGAAATTGAACCAAATTTTTTGTGAATGTTTTAGCAATAGCCAGCAGTTTTCCTTTGAATTTGGAAGTAACTCCCCCCCCCCCCCCTCATGGAAGCAATTGCTGTAATGTCCATTTTTGTGAAATGTTCTTTATTGTATCATGAAAAAGTACAGTAGACTCCCTCAAATCTGCACAGCTTGGGACCAGAGGTTGTGCAGATTTTAGAATTTTGTGGATTTCTGGTGATATCTTTGTTTACATTTTTAAACAGTAAGTTGAGTGCAATTAATAGTGCTATCGGAACTATAATGAATGCCTACAATATAATAAAATAAGTAATAAACTAATAAAAATTTAGATAATTTTTAAAATGATTATAGTACTAATAGCAAAGGTTAAGTTAATAATCAGTAGTATATGATTAAATATTCATTATAAAGATTAAATGTATTTTTCCAAAATTATTCAACAAAACTTACCTCATAAAAGTACATTACTAATTCACATCAAAATCATAAAATAAGGATTTTTTTTTTCAAGTTTAGCCAGGCTTAATAACCAAAAAAACCTTGAATGAACCATGAATATATTTGGTAAGAAGATTGTGATTACCAAAGATATCAGAAATATCTTGAATTTTTTTCAAAAAAATTTATTCTTCCTTCATGAAAATAACATGAATAGAGTATTATTAAAAAAATTACAAAAAAAAAAAAAAAAAAAAAAAAAAAAAAATATGGAATTGATACAAAATTAAAAAATCAAATTTTGTCCCAATATCTAAACTAAAAATTTCATTGTTTACATCCATAAAATATGTGTGGATTTCTGGTTTGCGGATTTGAGGGAGTCTATTGTATATAGAATTTTGAGATTATGAGACTGATATTATTAGAAGATTAAGTAAGAGGTGGCTTAAAAGGAAAGTTCAGTGTCAGTTACCAGTGACTGACATGACACTCAACGTGTTAAATTACATAATTTGCGTTTTGAAGTTTAAAATTTTTATATTTTACTCAATTCAATTTAAAACCATTATTTTAAAGTAAAAATATTTTAATAATATCAACTTAAAAACATACATTTAATTACTTAAAACAATATTATATTATAAATATGTAAAGATATTACCTTGAGGAAGATTGGCGCCGGTTGGTTTTGATCTGAGAACCTCTGATCAGGAAGCGAGTGCTTTAACCGTTGAGCAAAAGGCCAAGCCAGTTACTCTCAGGTAGTAACTCGCTTTATACTGATCGAGATCTTTACAGAGTATGCCCCCAGTGAGAAAGACGTATTACTGACGTCTGACGAGCGATATGCACTCGTGAATGAATGCTGTCGTACGCATATTGTGATGCGAGGACAGGCTTTGCGTTGAGAGAGATTGTTTTGGTGCTGCCATCTGTTGATGATGAGGTGAGTTGATTGTTGTGCGCTGGAAGTTGATGATGAGAGAGCGAGAGTTGCGTGCATGTCCAAGGTCACCAATGAGGAAGATTGGCGCCGGTTGGTTTTGATCTGAGAACCTCTGATCAGGAAGCGAGTGCTTTAACCGTTGAGCAAAAGGCCAAGCCAGGTACTCTCAGGTAGTAACTCGCTTTATACTGATCGAGATCTTTACAACCTAATAAATTTCTGAGATGTTTTGAAAACACATATGTTCATTTTCAAAGGGGAAAAGGTGACCAACTAGAACAGAAAACATAACAAAATACTGCATATGTACTAGTGAAATTCCTTCCATTGCTCTGAAGGGGGGGGGGGGGGGAGATCACTTCATATTTTTAGGAGCTCTTGAAATACCTAGGATATTATACCAAATCCCGGGAATATTATAAGAAAGGACATTGTTACAAACAGTATCACTCCTAAGTAAAATCTTAATGGATTCACAAATAAGGGAAAAGTAACAGTCAAATGTTGAAATAATCATTTCAACTTTTTCAAAATCTATCTTAATATTTTGTTTTTGATGTAATCTGAATAAAGTTTTGTTAATCTCAATATCAGATAAGAGCTCTTTTAGCCTTTCTTTAAATTTTCGAGGTGTCATACAATCTGATTCATGTCTACAGTTTATTCTATGCCCCAAAGCAGAATACTTCACAATGTTCTGCAATGAAATTTGATTGATTAAAAATTTTCTGCATGAATTATACAAGTTTTTCTCAGAATTAATTGATGATTTTCAAAATCGTTTTAAATAAACGATGAAATAATTTTGATTTTTTTTTTTTTTACTGGTTTCTGAGTGATGAATTTCCAGAAGTAATTTTGAATTAAAAAAAAAAAAAAGAATCCTCAGATTCACAGTAAATTTGCTGGAAGATTACAATAAAGGGGGAGGGGAGGGAGAATCTACTTCAAACACTAATTATGTCTTTTTTTTTTTTTTTTTTTGATGAAATTTTAGGTTTTTAGAAATACTTTGATGAAATTTGTAGATGTACAACATTTTAATATTCTATCTTCTCTATTACTTTTAACAGATTGCATATTTTCAATTTTATAACCATGCATGATTGTCTCACATAGTTTACTTTTCTATTTTTCAATAGTGTATATGAATTTACCTTTAGCATTTTGTAATTCTAATATTCAATTTGCTTAGTTTCATTATTCGAATTTGTATCAATAAAGAGTTATACACAGTCACAATTAAAAATAGCATGTCATTTTCTTTACTTGACACATGTTATAATAAGATCTATGTTCTCAGAATTATCACTTAGACTAATATCCCGAGGGAAGTCTTAGTTTGGTAAGAGTTAAAACTCAATTTTCGTGAACATAACTAATTTATTTTAATTGTGTACAAAAACATGTCATTCATGTTACAATATCATATGAATATTCTGATTGTAACAAGATTCATCTATAACATCTGATTAATAATGAAAAAAATATGCAAATATTTCTACACATTATTTCGCTCTTTCTAATTTTATGCCATTGATATTCGTGTGCCTGGAGTAGTTTGCTACATGGTAGCTATGCCCCTGGTACAGAGAGTCTATCTGTTCTGATAATAATTCCAATATAGGGCCTCCCACCGAAGTCTGCTTATAAAGAAATTCAATGACTAGTGGTAATTGATAAATCCCATTTTTATGCAGGCCCTTTAAATTGAACAATGCATAAGTGCATTTTTTTTTTTTTTTTTTTTTTGGGGGGGGGGGGGGGTGTAAACTAAATTTACTGCACTAAACTAAAACCTGTTTTTTTTCTTCCAGTTTATTGCATATTTTGTATAAACAGGCTTTATTTTATGTAAAATAAATTTGCTGAATAATAGTAATTTTTTAAAAATCTTTAAAGTAGTATATTGCTTGCAATTTTATTATTTCTTTTTCAGAACTACAGTTTATCATGCATTTGTAATTACCTTTTCATCTAAAGATTTTAAATAAAAATTTTGAAAACTTTATTAGATTTTAAATAAATTTATCCATTATTTTTGAATAAAAGTGTTTAAAGTGGAAGGCAAATACAAATTCAAAACCTTAATCTGTAACTTTACACAACTTTCTTGCGTCCTGGTAATTTGAACCCTTCAACTCTATATGGACTTGCATTACATATTTCAAGTTTATTTAAAATTATTGCAAGCCCAGCCAATGCTAGGTGGGGCAGTTAGTAGTAAATATATTTCCATTTTTTTCCCTTTTCTTGAAGAAATAAGTTTTTTTCAGAAAAACTCAACCCTGTGCAGCAGCCTCAAAAACACATAAAATTAATTAAAAACATGATCTTAAATTCACACATAAACATATCATACTTAAAAAAAAAAAAAAAAAAAATTAAAGCCACTTAAAAAAAAAAAAAAAAAAAAAAAAAAATTCTGACTTTCCTTTGTTTTTCTAATTTATAAGAGCATGAATTACCATTCTCACACTTTAAAAAATTTGTGAATAAAGTCAAAGAACAAAAGAAATACTTTCATGAAGAAACAAAAATGTGCACAATCAATTTCTCTAAAGAGTCAATGATATGAATAACCTAACTAAATCAACTAATCAAACCACCGAAAGGCATAGTTTTTGAATAAGTAATAAAAGTCTGCTGCATGAAGAGACATTTATCACCAGTCCAACTTTGCCAAAAAAACTAATGTGATCTCTTACAAGGATTTAACAAACTTGGGCAGATAATAAAGCAGTTGGCTCAATCTCTCTCTTTAAAAAAAAAAAAAAAAAAAAAAAAAAATGTTTTGAAAATAATTTTGTCAGACACTGTAAATGATAGATACTTAAAGAAACTTAAATTTGGCGTAAAAATGTTGTGCCACTAGGCTCATTACATGAAATCTAAGAAATGGAACAGTATCGTGAATCAGAACCAGAATCAGCTCACTCTCACCATGATGTTGACAAAAGAATTCACCACAAAAACTATATTTACCTTGAATCCTAAAATATGCCTATCTCTTTAATTGTTTTTAATCTGATTTATACAAAAGTAATTCCGCAATAATGAATATACATCACTATTTCCAATTTAATAATAGAAAAACAAATTGAAGCGACACACCAATTTAAAAAAAAACCAAGACAAAAAAATAAATAAATAAATAAATAAATAAATAAATCGATTCAACATGATTCTCTTTTGATGAATCGAATATTATAGCACGGCTGCACAAAACCATGGAACAAAGAATATTCTTTGTTCCATGCACAAAACAAGGAATTTCCAAATGAATTTTAAATATAATAAAGAAGAATTTTCTGGTCTTTCCCATAAAAAACTTTAGTTAAGGAGAAAAAGAGTTCAAAATTTGTGGAGGAAAAGCAGGAGAAGGCCATGCTTTGTCCGTGACCGCAAATACTTTAAGCCGTCAACCAACCAACCAAATATTTTCTGTAAACTGTAAACAACTAATGTTTGGTTTTTAATTTTTGCACTGTACGATAGTAAACTATACATATTTTGAAAATATGTCTAAAATTGTAAACTTTGCTAAACTGATCAGAAGAAACTGGAAAAAATCAACTGTATTTTTCGGACTCTTAACTTATGGTGCTTCGTATGGAATTGAAAGATATCAGTAAGTTTCATATTATCCCCAAAGTATTATTTCTGGTTTCATTAAAATTCGAGCGTAATTTTTTGCACGAAAATTAAACTCAAAATATGTCGTTTTCTATGAATATTGCTCGATTTGTTTCAAATTCTGGAATGTAATTTTTTTTAATTAAGCATTCTGAAATAGCAAAATTTCGTATTTACGTATTAACGCTACCGCAGCAGAAGTTACACTAATGCGCCAATAAAGAGCAATCTTATTCGTACGCTCACAAAAAATGGCGCCAAAAATGATAAAAAAGCAATAGAGTCAAAAATTAGCAAACAAGGTAACAAGGAAACCAAAATATAACTGCATGCGAAATTATATTTAAAATACTAACAAAGAAAAAAGCATGACAATATACACATCAAATTCTAATTCTCACTAAAACGTAATATAATTTGAACAGACAGGTATTCATGTAGTTCTATTTCATGCATGGTCATATACGGCCATGTAGATAGATCACTAAAAATGGTTACCAATCTCCAATTTTGTTAATTGTTGCCAACCTCCAACTGTGTTGAAAATGTTTATTTAATCCACATTTGATAAATACATAACAACATTAAAAATTGTAACCACATTTAGCCAAAGTAGATGATCTGTCTTACAGAGTTTTCCCCATAAAGGGCAGGGCGCTACTGTTCTGAAAAGGGCACTTTTTACATTTTTAAGGGCACTAAATTTTGTTAAAAGATCACAAAAAACAGCAGATTTTGTTAAAAGATTGCAAATAATGGCATATTTTGCTAAAATAAAAAAAATCGCAAAAAAAGTCAAATTTCATGAAAATATCGCGAAAAAACGACAAATCTCATGAAAATATCGCGAAAAAACTGAACTTTTCACAAAATTTTCTGTTTTTTTGCGATTTTTGGACAAAATTTGCTGTTCTTTTTTGGAAATCTGCCATTTTATTGCTTTTTTTTGACAAAAGTTGCTGTTTTTTGCGACTCATTTGACAAAATTTTCCGTTTTATTGCAATTTTTGGAAGAAAATTGTCGTTTTCCCATGATCTTTTGAGGAAATCTGCCATTTTGTGATGAAATTAGCCATTTTTTTGCGAATCTTGCCGGAAATTAGTCATTATTTCACAATTTTTAACAAAACTTGCCATTCTTTTAGCGATTTTTTGACGTGCGTATGAGGCTATTTTTTGCGTAATTTATGCGCTATAGTACATTCAGATCATCGCTTGAAGGCTGCGTTTTTTCAAATATGGGGCAAGAAGGGCACTATTTTTTTTTGAATGAATGACAAGAGGGGCGCTAGTTTTTGTTTGAGGGGCAAGAGGGGGGCTATTTTTAAAACTAAAGGGCAGGAGGGGTGGAGCGCCCCCCTGAAACCCTCTGGGGGAAACTGTGGTCTTATATACACTTATTAACTTAATTGATGGCGTTTAACAATTAATAGTAGAAGTTTTATGTTTCTGTTTGGTATGCC
The DNA here is from genome assembly GCA_964019185.1 of Maratus speculifer. NCBI lineage: Eukaryota > Metazoa > Arthropoda > Arachnida > Araneae > Salticidae > Maratus > Maratus speculifer. The sequence continues at coordinate 165,455,840 of OZ025303.1, forward strand.
TATTAGAATGAATATAATATGAAAATTATGCTAATAAAAATATATTCTAATGAATATTGAATATTTCTATATATGTGCTATGTCATTTTAATTAGTTATATTCAGGGGTGGGGAAATATACATCATTTCGCTCGCCAGTGGCGAGTGGATTTTCTGACAAGGCGAGTACATTTTTAGTTTTTGAAAAAATGAAGGTGATGCAGACATTATCAGAGACACTTTTTTAATCTAGATATTTTAACATTCCAAATTATTACAGTGTAAATTCGATAATAAGTTCTATCTTATATTAAGCTTACCTCTGTTGTATATATTTCTTAATGTTACAGAAAAAAAAGAATTACGAAAATGCATTGTAGTAATAGTAATTTCATTTGTAATTGCATGTGATTTTGTCATAACTATTTTCAACTGCATGTGTGTTGCATCTTCCAGGCTGATGAAATAAATCCTTGGCTGGTAAGATTTTTGAAAAATTCCCCACACCTGGTTATGTTTAATGCTGACTCTTATCTGTTTTAGCAGGGTACAGCACCTGTCAGTCCTTTTTATTTTGTTTATACTCCCGACGGCTCTTTTAAACCTTTCTGATGTGCTCAGTGGCCGTTTTTAATACTTCCTATGCGTCCTGTGGCAATTCAATTGATCGTGGGAAAATATCTCTAATTCTAGGGGATTTTTAAATAAACCAGCTCAAAATATTTTTGGTGAACAACAACAACTACAAAAGTGCCTTTTTTTTAGAATAGTGTTCTCTTTTTGAAAAAAAGTACCCTTTTTTAGAACAATGCTCCTTCTTTAAAAAAAAAAAATTCCCACCTGGTGGTCCTTTTTTTTCCAGAGTCAACACTATATATGTATATAAATACTCCTGTTACTGCATTTAATATGCAGCTATATAATATTAATTAGTATGCAGTTAAAATGATGAGAGAAAAAAATATAATTAATATTTTCAGTGCCATTGTTTTGTTGTCTCAGTAAGTATGACCTGCCCTGTATTATCTATATGTAAGTACTGATCTTTGTTAGAGAGGAAACAGTAAACACAAGAAACAATTGTTAATACAGTTTCTTAGTTTTTTTTTCTATGTTTTACTATTTTCAAAGATTTAAAAAAATAATGTGCATGTCTTTGTGTACCTGTCTGTGTACAGCCTGTGATTTAATGTAGTACGTTCAGATTCACAGTAGAAAATAAACATGTCTTAGCTGATTAAAGTTGTTGAAAAATTGTACTATCTATCAAAACTAAGTAAAATAAATAAATATATTTGTAAAAATAATATTGTAGTATTTTGAATGTAACTGTATTTTAATATTAATCAGTAAAAAAACAAGTGTATTACATATCAATTTTCTATTTTCTTATAGAACTTTTCAAATGATGCGAGCATATTGTGAACAGGCTAAGGTAAAAATGTTTTTATTAAAAAATTATTTTGTTTTTAAGTTTTAACAAGCAGAAAACATTAATCCATTGTTCATGTATGAAAAAACGCATTTTCAGTGTATTTTTGCACAATTGTACATAATTGCTTTGCACAGTATGATCATGTTTTAAATATTAGTATACAATATTTATATATTTTTGTGCTATCACTATATAATCAAATCATATATATAATTAATTTAATCTTACTTTTTCTCTCTGCCAACATGTGTAAATCATACAAACAACAATAGCAGAAACTGGGTTTTCAGATATGTTATGCCATGGTTATGTTTTTTTTTTCTAAATTGTTTATTCGGATGCTGTGAAGCTTTGAATGTATTGGTAATGTGTTTCATAATCTATGCTATACACTACATGATTTTTCATTCTTGTTTATTTATAAAAGAGCTAAGTAATATATTCATTGTCAAATTCAATTATTTTGTGGCAGGTCAAATTTTATTTTTAAATGATTAAATTTGTGAAAGATTCAAATAGATGTGGAAAAGTTTCTGGAAGTCAAGTTTTAGATGAGGATTGTATCGAAGGGTCCTATTTTCTTATGAAAAATTTTGTGAAGGATCATTTAATCACTTCACTGGCAATCCAGGTATAGAGAACTGTGGTTTTGTCCCCGACTTACCTCGAAGCAAACAATGTAGTGGTTAAGGAAAGCAGAAATTTCCTAAGCAGATTTCTGTTGTTATAGATGACTTGAATTAAAAATTTCCATAATTTTATTGTTTTGAATCACAACTTTAGTATTTATATTATAATTTTGTTGATGCAGGAATTATATGTATATCAATAAACACCTTTGTGAATATTATATAGGTATATGGTGAGCAAACATCTCCAGGTCTTTCGCAGAAACATCTGACTGTCATTTTGAATCCTGAAGCAAATAACAAGCAAGTATATTTTTTTATTATATAAGTAATTGCAAATCTTCTCTAAATAATTTAATACAACGAAACTTCTGACAACAGTAACCTCCAAATACCTGTCATGTTTTAGTGTTGCTGAATCTCCTCCATAGGTATAACATTACACTAAACCTCCAAACAACAACCACCCCATAGCTTTTTTTTTTTTTTTTTTTTTTTTTTTTTTTAAACATTGTATTTTATATACAACTGAGATTGTGAAAACTATGTTAGTGGATTTTTTTATTTGATATCCTTACAATTTTTCTATTAATCTCCAGAAATTGCTTAGCAAAACCCCCTTCATAAATAGGTGTGGTATGGCGAGAGAGAGGTCGGGGTGATATAATTTAAGTTTAAGTGTGAGAAAGCTGTAGTCATTTATACTCATTGTGAATTGCATGATGATATTTTTTGTTGATGTGTGGCACATGTTTTTCACTAAAAGAATTCAATTGGTTCAAAGTGAAAATTTTTAACTTTAAGTGATAAGTTGAAAGCTATGCAGGACAGCAAAAAAGGTGTAAGTGCATGGAAATAAACTGAAATGTACAATGACAGAAGATCACAAATAAATGACATTCTGGAGCGGAGGGGGGGAATACTTTTTTTTTAATAGAAAAGATGTTTCAAGGTTTAAATTTGGAATTAAAACTAAGTGTCAAAAAGCTGGTTATTATGATATTGATAAAGAATGGTTTTTGAATTGCTTTCGAACTGTCAATAGAAAAATCTCCCAAATTTCTGAACCAATGTTGCAGGAAAGTGCTCCAGAAATTGCGAATTTAAAAATTTTGCACTCTTTCAAAATGCTAAGAAATTCAAGAACAAAACTGTAAAAATGATTATGCATTTAGAGAAAGAGATATCTATTAAAAAACAAAACAATTGTGAATAAGTGATTTCTTTAGTGTAAAATAATAGTATGTATTTTTTCTAACTGTAAAAATAATTTTGGTCAATAATTTTGATTTTAACATAAAGTAATTTTGAGATTTTAAAATGTGAAACATATGATAACAACCTCCTAAGTATGGTTACTTTATTGTGCTCCCAGTGGTGGCCGTTATTCACTGAGTGAATTCTAATAAAATTTGTGAGATTTCTTTAGTATGCTATCAATATTTGAAATCTGTATTGTATCTTTAATTGAACTTATTTACAGCCAAATATAATATAATGGTTTAAGTTTTGTATCTGTTGTAGAGATTAACTTTGGATACTTTTCAGTTAACCAGGGGTTAGTGTTATACATAGAAATATATATATACATATATAGTAAATGCATGTACACATAACACACTCACACATATATCTATCTATCCATATATATAGATATATATATAAAGTTTTTCATCGCTGTTCGATTACTATTAAGGTCTATATAATAATTTAATTATTGCTATTATATTACTGTCATTCTATTTTATTATTAACTCCTCTTGTCTTGTTTAAGTTTTTTATTTATTGGGTTATAATATATTCATTGTAGATGTTAAATAGTAGTATTGTATAATGTTATGATTATATATATGTATGCATTACACTGGAGTCCAACTAATTAAAAAGTAGCTAACTTTGTTATCAAGTTCTTTTCTTTTTATTCCTGCTCCAATATAATAATGAATTATTTCTTTAAAAAAGTGGAGATAATTTTTAATTTTAAAGGAGAACATTGATCTGATATTTTAGCTTTCCAGCTTTAAATTTCAGTCACCATGGCAACCTAGGCAATGAATTTTTCAAATCCTGTTTTAAAATCAAATTTCAGATTCATTCTATGTATCCACAAACTCAACATTTGTACTTTATATCCTGAGATTTTTTTTCTTTTCATCTGCTACTTTGTTATTAGTTCATTAATGTGATTTATTAACATTTTCTGTTGAGTTAAATTTGCTGTCATTTCCTTAGATTATTCATGTTAGAAGCCTATTAGAAATAAGAAAAATAACAGCTTCTTTGCAGATTTTTAAATTTACTATTTTATTAGATAAAAAAACAAAAAAAGTAATAGTGACACCAGAAGATAATTTGATGTAAAGAATGCATTTATTTTTACTTGGTATGAACAAAAATATGTGCTATTCAAAGTGAATAAAAAACATGAATGTATTCTATGGCCATCTCTAAACTGTAATTCTTTTTTTTTAATATTAATTATTTATTAAAACACTACATTTATCTTAAATACACCCATTTTTTAGTGTTCTGTTATGTGTATGTTTTTATCCATTTAAAAATAAATCAATGCATGAGAAAGTTAATTAAAAATACTGTAATTTTTCACCAAACTTTTTTCTTAAACTATTATTTCATTTGCAATGATCTACATTTAACTAATCTTTAATTTTAAATATGTTTTATTAACATTTTATTACAAGCTTCATTCTGACATTTTCTTCTCTGTTTCATAGAAAATCACATGTTCAGTTTGAAAAATTTGCAGCACCTCTTCTTCACCTTGCAGGCTACAGAGTCAGTTTAATTCAGGTAACTTAAGCCTTTTCTATTTTAAAACCTATTTTTCTGAATAAGTGGTTGAACCTTAAAGAGATTTCCATTTCATTAGATTTTTAGAATATACAGTGGAACCTGCTAAAATGATCAGTTTGGTAAAGTGGCTACCTGTTTAAAGTGACCGCTTTTGGAAAATTTTACCTGTGTTCATGTAAAATAATATGAGAATTGTCAGGTAATGTGATTACCTGTCTAATATGTCCACCTGAGTTAAGTGACCAGTTAGCCTGTCATTGTCAATGTTATTTGAATCTGTACAATGTGACCATCCATTTTTCTGCATGCCAAAAATTTTCAAACTAAAAGACTAAAGTGATCATTTTCTGAAATTTTAGTTCAATTCATTAAAAAAGTACAGAAATTTATCTCCTGAAGAGAATGTTTGCTTAATGCATAAAGCTCTCACTTTGTTCTTTATTTTAATGATATTTGCACTTGTCTAAGGTGATTTTTAATGAAAAGTTTATTATTGCCAGTTATAGAGATGCTATTATTATGCAATAACAATGAAAATAAAAATGCGTATAAATCACAATGTATCTTGTTGTTATGTATTTTGTAAATCAATCATTATGTATTTCAACTGTATTCAAAAGAAATAACATGAGTTTTAAATAAATTATCTTTTATGTAGTATATTTTTAATTAACAATTCAGTTATTATAGTTGTTAATTAATCAGTTCATTTCTTAATAATAATGTATTTTTCCATACTTATATTTTATTTTTTACTATCACAAAAGTTTTAATATGTTGTGCCTTTTCGGCACATTGGTTCCACTTTGGGTAACCTGATTTTATTTCCAAACTTGCAAATGGCACCAAGAATATTAAAAAAAAATTGCTTTTAAAATAAAAGCTCAAATTAAAAGTTCTTAATTTTAAAAAAATCATCTGTAAATTCCAGTGTCAGTCGATAATTTCTGATTTTACAAATGTAATTTGCTTGTAATGGAAAGAATTAAGATGTATCAGTTTCAGTAATGACAGATTATATTTCCAATGTTAGGCTATATTTTAATGCGTTTTCTTTATGCTTTGTTCTGTAGTACCTCTTAATGTTTCATTCTTTCCACATTCCAACAAACAGAAAACTTTAGTTTTTCTTTTTAATGTAACAAAATTATGTATTGCTTTTAAAAAATCTGCAATGTTCATTTTCAGTTAATCTTATTTATTAATACTGGTATAAGGCTTTAAATAAATCCTGAATGTATGTGAGTATGCAATAAAATTTGCGTATACCAATAAAAAAGGAAAAGAAGGATCAAGCAAAATTCATTCATTAACAATGATATATTTAGTAACCTAAGTGATGAAAACAATTAAAGAACTAAATCCATAGTTCATGTTTCATTAATGCCCAAGTGAAGATTCTAAATGATATATTAGAATTTCTTGTGTCAAAAGTGATGATTTGTGTAACTTTTAAAGCAACTCATTAAATAATAATTTAATTTTGAAATTTGATTTTTTGAAAGTTCTAACTTTTCATAATTAGTGCCAGATTTTGTTAATTTTAAAACACATTTTTCCATTTAATAAATACAGCATAGGTAAAATCAAAAAGAGTAATAAAATAAAGTATTCATTTTGACATAAAACTCATAAATATTATCTATATATTATGTTAAGGTGATGATTCTGGATCCTTTTATCCTCCAGAAAAACGAATTTATCATGGCCATGTTAGGCATAAGTAAATATTCTGATTAAGATCCTATGGAAGTATATGCATAATCTGCTTTGTATCACATCTGTTCTGCTTCATTTTCTGTAAAATCTTTAAAAAGTAACCAACTATAGTATTTTCAGTTCTAAATTAAAAATAAAGGATAACTAGCTATCCAGAGCTTTTGTGTATTGATTTACTTCATTGATAAATATTCTTTTGCACCATCTATTGAAAGTTTGTTAAAACAAAGAAACTTTCTGTTGAAATTATACTTTTTTATGCATTTTATCAGATTTGAAAGTTTAGCAAATAAAATTAATATTGTGGTACAGCATATTTTAATACATCAGTACAGGTAACATTTTGAATTTTAATATAGTAAGTTTGCAGTGAAAAAAAAATTGTCATAAAGTTGTTATTTATTTTGAAAAATGGTGCCCATTAAAATTATTAAAAATTTGCTTCTTAGAGTGCTACCAAATAATTCAAAATTTGTTTCTGAGTAGTAAAATATTTTATAAGTCACAAAATTAATATCGAGTAATGAATAATATATGTATAAATAACCTTCTACTCCGTAACATGCATATGTAAAAATACTTCATAACAAGTTTTGTTGAGTTAAATGTTATATTTCTATTAGTTACAAATGCATTGCAACTTTTACTTTTTCTTGTTTCATGATGTTTTTATTTTAAATATGATTTTAGATTACAGTTTATGTAATATTTTTGTTATATTATCAAAAAATCAAAGAATAATGCTTTTTGATTAATAAAATGCAAAAATCATTAAATGATGCATCTTTTTTTTCTTCTTTTAGTCATAGAAATGTCTTTTTAGTGTAAAATTTTCATGATTAAATGTTGCCAGATAATGTACATCTTTTCATAAAAATTTATATGTTTTGCTGTGAACTTAAATTTAAAAAGAAAAAACAAGCAAGACCTATATCTTTGTCAACCAGCAGGTTTTTTTTTTCTTTTTTTTTTCTCATTCATATTTATTTATTATTTAGATTTTTGTAATCTCAGAAAGAAAATAATAAAATAGCCAGTGACATTTGATGCTGTTATCTACTGTCAAAAATCAAAACTAAGTACAAATGATTATGTGATTCTTAGGTTAGGAGCAGCAGCGTCACAGAACAATTACTATTTTTGAACATAAGTCCTATGATGTAAAATTTATCTTCATTCTTTCCTCTCTATCATCATTCTTTCCTCTCTATACTTTATCATCATTCTTTCCTCTCTATACTTTATCTTCATGATATATGATATTCCATCATTTTTGACAGGGTTTATATGCTACTTAGTAAAATAAAAATGCTGTAACATTTTATGAAACTTTAAATTTTTAGACTCAAAATCCTGCTCTTGGGTATATTTGGATTGATTATCTTTGTGTTCTCTTTGTGTGGGGAACTAAAATTTAAAATTGAATTGCATTTGTCTGTACTTAATTCTAGTGTTGCTAGTTGAATGGGATTATTATTATTTATTATTATTATTATGTTTATTAATTTATTATTATTACTATGTTTACTAATTTATTATTATTATTATTATTTTTGAAATGCTACCACATTCTTAAAAGGAATATTCCACTTATTTAAGGACAAAATAAATAAGACAAAAATTATTGTTCAAAAATATGGTAACATTCTGAATAAAATAAAGGCCACCTAACAGACTTTGCTTATTTATATATGTTTCTATTGTTTGCATCTCTAAGACCATGGTTAAGTATAAGTTTGTTTAGGCAAGGGGTATTTTCAGCACATGCACTTGAAAAACTGAATTAATCACTAGTAAAATGCCAAAGGCCCACAGCAGTGTTGAATTCAAGGGAGGAGGGACATTCCCCCCACCCCCTCAGAGCCACAGTAGTCCCACCCGGAGAAAAGTGTCTGAATTCAACACTGGCCCACAGAGAAATAGTCGACAGGCCAGTTGCGCCCCACGGGCCATGTGTTTGACATGTCTGACCTAAGCTATTTCAGACAAGTCTGGTGGTTATCTTTGTTAACTTACTTTTTGTTAATCTTGTATTTATAAAGATTAAATCATCATAAAAAATAGAAATTATTGCATTATGAATTAAAATGCATCAAACTCAATGTATATCTTACTTTTCATAATTTATAGGACTAAAGTGCATTCTCAGTAGAGATGGGCATTATTTAACGTATTAGGATAAAAAACACTGTTACTGTGCTGGAACCTAATATTACATTAACATGTTATTGAAAAGTCCCTGTTAATTAAATAACATAGGGTTTTAAATGACAGCTTCTTCATTCATTTGCCTCAGTAAAGAAATCAATTCCGTACCATTAAAATAGCGCAATATTCACTAAGTCTGTCCTTGCTTCTTAAAAAAAAAAAGGAGGGAGAGGGGCTTTAAAATAACAACACAGACAAATAACAATACAGAAATGTAGTAAATGACAAACACTAAAAATTCAAATATGAAAATATGAGCGTCTACATTTTTTTCCCTTTTAAATAAGGAATTGAAACAATTCATTGTTTATTTTCTTCAGGGATCCCCCCCCCCCTTCTTTTTTACACATAAGCTTGGGAAAAAAAAACCTCCTTTAACTGGGGGGATAGAACCTATCCCTTAGCAACAAAACATGAAAACTGTAGTTTAATTTTCTCTTGTGAATTAATTTAAGTTACTTGAAAAATAAATAAATGCCTTTTCTCAATTAACATCAGTTAAAAGGAAAACTGAGTTAAGTAAATATGAAAGCCAAGAAAATAGCAATTGACCTCTCTTCTCTTCTCCTCCCTCCCCAATCTTGCTGGCGTCAAAATTATACCTCAACATTTGGCATTATCTTCATATTTTTTATATCCTCTGATTTTTTAAAAAACATAATAGATCTTTCATAACAAGCCTTCAAAGTAGACGTTTTTGAGCACATTTCCCGACAAAAGCAGAAAAACCGGCTGAAAAGCAGGCGAAAAATGGGTGATCACGTGATCAAAATGGCTTAGAACTGGATGGATAATTTAAGTATCATAAAATGGAAAAATAAGTTCGATTCGAAATCGCTTCCACAGTCAGGCCTTCTAATTTTATACCTTTCTGTTAAACAATGAATTTGTAAATGCGTCAAAACGTTTTGCGCTTGTTGAGCTGAGCGGTTGCGAACAACCTTAAGTGAAAATTGGTTATTTGAACTAAATCATTTTTCTGAGACGTATTATGCTAAAATCAGAATGATGATTTTCTGTCACAAAGATGCTGTTTCAGTTTAAGTATTATACAGTGAATATTCTAATTAGTACTGATTCTATTAATCGGTGATTCAAATAACCGGCAAAAACCGTTATCAGAAACTCCCCACCCCCCCACCCCACCCCACCCCCTAGAACCAAATCCTCGCTGCGCCACTGTTTATAGCAGTTGTTTTAAGTATTGATCCTGGGTTCCAATCAATATTTTTATATTGATGAACCCACTATTAAAATATTTTGAATATTTCATCATCTTTCCCAAATAACATTCTTTTAATTTCTGTGTAACGAAATTTTTACTTGAAAACTGAAATAAAACAAACAAACAAACAAAAAGAAAATAAATAAATAAAATAAAATAAACGGAAAAAAATGTATATCCAGGTGTTCTTTTGTATCAGAAGCCCTCTTCATTCATTTAAATTCCTTTTTCCACTATTAGGCACAAGCACAACCTGACCGCAGTACTAAAGCAAAGAAAGGAGGAGAAAAAAAAGCGGTCTTTAATCTCTGAAAGCAAACAATCAATCAATGCTCTCTCTGTTACTGGAACAGTTCCAGAATGTCACTGAAACTGAAGCAGGTCTTCATTCCTCGTTTGTTTCGAGATCACATGACCCGTTGCAAAAAAACAGTTCCAAATTTCGTCGGAACGGTTCGTTTTCGTTTTTCAAAAGAAGCTGGAATGCCCACCCCAGTTTCAAATCGAAAAAAGAAACTGATAATAAATATAACAGAATAAACAATTTTTGTCTGAGTGAATGACATTTGATTAAAAGTGTTTGTTTATTCTTTATGGTTTGGTGGGATGAAATTATCGCATTATGGTATGGAAATGAAGAAAGTAATAGGAAATGATTTCAAGTAGGGAAAGATTATGTGTTGATATTGCGAGTGTTGAATGAAAGATATGGGAAGTTTAGTCGTATTTGAATTTTTAAAAGGGATATTACTCATGGAATTTTGTTTTAGGGAGAGGAAGGGGGGGGGGGATTTGGCACTATAAATTTTGTTTTTTGGCCAAATATTTTTATTATATTTGTTTTTTATTTGTCTTTAAAAGATTTTATTTCTGTTATTTTATTTCGCTGGGTAGAAAAAAGAAAAAAGATAATAGTCTCCTACAATTTGCGAAATAACTTAATTTTGGTACAGTTGTAATTAATTTGAAAAGCATATTTGTACGAACGAAATTTGTTTCGGTGAATTGCATTCGATTAAAAGTATATAAATAATATTTTTGCATTCTTGTGAAAATAGCTTTGGGGTCGTCCACAAATGATGTCACGCTTAGAGGGGGAAGGGGGGGGGGGGCTAGGGGTTTCATGAAACTATGACAGCTTATGACTAGGATGTGGGAGGGGGTAAGAAGAGATGTGACGTTACACATTTTGGTTAAAATAAAAGCATTAAAAATAAGCAGATTAAATTAGAAGTTATTTTAAAAATAAAGTACTTTGTGTTCAGAAAGTAAGCATATGATTTAAAAATCTAATATATTAAATTCTATTTCAAATTTCAAAATGCTATTATTTTCAGTTGCTCTTTCATATTAATATTTTATTACTATTCTATATTATTTATGTTTTTGTAGTGAATCTTAACATTATTTGAAACAAAAAAAGTACATGAATCCTTTTTATTGTTATGGTTATGAATATCATTAAAACACTCAGTTAAAAAATAAAGTTTGAAATATGATCTATAACGTAGTGCTTTGTTTCTGAACCTGAAGTACATGTTTATGTAATATATCGTGACATGTGACAAGAACAAGAGGTGAGGAGGGGGGAAAGGTGAAGTGTGGCAATTTGCGACAAAGGGGAGGAAGGGGGACAAAAATATTGAAAAAAAAAAAAGTATAATCATTTATGGACAGTCCCTTTGAATATGCGTTGATAGACATCGCTGATATTAAGTCGCGGATCAAATCTTTCCTTTTTAATACTTACCAGCGCAGTTGAAAAATGTTTATGAATTCGGTTTGTCTGTCCTGCGCTCTAACTTGCGTAAATATAGTCCGATTGTCATGAAATGGATGTATATGTTAGTGCGATTAAGTATGGCATGTTCGGTATTGAAAAGGGAGTGCGTTTTTTTTTCTTTTTTGGTATATTAGCAGGGCCACTCAGAAGAATTCCATTACATTATGGTATATGTTGAAAATCACTCGCCAATGCCTGTGTTCTATAAGCTTTATTTAGAAAAAGTTTCTCTACGCTCTAACAACTAAAACAATAAAAATTTATTCTTGCATGCTCGAAACTTTCGGAGTTAAAATGAGTGAATTAATTAAATTTTTAATCCCAAACTGATTTTGATTCATCGTCGTAGGAAATAGTATTTATAATTACGTCAAAAAATTATTTAAAACATTTTGTTTGAAAGGACTTCTAATTAAAATACCATAAGTTACCTGTTATAAAAATAATAGGTTGTTGGAACCTGTTACCTGTAAAAGAGTGGAACGAGTAACCTGTTAACCAAAAATAACTATATTTCCCATCTCTGATTCTCAGTAAAATGTTCAGAAACAAAAGATTTACTAAGAACACTGTAATGCATTCCAGTATAGTATAATTATCTTCTGATGCTATCTTTAGACAATTTTTTGAAACTATCACTTATACTGCTATTCCTATTAATAACATGATATTTCTTGATACCATCCATTTATTTAATGTCAATGTTCAAAATTAATTATTTAAACCATTCTGATTTTAGCATGTAGAATCATCTTGCTTGAATTTTTTTGGTACTATTATGTTCGCTTTCATAAGCTTTGATATTTTGCATGTGTAAATTAAAAACAATGCTTTGGTTTTGAAATAAAATAGTTTATGCCATTATTTCCCTCTCCCCATATCCTTTTCTTCTGTTTCAAATGAAGTGAGTGAAAAATGTGCATTATAAATGTGTGTATTTTAAAGGAAAGTTGTATGTTTTAAACAAAGTGGGTCAAATGTTTACATTTTAAATAAAATGAATTTAGTATGTTAGAGATAAGGAAAATGTTTAGCAATTTAAGAAAAATGTTTAGCAAATAATATTACTGTTTTTGAATAAAAAGTATTGCTTAAATTGTAGAATATCTATTTAAAGCTAATAACTTAACACTAAAAGACTATTATGATTATGTGCTTTTTTAATTGCATAATAAAAAAGTTGCTAAGCTGTAATCTATTTGTGCATAAAATTATTGAAGTTTTATTTTATTTCAGACAAATGAGGTGAAAGAAGCCCAAAAATTAATGGAAATCATGTCAAATACTGATGCAGTTCTCATAGCTGGTGGAGATGGTACTCTTCATGAGGTTCTGATTATAATTATTAAAATTATTATTAACATTATTTATAAAAGTTTATTAATTTCAATTATTTTTACCAATTGCCTATTATTATTTCTCAAAGCTTATTGATTTATATTAGCTAATGATACTAATTAAAGTTTGTGTTGCCTTATTTCCTTATATGTAATATTTAATGAAAATTGGCTTTTATTTTGATATTAACTTTGAGAAACACAGAAGGCTTATTGGATATGCCACTCAATGGGGGGAAAAAAAAGCTGTAAATTCCAAAATGATTGTTTAATTAATGCCTATACATAATTTATCCTCTTCCTCAAAGATCCTCCAATGTTCAACAAATGTTTAATATCAAAATTTGCAATTTTTTCTGCTGTCATTTATTATTTTAATTGGTAAATGATGATTGGCTAACAGATTATGTTACTTATGTATTTAAATAATTTATTCCGTATTTATTATTTAATTAATTCTTTCTTATATTTATACAATCATATGTTTTTAATTTGACACTTATTACTTTTATACTATTACTTTGCCTTGCATTAAACCATCATAATATGATTAACAGTTGATATTTAGGATTTATAAGAGGTTGGTGTATGATGTACACTATTAATATTTTTATGCTACTGCAAAACTGCCTTGTATTATACTAATTCTAATTAAATTATTTGGGGTCAAAGGTTTAGATCCCTAGAACTCATTCTTAGTGATGAAACTGGGTTTATCTAATTTTGATTTAGTTTTTGTTGGTGAAATTTGTACTCTGTGATTGTGAAATCTACCTCTGCCTGTAGGCCAAACCGGTATTGATTTAAAAAAAAAAAAAAAAAAAAAAAAAAATTCTTGGGCTTATTTTATTAAAATTTTTTTGGTAGGTTTCTGCATCTAGCCAAAATTTGATATTTTTATTTGTTATCTGAATTTTATTGCTTAAATTTAATTTTAATTTCCCCAAATTAGTGTATATAATGTCAATGATTATATTTTCTTATATGCCTTGGTCATTAATGTAAAAATATTTTATAGGTTGTTACTGGATTAATGAGAAGAAGAGAAAATCAGGTACTTTATTATTAAAAATTATTTTTTCATTTTAAGCATTACTCATAGATTGTACCTTGACTTAATGCACCTTTTAAAAATACTTTTAGGATGAAAATGTACCTTTAGGTATTATTCCTCTGGGGAGGACAAATACTGTTGCCAAATATCTATTTGGTTCAAAATCAACTTCACAAGCTCAGTAAGTGTCTATTAGATATTTCGAACTTATTTTTGATGCATTAATTTCTGAAGATTATGTATAAATATATATAAGTTTTTGTTCTATTAGTTTGATCGATCTATTTAATGAATTGTAAAATAAGATAAAACTTAGTTTGACCCCTCTCTCTAATATTTTTAAACTAATGCTCATTAAAATAATCTCATTAAAATGCACTGGCAGGCTAGAAGCCAGATTGACATTTTCAATAGCAGACTTCGCCCACTATGTTGCTCTTTTTTTCTAAGCAAACTTCAAATTTTTATGGTTTAAAAGCATTGGTTTCATATTTTTCCACAAAATTCTTTCTAAATAAACATAATACTAAGGGCCTTACTATCTTCATTATATACCCAAGCAACTTCCTCTAATTGATGCGCTATGAGCTGTCATCCATGAAAACATTCCTTACATAAGTCACAATAGAACTAAGCCTACCCTAAATAGAAAAAATGATACAAAAATTTGAAGTTTTCATTTAACTTACATGATTTTCCAAAAATGTAACTGTATTCTTCAGTCATTTTCGTGTAATTTATATACATATATATATAACTTTTGTAGTGAAACATGCTAATTGTTCTGCAAACAAATAATGAACTTAAAAAAATTATTGAAAATCACATCCTTATCTCAGTTATAATTTGAAACAATGTACAAAGTTTAGAAATAATTATTCCATATAAATGAATTTGAGTTGGTAGATCTTGAAATTTGTGGTGATATTTGGCTGAATCAATTCTATTGGCTATATCTGATTGCATTACATTTCTTATATATGATTTAAATTTATTCTTGCTACAGATCAATAAATTTAAGAAATTAATTTAAATATTTTGCTTTTCTATTGAAATTTGTCATACCATAGAAGTATGTGCTGTTGAAAAAAAAAAAAAAAAAAAAAAAACGATTTTCCATTATAATGAAAATCTTTATGAATTGTATGTCTGTATCTATGAATAAATATTATGTATTATGTTTTTGAATATTACAGGTTAATGGCAGAAGCAACTATGGCAGTTATACATGAAGGGACTGTAGCTCTAGATGTTATGCAAGTCAAAGTAAGATATAAATATTTTAATATTACTTCCTTAAGTTTCATTCAAAAGTATCTCTCTGGAATGAGTATATTTGCTGTAAAATATTAGAAATCACTTACATTAAAAATATATCCATGCATTATGTGCATGAAAATGTTAATAGAACTGTTTACTGTCTGTTAAAATTTGTTTATCATATATGAATATATTATAAGTATATTTCTTTTGTGTGTGTGTGCATGTTAATAGATTTTAAGATATTCTGGTTTATAAATGTTTCCCTTTTCTTTTCTTTTTCTTCTTTATTTGCTTTCTGTTTTTAACATAATTTTCTGTGTGTTTTTCTCATCTGATATGTTATCCTTATTACATTGTAATGAGGACAAACACTATATTGGAAAAAGAGATTGAATCTGGGTTGCTTTTATGAGTGGATCAAATTTAGCAAATTTGGAAGATTGGAAAAATACATAAATTTCTCAGGTCGATAGAATAACAAAAAATCACATATCTGAGATCCACGTTCACTTGGACCTGTTTTTGTATATCCTTATCCAAATTTATACACCATTTTTCTACATGTGATATATATTTTTTTAGCCATTGCCGACAAAGAAATGGCCTCACTTTCTTCCATTAATATGGATAATAGAAGATATGGTACAATTAAAAAAAAAGTGATCCCTCCATATTGACTCTATAGCAAATCCTCATATAAAAATGTGACGTACCAATCAATTTTAACATCTACTAATAAATCTTTTTAGAAGGTCATTTATATAAAGATTTGCAATACTAATAATTTTGACATCTTTTTAAAATTCTTTGATGCATTTTATTTTCTAATACCAAATGATTTGTTTCATTTGATCAATCAATTTAAGAAAGATGCAAATTTAACCCCTTTGGAACCATGGTTGTATATATGCATCTTCTTAAGATGCTTACTGCACTTATTTTTGATACCAATAAAAATGAAAAAGAAAATTTTCCTTATATAATTAAGACATTTTCTTGATTGATAAACAAAATTTAATTATTTGACAAAAAGTGGTGTCAACTGAATGAAATTCATGAAAAAGTGGCTGATCATCAAAGGGTTAAATTTTGAGCTTATAATGTTAATTTTTTTTTAAATTGTTTTAACATTTTCAGACCTGAAGTACACAAATATGTACCTCCATTCTTTTCCTCTGTTTTAAACTGTTCGAATTTTTTTGCATTTTTACTTTACTTCTATACAGCTGAATGTCTTTTGCTTTAACCCTTTCCGGCACACTGTGCCCAGTCTGCGATACCTAATTTTAATTCCAAACTTGCAATCGGCACCAATAATATTTTAGTAAAATTTTGCTTTTATAATAAAAGCTTAGATTAAGGATTTCAAAATATCTAAAAAATTTGTTTATGAATTTCAGTGTTAGTCGATAATTTCTCAATTTACTAGCAGATTTTGCCCGTGCTGGAAAGGGTTAAAACAGACCTGTCCAACCTTGTAAGCAAGGGCGCGCCTCAGCTCTTGGCACTCATTGCAGGGTGCCATCATTCACTTGACCGAAAACATGCAGCAATACTATCGCAGAATATTAGTATAAACGCACATCATAACTTAATGCAAATAAATCATACAGCCTAGACAAAAGACCCTATGGTTCTAGAGTTAAATGTATTAAATTTCAAATTATACAATTTTCTATGAGAGGGCAATCTCAAAAATATCTGTAGGATAAAATTCCAGAAATTTTAATCGCGCTTATAATAACATAAAAAAAAAAAAAAACTTGGGAATTAGAGATATTGATTTTTTTTTAGGATGTGAAAATACACTATGACTTATGATTGAATTTAGATTTTATAAAAATTACAAAAACAAAGGCAGACATAATAGCGACCAATCCATTCAGGTGGTTCCAGAGATATAGTCTGAAAGAGTTTTTTTAGATGGAAATTATACTCAAATTTTTTAAGCAAAGTAAAAAAAACCCTAAAATTTCAAAAGTCAAAAAGGAATAATTAAGCCTCTTATCCTTGGTGATGGGCCAGAGTAATAACAGCAAAAAAAAATGCTGAACTTTCAAGCTTATGTATCTCAAACTATTAGAGGAGATGGGAAACGTTTAATTTACTTTCACTACTCGATTATCTTTAAAAGATCTATTTCAATTGTTATCAAAATACCAAAATTTACCAAATTTAACACTTTATAAACAATAATTACAAATCGTGAAAATGTGATTGATTAAATTTTTCAAAATATGTTTCTAGTTTTTAACTCTTTGAGGGCAAGAAATTGTATTACTCTAATATTGAACTTGCACCATAATTTTAGAAAAAAATTGTTTGAAAATAGCAAAAGGTATTTTTGAAGCGAAAATTATTTTTTTTCTCCATCAAAATATAAAATTAAAAATTTATTAAATGTTTCTGGTGGAAATCTTGATTAAAATTAGGTGAGATATAATATATTCCACCACCTCTCAATGGGTTTTAATGCATTTTCACAATTTTTGGAAATATCTGATTCAAATATTAATGATTTTAAAGAAAGAATTTTTTATAATGGAATTTTACTTCTAAAAAGTCTAATAACAGGAAACCTTAAAAGGGCACCAAGAAAATCTTCAAAGGGCACCATGGCGCCCGCGTTCGCCGCATTGGACAGCCCTGGGTTAAAACAAAACCAATAAATGTCAGCACTGATGAATATTACCTCATAAAAGAAATATTATTTTCATCGGAGTTTCGAAAATACCTTCAAGACATTGTGGCCAAGAAAATAAGAAATATTCATGATTATTTTACTTAAATGCTTTACAATAAAAAAATTTTGATGCTATGCTGATCATTTACTTGTTTAAAGACCTTAATTTTGTTGTTGCATAAATTTATGTTACTGATAGTTAAATTGATGTTTTAAGGGCATTAGTGCTTTTATATCCATATTTGTAAACCTAAATTACTAGTCCCCTAAAGTACTGATTTCATAAAAATGACTCTATGTCATCTATGGTGTCATTTCGATTATGCAAAAGCAATAAGTATATATTTGTAGAGTTATTTTATGCTCAGGTCTAAAAAGGTTATTGTAAATAGTTTTTTTTTTTTTTTTTTTTTTAACTCTAACACAAAACTTAATTTATAGAATTGGCTGTAATTTTAGATTAGCATATTTGAATCTTCTAGAAATTGATTTCTTTTAGGTTACATTTATGTTTTAAAAAAAAATGTGTATTTTCAAATTGTTTTTCAAATCAAATATGAATTGTAATTTATATATTTTTTTTATAGAATTGATTTTTTGTAGCTTAAAATATGGAAATACGAAATTACATCCTTTTCCACCAAGTAGTTTTTGAATTATTCTTATAAAACTATCTGCATTGCAATCTAATTTCATGAAATTCCAAATTGAATGCATCATATGAGTTGTTGAATTTTGATTTCATAATATATAATATTTAAAATAAAAAATATCTGCAAGTTTGTAAATATATGGGTGCAAAGATTTTAAGTAAATGAGCAATTGCTTAGCTTATTTTATCTTTATTGCTTTGAAAAGGAGTAACAGTAAACATCTAAACAGTAATAATTCATGTATGATCTAGATAATGTGTTAGAAACTTCCCAGCAATGTATGTGTCAGGAATTGTAATTTGAAATTAAGTTACATTACAAACTCATTTTTTTAAATTATTGCTTTCAGATTTCAGCATATTTTCATTCATATGTTTCAGAATGCTGATGATGAAAGTCCTGTTTATGCCCTATCTAGCTTTGAACAAGGAGCTTTTGCCGAAATAGACCCAAAAGTTCATAAGTAAGTCATTAAAGTATTTCTTGTGATATAAAATGTAATGATTGAAATCAATAAAATATCTTATACTCATATCAGCAGGGGTGCAGAATATGTCCGATCTAGCATCGGGGGAAATTTTGGTCATCTATGAAAATCTTGCACAAAAATATACAATTGATTTTGATTTTAACAATGAATTGCATAGTTACCAGAGACAGAAAAATTCTCACTACAATTAGAAATATCCATATGGTGACCTGTACAAAATTGATTTCAAAATAACATATACTTGTGCATACATTGAAAGTTTGGGAGGAAAATACAGAATTTATGTAAGTCTATATAAAATATCGTAAAAGTTTGTTGAAATATTTATATGGATTGGGGAAAATGTTGGGAGTAAAAATATTTTCTGCACCCCTGCATATCAGTAGATTTAAACATAAAAGTTAAACAATAATGGTTAATAAAATAAATATTTTTATTTTTATAACCTTTAGATAATAACTTTAAATAATTTTTTATAGGTAACCTTGCATTTTTATTTTTTATTATTTTTTCTTTTTTTAACCTCTTCACCATTTGCCCCGAGATAAGTTAGGAATAACAGCACTATTTCACCATATCTATCACCTGTAAAGTAGTTGAAATTTGTTACAGTTCAGTTCAGCATTTTGAACTTAATTGCATTTAATTTTATTAAATCATATTAATAATAAATCACAATGAGCTTGAATTTGAGATTGAATATAGCTTAAGTGTTGAAATTCAGATTTTAAACCTCACCATGTTTGCATTTAAGCTTTCATCATAATAAAATTGCTAATAAAAAAGACTGTATTTTTTATTTTAAAACAAAACTTCTTATAAAAATTTAATGGTTTTACTTTTCTGTTTAAATACATTTTTCTTTATATGGTGCAGTACCAAAAGCAAATGCACAGACATATCTAATGGAGAGAAATTTTGTGGCTTTAATTTTATGCCAATGCATCTTGTTCAAAATCATAAATATAAGCATAATTAATTTGTCCAAAAAATGCTATAAGTAAAACAATAAGGGCAGTGTTCTTGCTGTTGTTCGCCATTGCGCCAAATTACGATTCAATTCTTCATTTGGCGAGTAAACAAGCGATTAGATTCGCCAAATTGATAGTGTTCAATTTTTGCATTTTCTTTCTTTTCTTTTTTGTTTTTCATACTTATGCATATATACATATTTTTATTATATTTGTAGCAGATAGTTGAATTTAGATTAATAACAAACGTTGTCACAGTTATAAAAACTTAGGTTATTTTAGAACATATTGAAAAAAACGGGGTACATTAAAGTATTAAAGATATATTTTTTTTTAATGCTACACGGTGAATGTATTTTGCTAATGGTTTTTTCATTTGGCAAATGTTTTTTATTTTTAATTAGCCAAATTACTAACGTTGGTCAAATGTCAGTGAGAACACTGAATAAGGGCAATATTTAAACATATTTTTTTTTGAAAAACTTTAAGAAGCTGTGTTTGTTTAATGTGTAACAAATCTCTCTTTTTACAATTTTGCTCAATATGTTCACAAAACTTATATATATTGAAACTCCAATCACTTTATTTTACATCTTTTGAAAACAGTTTGGATAGTTAGGGACGATCATAAAAAAGGATTATGTTGTGAAATTTAAAAAAAAAAAATTAATTTAATTTTTTTTTTTTTTTTTTTTTTTTGTGTAATAAAAAAAATTAGAAGTTGGTAATGTATGTTGGAGGTAAGATCATTTTTACTACAAATAGAAAAAAAAAAGATTCAGTCTAGTACTTACAAGAAACTAGAGAAATTAATTGATCATAACCAGTACAATTAATTAAGGTTTTGTTACTACTGGAATTTGAATGTATACTTGTACATTGTTACTCTATTTTTATTCACTGTACCACCCCTCTTAACCCCTTGGGAGCTGTAGGATACATTTTATCCCATCTAATTTAAACAAGATTCTTACCAGAAACTTTTAACAAAATTTTATATTTTTAACTTTGGTGACAAAATGTTGAAAAGTGGCCTTTTCTTATTTTAAAATAATTTATTTTTATTTTTTTCAACGAGAATTCAGTGTTATAGAGACATTATTGTGTGTCCCTCAAACAGCTCAGAATCATTTTAAAGCAGAATGCAAAACTTCTGATTGTCAGGTTGCCATAAGTGACCAGAGACAAGTTTGAGACTGGTGACTAGAAGGCATGATATGTAAATACAGGATTATTTTAAAATGTTAAAATAACGTTTTACTTTACTTAAAATTTGACATTCATCATTCTCCTCACATACAGCATGCAGTCAAAAGTCACCGGGCACTCAATTTTAGATTATTTTACTGTATATCCAGAGAAATACTGACGAATTCTTCTGGAACTTGAGAAATGTAAAGAAAATGTTTGAATAATTTTTATCAATGAAGGTTTGTTTGATCACAAGGTCAAATAGGGTATTGACACATTTGAATAACAAAAAATTCCTGCTGGCTTATCTACAGGCACCTGCAGGCTTAGATTTTGAAATTAAATACTGATTTCATCAACAAAAAATAAATCAAGATGAGAGATAAACCCAGTTTAACAATTTTATTTGGCCACTTTTGAGGTTTTGATTTCATATTTCTGTAAGAATTGGTTTTATTAGAATCATGTTAATATAATTTTTTTTTCAACCTCTGTTTTTTCCCAATCATTTCTGAATATTTTCAGTAATATCATCCATTAGTAGATTTCATCTTATCAAAAACTTATTACTACAAAAAGTTACAGATAACATTAGAAAATTTATATAATAATTTAAACTATGAGGTGATTATTTCATTAAATAGATCACTATATTTTAAATTCTAACATTCTTTTTGTTGAGCCACGCACATGTTTAATAATGTAATCTTATATACAGCATCTCTGAGGATTGTCAAAAGTTTTCACCATGCCAATAATACTTTTTTTATCGCCTTAATGGCATATTAACAAAGTTGTGATATTTTTTATCTTCTATCTCCCCCTTGTTTTTGTGTTTTTGCTGTAAGAGTTAGTCCTACCAGAAACTTGCCAGTATAAAATTTGTAGATAATACTAAGCAGATTTAATATCTTGTAAATTGATGAAGTTATGAGATTTTTTTCTTCTTTAACTCCCATCCCCCCCCCCTTTTTATTATATTATTTGTTTTTTGTTTAAAAGTTGCTCTTATCAAACACTTGTTAATGTAAAACCTATAGATAATATTGAGAAGATTTATAATAAATTTAAGTGGATTTGATGAATTATGAATGGATGAATTAATAAATTGTTTTCATCTTAAAAATTATTTTTTTCCCCTTGAGTCCATTTTTAATGATATGAAAAATCTGTCATACATAATTTTTTGGCCCTTTTCCTAGAAGTATTAATAAATTTAAACTAATTTGATACGTATTAAAATGAGGAAGTTTTTATGTGTTGTAGAGACTAAGAATAATTTGTGAATTAAAATGTCAGAGTTAATAAGTGAGCTAAACTTAGCTCTATGCATGATCTGAGAACTTTTTATGATTAAAGAATCACCAGACTTGACTAATCTTTTACGATAAATGTTTTTGACAGGATTTCACTTCTTTTTGTAAAGAGAAAGCTAAAGAAAGATTTTTCTGTTGTGTCAGTTTCAATTGCCCTATCTTGAGATTTATTTATCAAAATTTGTTAATGTCATTTTTCTTTTTGTTACAGGTATTGGTACTTAGGAGTTTTAAAGGATAAAATTACCTACTTCATAAATTCATTTAAGGTATGTATAGATTTATGCCTTATTATTTAAAACATTTGCAAACCAATTTCAAAATTGTTATTATTATTTCGCTTACATTTTATTATAGGAATCATCTAAACATACTGAAAAGTATAGATTGTATGTTTTGTTATCTTATACTATCATTTCTCAATCTTTTAGTGGTCACTGCCTTACTACTTGCAAAATATAGCAAATGAGTCTATAGGTTTACCATCTCATCTGTAATGCGTAGTGTTTTATAATTTAGCAAGTGATGTTAAACAAGTTTTTATACAACTTGAGCTAATTTTTAAATAGTGTGTGTCACATGAACTGTTAACTCTGAATAAAAATTGCAATAGGTTAATGCAAGCAGATTTTTTTTTTAGGAAACTACAGCTAGTTTATCTAAAAATATAATTAACTATAACTACTTGTTTAAAAAAATAATGACTACAATCTACAATAAAGCAACTTCAAAAGTAGCTTTGCTACTTTCATATTTTGTCAAAAGATATTCAACCTATTCTCAAACTTTGAGACATGGATTAAGGAATATAGTAGTATAATTAAATATAGAATGACTCTTTGTTAATTTGCACTTTATTTATTTTATCTTTAAAGATGAAAGCATGGAAACAAAGTGTAAGCAGCAATAGAACAAAATATATATAGGTGATTTTCATCAGCTAAATGTTATTATTTAGCTAGAAATTAGTTTTATTAAATTCTTTTATCTTATCAGAATGTACCAAAAAATATTTTTACTAATTAAAATATTTAAAACTAACTTTGTCACCAATAATTCTTTTCCCCAAAATTTAGTTGCTTTTCTAATAGTTTAGAAAGGAACTTTATGTGAAAAAGTTACCAAGTTGTGTTTTATTGCATAATGAGATTAAGATGATACAATCACATATTTATTTTGACTTTTACATTTTGTGAAATTTCTCAATCTTATTTCACATTTTGCACTCTAAAAAATTATAAATTATCATTAAATTTAATTTGTCAATTTTTTTAAAAAATTCTGAATAATATTTATTAAGACAATAGTTTTAAATATATTGTTTGTTTAAGGTAACTGAGTAAAATTATTTAACAATAAGGTTGTGCTTGGGGGGGGGGGGGGGGGGGGGTGTAAGTATATGTCATGTAATTTCAGGATATTTATGGGTGCCTTCCATAATTATAGCATTTACTGTCTGGTGTAGATTCTCTGGTCTTTTTATGACTACACTACTTTTGAACAGAATGTTTGTCAGCAGAAAAATAGTTTTTTTTCAAATGACTAATTATTAATGATAATATTTTTGTTATTATCACCACAATATTTCATCAATGAGATGAGATAATCTTTCAAAAAAAAAAAAAAAATGTTTAAAATATTAAACAATTAAAATCAATGTATTTACTATGTCTTTAAAAATAATTGTAACAACTTTTGAGTTCATTTGTACAATGCTGATTTCTGAATTATACATTTTTTCATTAAAAAATAGAAGGAAGAGATAAATTTACTTAAAATAGAAAAATATCAACTCTTTGATGATACTAAATAATATTAAATGTGAATAGACTTAACAAACATAAAAATATAGTGATTTTTTTTATTTATTTATTTATTTATTTTTTTTTAAAGATGGTTTGATTTTCTGAATATGATAAAAATCGTGGTAATGAAACCTGTCTAAGTATACCTTTTTAAGTATGTCCAAAATATTTTTTTTGTAAATTTCTTATCTTTATAAGTTGACTAGAGAATGACTATACTACTCATGGTCAATGTATAGAATTAATTTTATAATAATTGAAGTCAAAAAAAGAGTCATCATGTACTGATTTGATTGATGATAGAAGTTAGTATTTTAAATGAAAGTTTAAACTTGGGAAATTAAGAATATGTCCAAAATACTTTTAAAATTCAATTTTATAACATTACATATTGCTAGTTTTAACACAGTAAATGCTTTATTCTTGAAAAATTTGTTTCCTGCTCTTATATATATATATACATATGAAGTATAATTAATTAGCAATGTAAGAAATTGTGAAATGTTTTTAAAATGTTGTTCTTATACTTCTTTATTAATGTCATTATTTGTATTGTAGAATCACATTCCTGTAAATTATTCTGAATTGCAATATGTAGCTCCTTGCAATGGTTGTTCCCGATGTTATGTACCACCAAGTTCAAAACATGTGACTGGCAGGTGGTGGAGTGCATTTATTCCAAGAAAGAATGATGTGAAAGGTATAAAAACATATTCATAGATTAATTTACATATCCAATGATAGATTAGGAAGCAGCAGCACAGACAATCACCTCATCTAATTCACAGATGAAAATCTTTGATTAGTTAAATCTCGATTTATATATTAAAACACAATCTGTCTGCCAAGTCATATCTTGGTGAAAAAAATCTAAAATTCTAATTGTAGCCGATGACTCATAGGTTTACCATTATGTTTTCCTGCTCTCAGTCCTCCATGTTTTCATACTTTTGGATGCAGAAAGCACAATGCTAAACCTGTGAGTCAACCACTAAAATCAGGTTCTTAAGTGTTTTCCTCCAAAATATGGCGTAGAAAATCGATTGTATTTTAATATGCGAATCAAAATTTAACTAATCCTAGATTTTCATCCATGAACTCAATGAGATGATTCAGGGTTGCCACGCCACCTGGAAAACCGGGAAAACACAGGGAATTTTAAATCTCCTCTCAAAACAGGGAAAATCCAGGGAATTTCTTTAAAAATCTGGAAAACACAGGGGATTTGGTAATGGCAAATTATAATATTTCTAATTAGCCTTTATACACGCATATATTTTTTCACACTCAACATGGAATAAATGCATTGCAACACAGGGAAAATACAGGGAATTTTTTTTCAAGATTAGAGTGGCAACCCTGTGATTGTCTGTGCTGCCACCTCCCGGTCTATGATTATGTATACAAAATTTTATGCATTTAAATATGTAGTAGCAGCTGACCTGAACAGTGTTGCCCAGACATGTGATAATTTTCTTGAATGAACCTTAAAGGAGGTGGGCTAATAAGGGCTATTTTTCACCCATCATATACCCGAAAAAAAAATGTTTTGAATTCCGATAATTGTTCAGTGGCTTTGCATAATTAAAGATATGTATTTTTATTTAGTATAAGCTTTACATCATAAATAAAATGGTAAGCCATAGAAATTATAACCCAAAAATAGAGTGTTTTGGCTTCTTTCTACATTTTTAACATTTTGTGCGTCTTAGAGTTAATTTTTTTTAAAGAAGCGCTCGATGAACCCAATTAATTTTTACATGCAATGATACTACTCCTAATAAGCTTTCATAGGAGCATTATTTTATTTGGGTTCAATGTGCGCTTCTACCTTTTAAAGAAAAAAATGTATCATCCAGGAGAGTAAAATTCACTGTTATCGGAGCACGTTCAGATACGTTTTCCGTACTCAAAAAATATTTATGTTGTTGAGAGGTCAATGTTGTTTTCTGAAACTATTTTTGTAAATATTTATTAAAGAAATTACTAATAAATAATGCTTGGATGTCAGTGTTATTGTTGTAAAGAATGACGGACAAATTTTCGTATCTGTTCTAACAAAAGAGTTATATCGATACTTAGATGTTCGAAAAACTGCGATCTAGAGAGTGGTTCTATGAAATGCTCTAAATGTAGATAGTATGTATTTCGTGATCTTCAGTCTCTAAATACTTCTATGTCTTCTTTTGATGTAAAAGTAAGGGATTATGCGTCAACGATTACTGCTGACAAGACCACAAATAAGAAACCTATTATACATTTATCAATGCCTCATTGTGAGTATTCTAACACTTGTTGTAAAATGTATAAAGTTGTCTCATTATTGCAGCAAAAGCTATTGAAATTCAAGCCTCAGAAACTACAATCTATATTTCATCGGGAAAACGATGCTGTAAAACTCATATTTCTTGACTGGTCTTCAAAAAATTTTCTCTGAAAGATTTACGCTCTGTAAGTGAGAATACATCGATGTATAAAATATATATTGAAAGTATTTAAAACAATATCAGAAATGTACAAAGCAGATGACCTCGATTTTGATACACTTGGGCACTTTTATAAAATCGTTTATTATACTCTCATGGGTACTCTCATGGCTACTCTATGTACCATTTTAGCTATAACTTTAAACTAGTAAAGTTCAAAATATGTTCCTCAAAAAAGAGGTTATTTCATATTTGCTTTTCTGTGTTATTTGTAAAACTTAGCACTGGTCTCTCTAATAGTGTTCTGTCCACATTATTCACTATAAGAAAAAAAATAATATCTTCTTTAAATATGCATTACAGACATTATGAATTTTGTCCGACAACACCTTGGAATGGAACACAGCACCAGAACACTGATTATTGAAAAATATACAAGGCCTTTTGCAGGAAGATTGTTTATTCCAGATGACGACAATGATACTGTAATAATTATTTTTGATACCCCGTACATTTATATCCAGACGAGTGCGAACTAATCCTTTCAGAGAAATTCATTCTGGTTATACAAAGGAAGACCTTTCGTTAAGAGTACGGTATTCGTCACTACTTCAAATTATATTTTGGATGTCTTCGGTCCTTACTTTGCGGATTCAAAGAACAATTACACTAACATACTTACACTTTTTATGGTTTGTGGTTTACTTGTGCCATAACTCAGCCAAAATTTAAAAAACATGTATTAAATATACTCATATGCTACAAGATTCGGCCATTGGATTGTCCAGTAGTGATTCTAATGAAGCAACCAAGGAGGAAAAAAATGCATGTCACATCTAGGTGCCGATGGGCAAAAATGGCCCTTATTGACCCACCTAATTTGTATGGTTTTATATTCAATTCAATTTTATCTGAAATATGTGCCTGTTGACTGTGCAAAAAAAAAGCCTATTTAGAGTTAAAAAGGCTTAAAATAACTGCAGTGGAAGAAGGAGGGATTTGTTTCCAATGACTGTGAGATATTTTTGCTAAAATATTGATATTTAACTGTAAAAATAATTGTTTTACACATAACTTTTTTTCACATCAAAATTCTGAGCGTCTTTTTTTTTATATTTTTGTTTTATATTTTTATTATTTTTTTTAAACTGATTCTTTTACCCATAAATCTGACTATATCTGAACCAAATTGATACATGATCATTAGCTAGAAGGTTTATAGTATTGAAATTTCAAAGCTGTTATATAAAACTAAGTATACTTTTAAAATCAAATATGTGTAATCTTAATCCTGCAACCAAACACATGGAAAAAATGAAAAGTGACTTTGAGGAATGAATTTTTGTTCAAAGAGTTAATTTTCCTATCTTCTTAAATGGTTTGCAGTGTTGTTAAAGGAATTCAAACTATATGTTGTTTTGTATTTTTGTTTGTCAATGTCAATCAATAATTTGAAATACACCAAAAAATGAAAGGGAAGGATGCAGGTCGTTCAGTATTTAAAATGTTTTAAAAAATAGTCTTTATTGTCCAAACTCTTCTATTTTTTAAGAGTTAAAAACCTAATATTTTCCCACCCTGTGTGAAATAATCCAGAAAAAGTTATGATATTTAATGGTAAAATAACTCATAAAAAGCCCCCCCCCCCTCCTTCTCATCTGGCGTATTTTAGTAGTTGAAAAAAGGATTGTGTGTAGTCATAAATATGATTGTTTTGTACCTCATAAGAAAAAATATTGATATCTAGTATAAAAAGGAATATGTTTTCTTCTTGCTGTTTTTCTTTTTGACTCGATTCCATAAAATTACATCAGTCCATGTTTAGCATAAAAAACAAAAAATTATCATCCAATTTCTTTAGTATTTTAATAGATTATAAGTATAATTGTATCTAATCCTTTAAAATTTCATGAAGAATAATATGTGTAGTAGCGAAAACTTGAGCGCTAAACTATGTCAAAAGCCCTTGGCTTTTATTGCTTTCATCAAAATTTTCCCACATTTTATTTTGTAAAAAATATTTTTACCCATCCTAACGTCTTGAAATTTTAGCTGGTGATGTAAATCCATTATACAGAGATTTTTTTTAAAAAGATTTGAAACACTAACTCATAAGCATTTTTATTGTTGAAAAAAGATTGCCTCCATAAAATACAAAATGATCTGCAGTTGTGAATCTTTTTCAAAAAGGTTAAAATTCATCTTTTTGAACACCAAATGCACCTTCAAAGACAAGAATATTTTAGCTTTACATAAGTATTTTTTGTTAATCATTATTTCCAAAATTATTGCCTAAAAAAGCAATATCACATAATTTTTTTTTTTTTTTTTTTTTTTTTTAAGGTTTTATATTGATGTTTTTTTAAACTGATTAGAGCATTTAAGACCTAATAGTGCAATATTGCAAAATATGTCTTTAATTTTACTAAGTAGCTTGGTTGATGTAGATAAAAAAAAAAGAATGACAAAAAATAAAAAATTCCAACTTTCCTTTTTTCATTTTTCTCTCGCTAATTAAATCAAATTCTGGGCATGTACAAGTGCTCGAAAGAAAAGAGATGATATTCATCAGTGTTTTTGATGAAAGTTCTTTCTGATATTTAATTAATATATTTGTTAGTTATCAGAAGTTTAAAATTCTGAATCTTAGGTACTCCAGTAGAGGCCTTTGACTTTCCTCATGCAAATTTTCAGCCTTGCATATGTGATAAATTTTTGTATGAATTTAATCTTATGGGTTTTCTTAATTAATCAGTAGTTATAATAATTGTTACATGCAATAAATAAAAAATAGAAGGGAATAATTTAATGAACATTTTATTTAATCTAGCAACTAAAATGTTTAATTTTTGTTTCTCATGACCAGGTTTATTTAAAAATTATCATGAATTAGCAGTTGTTTAATAAAACATGAAGCAATATTTTTATAAATACAGACAATAATAAATTTAATTCATTAATAAAAAAAAATCATGATTAAAATTTTTTTAAAAACAAAAAATCAATAAATTTGAATTCATTTTTTCGGAAAATTGCATTTTAAAAAACATTCCCCCTATCTCTTTTTCAATAGTGTAAAAAAAAAAAAAAAAAAAAAAAAAAAAAAAAAAAAAGTTAAATAATTTAATTTTATTTTGTTGTCACTGTCGTCAGTGTTACTCATGGACTCGTTTTTTGATTTATAATATTATTATTGATTATGCTTTATCAACATGGACATATGAACTATTTATTGAATAACCAAATCAAGAGAGACATGAAACTCTGTGTTTTATCATTAAAACCATGCCAGTTTTTGCTCTTTTTGATTTCTTATTTTATTTACATTTTTCATGTTTTATGTTGTAATTGCTACAGTTTGTCCGTAAAGTCACGGGGCATTTTTGACTGATCACAGAAAATCAACAAAACAAAATGGAAATGAAAAATCTTCCCTGAATGAAGAAAAACTGTCCAAGTTTCATATCTGTTCAATGCAGTTTGATGTATCTTCCATTTGTGGTCCTATACACATCTAAACAATATTCAAGTTCTTTCCGACATAGTCAACGACGCCTGATGTAACAGAGTGAATAACATCTTTAATTCTCTGTTTCAAATGAAAGTCACATTGAATTGCACTGAATAGGTATGAAACTTGGGGAATTTTTCTTTTATGCAGTGAGAATTTCACATTTCTACAGGATTCCCAGCAAAACATGGTTGTCAAATTCTTTGACTTTCTATGAACAAATCTCAAAAATTTCCCTGATTTTATCTCAAAACATTCTCAGATTAAACAGGCACAGTGAAATTTGCTACTTATTTTTGCAATCCTTTATCAAAATTAGTTTTTTTTTCTGCAATAATTCTTCAAATTTCTCATCCCCCCCCCCCTTGATTATTTGACATATTTTATGATTTTTCCCTGAAAGTATTTGATGAATTGGATATTTTTTTCTCTAAGACATTTCCATGATCTTTTTCAGTAATATTTTTAATTTCCCTGACTTTCCAGATTTTCCCTGATGATGGAAACCCTGTTCTTTTTGTTTCATTGATTTCCTATGACCAGTCAAAAGTGTACCATGACTTTACAAACACACTGTATACTATAGTAAAATTTCTATATACTCAATTTTTATTTCAGCATTATCACTTCCTGATTACAGCAAGATTACCAATGAAGAATGTGGTAAACAAATACCAATAGAATTATCATCATATACTAATTTTTCTGTATTTACATCTGCCTGTGATAAAGAAAGAAAGGTAATTTACTATATGCATTAATCATTGCATTGTTGTATGCAATAAAGAAAAAAAAAACTTTCTTAAAACTTTTTATTCATTTTTCTTCTATTTATCACTGAAACTGCATAAAATTAAATTTTCTTTGCATATAAATACATGCAGAGATATTTTAATGCCTCAAAGTAAAACATATACTTTTAAAATTTAATCATGTATATTTTCACTCTTTGTAAATTAATAATAATAAAACATTAATCTTCATAAAATTTTGAATAGAAATTATAATGTTTGAAATCCATAATACAGTAGACTCTCTCTCAAATCCGCACAGCTTGGGACCAGAGGTTGTGCGGATTTTAGAATTTTGCGGATTTCTGGTCATTGCTTTGTTCACATTTTTTAAACAGTAATTTGAGTGCAATTAATAGTGTAATCAGAATTATAATGAATGCTTACAATATTATAAAATATTAAAATTTGTAATAAACTAAAATAATAAAAATTTAGATAATTTTTAAAATAATTAAAGTACTAATAGCAAAGGTCAAGTTAATAATCAATAGTGTTTGATTAAATATTCATTATAAAGATTAAATGTATTTTTCCAAAATTATTCAACAAAACTAGCCTCTTAAAGGCCTCATTACTAATCAACTAAACTAGCCTCATTACTAATTAACATCAAAATCATAAAATAAGATTTTTTTTCAAGCTTAACCAGGGTTAATAACCAAAAAATCTTAAATGAATGCATAATATATTTGGTAAGAAGATTGTGATTATCAGTCATATCAGCAATATCTTGAATTTTTTCCAAGAAAAATTTATTCTTCCTTCATGAAAAAAACATGAATAGAGTATTATTAAGAAAATTACAATTTAAAAAATATATGGAATTGATACAAAACTACAAAAGTAAAATTTTGTCCCAGTATCCAAACTGAAAGTTTCATTGTTTACATCCATAAAATATGTGCGGATTTTAGAGAGTTGCGGACCCCGTGGCAGAAACACGGCGACATAGTCGCGGACACAGATAATCTCTTGCGGACAGTTTTTGTCTGTACTAATGAAATCAATTTAAAAAATTTTTCCCCAACGTTTGCATACTTTTGTCCGCAACTTTCGAACACTTTTGTCCGCAATTGTCGGACACTTTTTGTCTGCACTAACGAAAAATTTTTAAAAATTGTCCAAAACTTGCAGACAACTTTTTCCCGGCAATACGCACGCCGCCTTACGCATTTGTTCTCCTGATCCGGACGCCAAATTCCCGCCCTAAATTCATTCATCTGTGCATTCCGAGAGCATACGAGCTTTGCGTTCTGCGGTGCGGCTGCTAAGATCAACTGTCATTCCGTAGAACATGTGCTTAGAATGGCGGACAGTTTTTGTCTGTACTAATGAAATCAATTTAAAAAAAATGTCCGCAACTTTCGGACACTTTTGTCCGCAACTGTCGGACAATTTTTGTCCGCAATTGTCGGACACTTTTTGCTGCACTAACGAAAATTTAAAAAAAATTGTCCAAAACTTAAAAACGCTCAAAAAAAAAAAAAGAACACTTGAAATTTGTTAAAGGATCCTATGAAAAGAAAGTATTTCGTCTTAAGACCGAGGGGAAAGTATTTCATCAATGGATCATGAAAAAAAAAAAAGCAAGTTTCGTTAGAGGACCACAGAAAAAAATGAGAATTTCCTCAAAGGACCGTGGAAAAATGCGTATTTGGTCAAAAGATCGAGGGGGAAAAAACGTGAATTTCTACATAGAATTTTTCAATTTTGTTTGCAGGATTTTTTTTAGTTATTTATTTGGATACTTTTATTTTTGGAACCAGTTTTGAAAGTGAAAGTATCCCTGTCAAGGGAATCGAATAAGTAAAAAGCGGCCTTTATAAAAATCGATCTCCGCTAGCTAATGCAAATATAAATAAAATGAACAAAATTGAAGTATAATATTGAAGTGCCAGTGTTTTCCATTATGTATTGCATGCGGATGTTCTCATATAAATAACTGATACCGATTGTATTTTCAATTGGAAAATCACCCGAGAATGACAAGTGTTTTTCTAAATTCCTCAGGATTTCATTCTTTAAAGTTATTCTTTCATTATAACGCAAACGAATATTACAAGAAAATTTGAATGAAAATTTAATGAAAAATAAAGTATTATTGTGAAAAAAAAAAAAGTTTGTTTTAAATAGTTTTCTATTTTACTTCATGAAATATTTTGCTTTAAACTGTTTCTTTTTTGCATAGCAAAACATTTATCAATAAAACGAAGCTTATCTGATTTTCACGGAGTCTCCGAGCACACGTGTATTTTGCTTAAATTCAACTGAATTCCTGAAAATCCTTTCTTCTCTTTTCTTCTGCGATTTATTGACAATAAGATACGGGCGTATTACAATGGTACAGGAGATAACTATCTCAACCTTACTTAAGAGTCCTACAGTGTGATTGAAGTTGAACTGGAAAAATCGTTATACATTAAACACTCCACCGGCGAGCGAACATAAAACACGCCGACTTCTAACCGTAAAAAGTAATCGTGTGTGCTTGCAGCCAGGTCCGAGTTCTCGCAGCTAAATAAACAACCATGTCATAATAATGAGACTTTTTTATCTAGTGAATCTAAGAGTGGACTTTTTCATGGATATGTATAATTTTCATAAAATTTATTATATTTTAATAAAAATTTGGTATACAGCCTAATTTATTATTATTGAGAATTGCTGAAAATTTGAATAAAATCCGTCAATTCATAACGAAAATAAAGTATTTTTTTAGTTTTTTAAGTTAAGTAGAAGAACAGAAATTCATTTTCAGTTCATTTTTTCTGTTTGCTGCTCGATTTTTTTTTTTTTTTTTTTTTTTTTCAAACAACGCAAAACTTTTTGACTTATTGGGATCTCCCTTTACTTTTAAAAGAATACAATTCGCACAAGTACACAAATGATTTGGAATTAAAAAGAGTTATTTTTTTTTCAATAAATAATATCTTAAATTTAAATATTCGGGAATCACAACAAAAATTTTTTAAATTGCAAAAAAATTCGCGAATTTTTTTTGTTAAAGTGTCAAAATTCAAAAATCGTAGAACAAAATGTTAGGTTAAAAAATTTAAATTGGATTTCTTTTACAAATATTAAAAATTACCACGAAACACGTCTAAAATCGCTGATAAATGTGAGAAACTTTTGAAAAAAGGACAAAATTTGCTATATTGGGATAAGATAATAATGTAGTTATAGTTATAGTAATTTTTATAATTAGTATTAACGCATTTCATAAATATAAAAAATCGCTGCAAATTATGAAATAATTTTTTATTATTATTATTTGGTGGTGGGGGGAGGGAATTAAAGCGTAATCAATAAAAAAACTAAAACTAAAATCGAAAATTGCAGAGAACATAATTACTGTTCTAGATTTATTCTTTAAACAGGATTTGTGTTTCGAATTTTGGAAAATATCCGTGAAATGGAAGAAATACTAAAAATCGTATTGAAAAATTCACAAAAAAATGGTTGCATAAATTCAAATTAAATTTTATCGTAAAAAAATATACAAAATATACTATATTGTAAAAACAGTTTGAAATTAGATTCATTTCACAAATGTAAAAAAAATCGCCGCAAAACGCGAAAAAACTCGGAATATAACGCAAATTTTAACATTTTGATGTATTTTCGTAAGTGCGGCGCTTACGCTGGTGCGGCGCATACTCCCAAAAATACGGTTTTAGGAATATTTAAGCATATGTGTACAATTCTCCCCCCACCCAATACTTTGATCTAATTATAGTTTTAAATCTGTGATATATTGCTACAAATTGTAGCAATTTAACTTCATACTCAATTATCAAATGTCTAAACAGAATTTTGGGACAATTTATTTATTATATATTATAATAAATATGCTAGACAATTTTTCCAATGCTGATTTATTAATTTTTGTTTTTTGACCTTTTTTATATGCATTTATGAAGTAGTTAAGAATATTATACATAAAATATGTAGACTACCTGATTTGTGATATATTTATTTTACAGTGTCTTTTCTTTTTCCTAAACATATGATGTGTAAATGTGTATACAGTTAAAAGAAAATATTGCGTTGCAGTTGCAGACAGAATTTGATATTAATGAGGCTTGTCGCAGACACAGTTAAAAAATTCTGCCACAGGGGTTGCGGATTTCTGGTTTGCGGATTTGAGGGAGTCTACTGTAATTTCTAATATTGCAAGAATATTTTATGAAATAAAATTTAAAATTATAAGTATGTATCTGCTCTCTCTCCTCCATGCATGAAAGTTTAACAACTGTTTTTATCTGATCAATGGACAGTTTTTCAAGAATTCTTGTGATTTTAGCCATTTTTTCCTATTCTTTGCAGATAAATAATTAAAAAATAGATAAACCGTACAACATGATTCCCATCAGTTACTCTTTCAGCCAGCATCTTTATCTGGAAGGTGTTTTGAACCACTATTATTCATAAAATGAATAACTCAGTTGTGTTACATGTCCATCATATGGTGCTATTTAGTAAACACGTGAAAGCTGATGTAATGAAAAGTATAAATAGCTATTATAAATTATGTGTTTATGTTTTTAAAAGATTCATCAAAAAGCTGTTTTTTATTCTTCAGAGAGGGGAAAAAAAGAGCGGGGGAGAGAAAAAGAGCAGTAACATGCATATTACTTTGCTACTAGAGCTCCCAACTCTTTTAATTTTATTAATTTTATCTTGAAATAGAGGTTCCTATTATGAAACAGTTGAATAATACAAGCTTTATGCCATTTATTTATTTACTTTATTCTTTATGCATCATATTTTTAACTTAACACAATTGGTATTTTATGTGTCTTATCAGTTTTTAAATGTGCTGGGAGAGGTTTTAATCCGAAGATCCCCTACCCATTTGCTGCACCAATTAAAAAACATTCCTTTCAATTTATCTCTCTGGAATCATCCTTGTCACTTTTGTCTTTGTTTTTAATTTTTATAAACTTTTCCTGTCCCAAAATTAATCATGAAGTACTTTCATGCCTTGAAAAATAATCTAACCATGGGTCGGGTCAATTTCGGTTAAAATCAGATTATCCAATCCAATACAAGATATTAATTTAGGACAAAATATTATATCACCCTTATATTCTAGTAGTAGAATAGTTAGAATATATAATTGTCTAAGGTAAGGGAACCATACTTAAGTGTTGTGGGAACATATAAGTAAGGTAAAATAATTAATTTGAAATTCCAAGGATAATTATAAAATGTGATAATATAAGAAGTGTTGAAGTGAGACAATATCTACTGGAATGATTTCTCAAGCTCTGGGAGAAACATTGAGTTCCAGGTGATAATTTGTACTTCTTGGTTATTAACCTTAATATAGGGGCAGGTCTTGGGCAACTTTTGTATGAGAATGATTGCTAAAGTCCAGCAGATGCTGTCTGAGTCTCTATGTAAAGGTTAAAAAACACAAAGCTCCAAATCTTTCAGAAAACATTTGAGCGTCCCTGAGGAGAGGATGTCTCTCCTTATCCTCAACACAGGTTACATCTGAATTCCTCACTGATGATTAGTACAGAGATCTTTTACTGAAGTTGCATATATAGTATTTTTATGTTATAATTATTTATTTATTTATTATTATTATTATTATTTCTAATTGCTTAATTTTAATAGGTTTTAGCTTCCTACTTAATTATTATTATTATTTTAGAGCACTGGTGGCTCTTTATGGGTAAAAATGTATCCAAAAGATCTAAGATTCACACAGTTTCTTATATCAGGGTAAGTGTTGTTCTTTTGTTTTCTTAGTATTTTTAACTCATCTGATTTATTTATCATTAGGTGTTTTATTGTTTGTATGTTTCACAAAGTTTTTGCTAGTCCTTAAAATCATAGTTTAATCTTGCTTCCGTAAAGGCAGTTAAAAGTATGTAAATGCTTTTTTCTTTCAAAGTACATGATCATCTGTGTTTTAGCTGATTTCCATTTCCTTAAAATTTTTAACTAAAATAACTCACTGAACTTTTCACCCATTTTTTTTTCTTTTACTGGCAAAATTTAAAGCTTCAACTAATCGTCCTAGTTCAGAATTTGAAAAACAATTGTTCATCTAAATTACCCTTCGAAACAGTATTAAATTTAAGACATTTTTTCTCAGGAAGATATTTTGTAGCTCTGTAGATGACAGTATGAAGTTCCAAGTGAGAATTTGCATTTTAGAATATTGCCAACATAAATTCACAGATTTGCTGTGGATGGGAGGGAGTGGGGATTTTGTTTTTCACAATTCATCACTGTTCTTCCTTTTTTCTAAATGTACGAATGATGACATGGATATACTGTAGCACATCATTTAAGCAAAAAGTTGGAATAAGAATATATAAAATAAAATGTGATGGATCTTTCAGAATGCATATTTTTTTCCTGTAAGGAATAAAATATTTCATGGATATTTTCAAAAGAGTGTTATTCTGTATTAAATAAGTTTAATCTGCTTTAATTCTAAAAAAACCTCCAATTTTTTGGAAATGTCTGGGCTCTAAAGATAGAAGTAAAAGCTGCATAATAAATTTTAAATTATGATTATTTGAATTTTTTATTTGATACTTTTCAATGACAATAGATAAATAACATGTTGCAAAAACAAAGCACAGATAGTGTACATCATCAAAATTCCACTTCCCAGGGCAGTCACGCGACTACTTTTGTATCTAGTTCACACGGCTATCTAAAAATTACAAATTTTGTATTATATCCTTAAGGGACCTAAAGGATCACTTTAAGTCTGGTTTTGAGTGATATTTATATGCATTATTTCGAAAAAAAAAATTAAATTAATACAGTTTCCATTTTATACTCGTTACATAGATGATTCCTTCGCCTTACTTGATTTATTCAATTCAATAGACCCATGCATCCAGTTTACTTTTGAAATTGAAACTCAACAATGGCTGGCTTTCCTGGATGTTTTAGTAATTCGTAATACTTCTTAATTTTTTACAACAGTTTACCGAAAACCTTTTGCTGTCAGTTTGCCCCCCCCCCATTATAATTCCAATCATCCCCCCACCAGAAACATGCTGCATTCAATACACTTATTTTCCATGCCTGCAAAATTTGTTCAAATTCTGAGTTATTTAAATGCGTAATTAATTACATTGAAGCAATTGCCATTGATCACGGATTTAGTTTAAATATTATTAACTGTATTTTATCTTAGCCTCCGATTGTCTCTGATTTTACTTTAATAAATAAAGATTTTAAAAAGGTTGTTGTATTACCTATTTTTCTAAAGTCAGCACAAAAATTTCTCAGATTCTCAATAAATTTAGTTTCAAGGTTGTTTTCTCTACAACTAATAAAGTCACTTTTTCTAATCTCAAAGACCCAATTGACGATCATGATTACTGGGGTATTTACAGAGTTTTTTGTCAGTGTAGCCTCTCTTACATTAGGCAAACAAAGTGTGCACTAAGAATTAGTGGCGTAGTAAGCGGGGGCCGGTCCGCCCTGGTTGTCACCCTCTAAGGGTTGACACCCAATCTTTATTTGCAAATATATATGTAGAATCTTATAAGATTTTGGAAAGGA
Source organism: Maratus speculifer (assembly GCA_964019185.1). Lineage (NCBI taxonomy): Eukaryota > Metazoa > Arthropoda > Arachnida > Araneae > Salticidae > Maratus > Maratus speculifer. The sequence goes on from OZ025303.1 coordinate 165,494,668, forward strand.
ATTCTGAAATAAAATTAAATTTTTAGCACACGGCTCAATAGAGTTAGTTTTCTTTTCTTTGATAATGTGAAACTTTATACAGAATGATGTATCTAAATAAGACATGCACCAGGAAACAAAACCTATCTATCCAACGAATGGGTAGCAAAAGAAAATTTTAAAAGAAAGAATTTTCTTCTACATATAGACACCACATTGACTTATGCAGACTGTGGATTGAGTGGTGAGTCGATCCTTTTTTGTATGCAGGAGGATAAAAGATAAATAAGAACAGGTACGGGCGTTTGTTATAATAATGTAGAACTGTGACTGAAAAAAATTTGACGGATCGGAAGTGGGGGTGACACCATTTACATCTGCCCCAGGTGCCACCCATCCTAGCTATGCCACTGCTAAGAATTAGACTTAAAGAACATCGTAATTATGTCTTAAAGCAGGAATTTGAAAATCTACAATAGCTAAACATTGTTGGAAGTTTAATCATCACTTTAATTATAAAGATGCAAAATTAATTCAAAAATATAGTTTAACTTTAGATTTAAACTTTTACAAAACATATAATATTCATAAAATTACTTCTACTTTAGTAAATGGTATGGCTAGCACCGCTTTACTTTCAGAATTGTGGAGAGATCCTGGGTTCTGACTTCTAGCTATTTCCGGACAGTTACGTCATTTCTTTTTTGTATTTAAACTCTTTGCTGACACATTTTCAATCATTCCACAGCCAGTACTCGGGGCTATAACAGAGCCAGGTGTTTTGAACCCATTTCATTTTTTTTTTCACTGAGGAAGGGGATCAAGGCATCCTTGAAATGGCATATGAAATTCTTTTGGGGGTTTGTGTTTTTATGAAATTTGTGCATTATAATGTTGTTAGTTTTTTAACTTATGCATTGAAATTCGCACAAAGTGTTACAATTTTACTTATTATCATATTTGTTATATTTTAAATATCAAATGATATAGATTTTTAGTTTCAAATGTATATGTTATTTTCATTTTTAGAAGTAAATTTACATTTCATTGTTATTAATCTATCGATGTATTCTCTTTTACTATACATTCGAATTTTTAAAAATGTCATGAGTTGTAGGTCAGAGAATTGTAGGAAATATAAGCCTGGAAAAGTCAGGGAATTTTGTTATTCAAATAGAGTATGAACCCTGTACTGTTTTGTATATATATATATATATATGAAAGGATAAAAATTAAAGCCTTTTTAAAATTTAAACTTAAAATTAAAATTCAAAAACATAAAGTTCCCAATTAATATTTTTAACTTTAATCTAAAATTTAAATATCCCTTCTTTTAACCTTATTCTAATACTTAAAGCTATTTTGCCCCTGGTAACTTTCTTTCCCAACCTAATATTTATGCTCTTTAAGATTAAAAAAGCTTACATAAATGCAATTCTTAATTTGTAGGATCAGCATGCAGCCCTGGAAAACCGTGCCTAAACAACGTCAGACTGCCCAGATATTTCTTAACCAGATAAATTAGATTACCACCCAAAATCATAGTGTCGGAACCTGGCAGAAATAATGCAAATTAACGTCCTTTAAATAGCGGGAGTGCCTAAAACAAGCGGCTTTTTGACCTTAACACTTGCCTGATAAAATGCGGTCCAAAGAAACGAACTTTAAAAAAGAAAACGTCAAGCTACTGGGACCTGGTTTCACCCAAAGGATCTGCCAAAAAGGATTAATAAACCAGGCCCCAAGTAAAAATATTGTGTCGTTATTGTCTCCTAACCATACACCGTGATATCAACAAAATAATAGCTCTCATCGGCAGTAGATCGCCAAAATCTCACCCCCGCCACTCGGACGATTGACTCGGCGGATCAATGAACTCCATCTCCCAAACCTCTCCTCGGCCACGCGTGCGCCTCGATGGGTTTCCTCTCCTAGGATGACGGACGGTATTCCCACGAACGTATGACAAGATTGGTTCATCACATATATATATATATCAAATGTATATTACTTCATACTTTAAATTGTCCCCAAACTTTCAAAAATATTGTTACTTTTTCTGTATGTTCCAATGGAAGTAAAATGTTTTAAAAGAACTTCCTTACAGAAGGAGTTAATAAAAAACCTTTAGTTATCTACAACAGTGTATTGGATTTGAAAATTACAGAAATCTGTTTTGAAAATACATAGAAATAGCAATATGTAAAATTCTATTAGTGTTGTTGAAGGCTGTTACACAAGAGTGTCATAAGTAAAGATGATTTCTTAACTCATTGCACAAAAGCTTTAAATATGTCCAGAAACAACTGAGTTTAAAGAATCAAGTATTCAACAGTCTGAATGCAGAATATGATACTTAAATGCATTCAGTGGTTTATAATAAAAAAAAAAAAATGCACTACTGCTTTTATTATATAGATTTTGAAATATTGATGTGAGCAAATTGCATCATATATGATGCATATGAAAATAGTCTTTATAGAATTTTACATATTGCCATTTCTACACATTTTCAAAACAGATTCATTTCACTTTCAAATCAAATAAGCTGTTATATCATCATCATATATGTCACAAATGAATCTTTGTACAGTAAAAATCAGGGATGTTACTTTTCCGCCGAAAGGTGGATTTCTGCTTTTTTTAATTTTTAAGAATCTGCGATTTTCGTTAAGTGATCCAGGGGTGATTCTCGTCCGAAAATTCCGAAAATTTAAGGCATCCTCTTCCGAAAATTTGAAATTGGGTTATCAGTTCCGCATAGTTGCCAACTTGTAACGGTTTTGCGCGCGGAAAGAACAATTGCGTAGAAATGCAAATTTCGTGATAGGATCGCCGAAATCGCATACATTTCGTCAATATTTCGTGGAAAAACGACGATTTCGTCAATGTTTTTGTAAACGAACTTTGTCAAAAGATCGATGAAAAACGAGAATTTCCTGTGCGGATCGCAGAAAAAACGGCAATTTCACCAAATATCGCAAATAAAACTCTGATTTCTTCTGAAGACAGCGGGAAAACGCCGATTTCGTCTAAAGATCGCGGATATAACGCCGATTTCGTTAAAAGATCGCGGGAAAAAACGCCGCTTTCGATAAAAGAAACGCTTAAAAAAATTTTGTCAAAAGAATATTTGAAAAGATACACCGATTTCATCAAAAGATCACGGAAAAAACGCCGATTTCGTCAAAAGATCGTGGGAATGAAACGCCGTTTTCGAAAAAAAATCGCTTAAAAAAGCAAATTTTGTCTAAAGATCATCGAAAAAACACCGATTTTACTTAAAAAAAAACATGGGAAAACGCCGATTTCGTCAAAAGATCGCGAAAAATCGCCGATTTTGGCAAAAGATCGTGTTGAGGCCTATGTACCATTTGCCTTTCATTAAAATTAATTTTTCCAAATTAGAATTCCCTCTCTATTTTTTCTAAATTAAATCATATGCCCCCACACTATTTTTTTTTCTTCCCTTTTTCTCGTATTTGCCCATCTTCTGTTTTCAACTCTGTGGGTAATAAAAACATTCCCCGAAGTGTTCCCACACTTTAAGTAAAAAAAGAGGACGAACCCCTGTCCCAATAAATAAATAAATGCATGATGCTTGCAAGTGACATTGTAAAAAGCAACTAATGTCTGCCTCATGCAAGACCACCCACTTTCGAAATGCAAACCTGCCTTGTTAAAAAATTTATTAGGGCAATTTTACTGCCTGAAAAAATGTTAACAATACCGTTTTTAAGAAAAAGAGCAGCAAACGTTGAAATACCCCTGAATATATGTTTTACTTTGAATAAGGACCACCAACGGTAGTGAAAGTTTTATTACCGTCGTAAAAAAAAAAAAAAAAAAAAAAACGAAAGCTAAAATGTTTCTCTCCCCTTTTTTTCCGTGGGAACCGCTGGCTGGACAATCTTGACACCTGGCCCCTTCAGAGGGTGGAGATTTGTGTCACGTGGGTAGTGTTGCCCTGTTATGCCCTTATTTGGTAATAGGAAAGAGTAAAGTTACTTTAAGCTAATGATAGCCCACCCCGGTACGTACGTGGAGGAGCAGACACCCGTGTTACTAAAAAAGTAGCCCCCGCAGTTAAATGATTCCTGAGAATTGATATAGCTTTCTTTAGTTAGAGAAGAGTCCGGTCTGCGAGAAGGATGTAAAACGGGAGAAGCTACTCAGTGCCCCCCCCTTTTTGGGAGAGGGGGGAGGCGTTTTGGGATGATATCTTGAACATTTTTTTTTACAATTTGACGTTGAGATCGTGAAGGATCCACACTGGTGACCAAGTGGTGCTAGAAGAAAATACTTTTCCGCCTTTTTTTTTTCGGCAAAAAGAAAAGCATCTTGCAAAGAGAGTTGTTCCAGTGCAGATTTAAGTTTTTCGAAATGAAGTTTATATCGGATGCTTTGGTGACCAAGCGGTGCTAGAAGAAAATACTTTTCCGTCTTTTTTTGACAAAAAGAAAAGCATCCTGCTACGAGAGTTGTTCCAGTGCAGATTTAAGTTTTTCGGAATGAAGTTTATATCGGATGCTTTGGTGACCAAGCGGTGCTAGAAGAAAATACTTTTCCGTCTTTTTTTGACAAAAAGAAAAGCATCCTGCTACGAGAGTTGTTCCAGTGCAGATTTAAGTTTTTCGAAATGAAGTTTATATCGGATGCTTTGGTGACCAAGTGGTGCTAGAAGAAAATACTTTTCCGCCTTTTTTCGACAAAAAGAAAAGCATCCTGCTACGAGAGTTGTTCCAGTGCAGATTTAAGTTTTTCAAAATGAATTTTATGTCGGATGCTTCGAGCTGGAAGGAACTTAAAGATGTACTGATAAATTTCGGAAATTGACTGCTAATTGTGAAAATTGTTGCTCCGCGTGAAAGTAACGTTGAACCCCATGATTAAGTGATAATACATGATGGGTACATGTCGCCAGTTGGTAAGTTAACTCTGATGCTAAGTTTGATTTGTATAACTATATTGCATTTTTATATACATAAATAATTTACTAAGATTATTTTGATGCTATTTTGATCGTTAAAAATGTCCTTTTTCTTATATGTAAATAATTTACTGTGAATCAAAAAAAAAAAAAAAAAAGGAGAAAAATGGAGGAAATGTCATTTGTTACTTTCATTATATATATATTAAACTAAATGTGTAAATGAAATGTGTATGTATATTTATTGAAGTTTTACTCTAATTTCTCTTCATCCAAATAACAAGGAAGTTTAATTAACTTTAACTCAGATGAAGAAATTTTTCTTATTTTGGTTAGTGAGTAGAATTTATCTGGATATAACTCTAACTTATTCTAAGGTGAAAAATGAAGTAATCTTATTCCAATAATGTAATTGAAGTTGAATGCTTAAATGAATTAACTCCTTAACCTTCTCAGAAATTTTTAATGAATATAGATGAGCTTACTCTATACTCACTTTACAAAATTCTCTTCTTGATTCTAATTAAAATGAAAATATTTAATTGATTTTTCTCAGAAGTTAATAATTATTATAACAACTCCCAAGAGTTTTGTATTTAATTCTCATACTAATGCATTTCTAGGATTCTAAAGGAAATAAAGTGAGTTGGTAATTCACAACGCAATAATAAAAAAAAAAAAAAAGGAATATAAATGTACTGTTACTATCCAATCAGGGTCATATACCATTACTTGTGTTGTAGGATGATTGTTCTAATATTGATATTTTAATCTGTAAAAAAAAAAAAATAAATAAAATAAAATAAAATTTATGTCTTTCTTAGCTCTCTGAATATCTGAGAGATTTCAGCCCTTCTTCTCCCTTTCTAAAAGTTAATTTATCTATAATTGTGATTCTTTCTTAAGCATTGATATGTATTTTTCATCCTACAAAACAGTAATGGTAAAGTTGGGATCATTGCTACAAACTTACAGTGAATTAGAGATGATTTATCTGTTAAACCCATGATACTTGTAGATGATTATTATTTAATAGATACTCATGCTAATTATTCAGAAGTGAATTTATGAATGAAATTTCAAAGTATAATTACTAAAAAATTGTAGTAAAAGTCCCAACAATCGCAATAAATCGCCAATTTTGCTAAAATATTGCTGATTTCGTCTGAAGATAGCGGGAACCCCCCCCCCCCCCTCTTTGCCGATTTCCGAAAATGCGATGAGAATTTCCGAAAAAAATTTTCATCCAGAATCACTGCTGAAGTGATCACAAAATAAAATAACGATTTTCGTCAAACGATCGCGAAATAAGCAGCGATTTTACATCAAACGACTGCAAAGTAAAATAGTAATTTTCTAAAAACAACCGCGAAATAAAACGGCTATTTTCGTCAAACGATTGCGGTATAAAAGAGTGATTTTCGTCAAACAATCACTAAATAAAACGGCGATTTTTGTCAAGCGATTGTGAAATTAAGTGGCGACTTTCGTCAAACGATCGCGATGTAAAACTGCGATTTTCGTCAAACGATCACGAAATAAAACGGCGATTTTCATCAAACGATTCTGACATAAAATGGCGATTTTCGTCAAACAATCGCAAGGTAAAACGGCGATTTTCGTCAAACGATCGCAATATAAAACGACAATTTTTCTTAAATGGTCACAAAATAAACCGGCGATTTTCGTCAAACGATCGCAGTATAAACTACCGATTTTTTTCAAACGATCACGAAGTAAAGCGGCGATTTTCGTCTAACGACCGCGGTGTATAATGGCGATTTTTGTCAAACAATCGCGATGTAAAATGGCGATTTTTGTCAAACAATCGCGATGTAAAATGGCGATTTTCGTCAAACAATCGCGATGTAAAACGACAATTCTTGTCAAACGATCGCAAAAAAACCCCTGCAAATTTCTGCTATTTACTCATGGAAAAGTCATAGAATGAATCTATAGCCTAATTACCTAAATTAATTTAAAATGATGCAATACATAACTCCTCACTAAACCTGTTGCTGGGTTACCTTAATTGATGTAAAGTATTGTGAGCTAAAGAAAATATTTTTATTTACTCTTATATGTTTTTATGCACAATGAATTAACACAATATTTCAAACTTTTTGACAAATGCACATTTAGAAAGACTTTCGTCAAAGGTTTACAACAAGGGGAAAAAAAGGTTTCTTTCTTTTTTTAAAAAGTAATTTGTTATAAATTTAATTCTATTTTTAATTTTTATAAACAATAAAGTTTACAAAGTTCCTGCATAAATGGTGCGAAAAATGTCGTAAATTTTATATTATGCATAATTTCCTCTTTTTGGTTAATTTCTGAGTGGCATCCCTGAAAAATGATAAACCAAACAATCAAGTTTAACCACTTCACTGGCGACAGGTATGGCGAAAATAGTGCTTTTACCCCCGACTTATCTCGGGGCAAAGGATGAAGTGGTTAAGCCATTAATTCCTAATAATGCAGGGTTTCAAGTGCTGCATATTTTGTGCCGAAATACAATTGCTGTGCATATCTCAATCGAATCAATATTTTTCCTTAAATTTCTATCAAAATGAAATTTTGCATGATTTCGTCGATCCGAGAAGTGAGAAACAAAGAAAAAGTCCATTTTTAACTCTTTCTAGACCATTAATTTTAGCAAAAAATTTAAAAATCACGGTCAAAAGATTGCAGAAAACACAATAAGTCCATTAAAAGATTGAAAAAATTCATTCAAATTCATTCATGAAAATTTACATTCTAAACAGTGGCGTAGCTAAGGGGGGGGGGGGCAAAGGGGGCATCTGCCCTGGGCGCCAAATTGAGAGAAATTGTTTATATATCTATATTGGGGTGGGGATACAAAATTTCTTGCTGGCCCCGGGCACCAAAAAACATAGCTACGCTACTGATTCTAAATTATATTTTTGCTAATTTTTTATGTCTGTCTAACCCATCAATTTTTTTAATAATCGTGTTATTTTACTTTTAATTACATCCCTGTACATAGCTGAAAGTTTACTATGAATAGAATATGTTTTTAATTGCTTTAATATTTAATCTGATTTGTAATTTTACATTGAAAAAGAAATTGTAACTCTACAGACATACCATTTCAGAAAGTAAAATTTTAGGGATCTTCTTAAATCTTCTTTTTTCTTCTCTAATCCAAAATACAATGAGATATTTTTTTACTTTAGAAATGAAATATCCTAAATGGACATATACTCGTTAAAAATGTTTCAGATTATAAAGAACAATTGATTAAAAAAAGGATTAAATTATTAGTTGCTTACTTTTTTTTTTTTTTGGGGGGGGGGGGGGGTTAGACTTTTAAAAATTCAACTTGACAATATATTTATTATCATTATTTTTTAAGTTAGGGATGCACCAAATATTTGGTATCTATTCAGCATTCAACCATGTTACCAAACATTCAGTTAGGCTGAATATCAAAATATTTGGATTAGCCGAATATTTGTCTTGGACAAATATCAAACTATTCAGCTGAACCAAATATTTTAAAAAAATCTTATAAAACACATTATGAAAAACTTTTCACAATTTCTAATTTTAGCTGCCGACTTATAAATACATTTAAAATTAGAAAGAAAATCATATGTAAATGAAATAGAATGTTTTTGCGTTATTTTCTGTTTGTAAAATATAATTTAAGAAAAATAACTATGAGGAAAATTAAAATGATGAATAATGGAGATTAATTTGGATTTTTGTAAGAATTAATGATGTACCTATGCAAGTTCTTAAATTTTTTTTAGCAAATTATCTGTTTCTTGCTTTTTCCCAAATTAAAGCTTCCAAATAAAACAGAAAAACTTTTAGGATTGATAATAACTATCAAGACAGATAATTTTTGTTCAGAAAACCATAATCATAATTCACTTATTGCATCATAAATACATTGTATCTTATTTCACTTGAGGTCAAACATGGATTTTAATTTGTTACTTTGACAGTAATGAAGATATCATAACTATGTTTTCAACTGACTTGCTTTGATTTCTGTGAAATATGAAAATGATAAGATGAGAAGTGCGTGAAAATGCCACTATTCATAATTAAAGAACTATGAACCAGAACTAGACATTCCCTTATTCAGAATCCAATTGATTGCATACTGTGTTACTAACAAAAATTCAGTCATTTTCAATGATTCCATCACATTTAATACTAAACAAAATTAATATGAAACAAGTTTTGTTAAAATATTTTCATTATTAATATTAATAAAGTTGCAAATAAAAATTCAGTTTGGGCTTGTTTTTCACCCAATATATTTTACAAAATGTATTTTGTAATTTTGATGGACTAAAAGGATTGAGATAGTTTTTTTTTTTTTTTTTTTTTTTTTTTCAAAGTTTGCTGTGACTATGTTATCCATATTAAAAGTTTGTTGTAAGATTTTAGAAACATCCTGAATGTTTACAATCTCTGAAAATGATTGCCAACTCCAGACACTGATCTAAAATGCATTTAAAAACTTCCTTGCTGCTAAATCAAAGGGAGTAAAAAGGTTATTCTTGTTGAGTTGCCATTATTGTGGTAGGTTGTGTTACTATTTATGTATTTTTACTTCAGTCTCTTTCAGACAAAAAAACAGTATACAACACTAAAATTTTTCTTCCATTTTTTTAAATATTTCTCTTTGATTTAAAAATATTTGTTTTAATTTGTAAATGAAACCATGAAATTTAAAATTTTATTAAATTAAAAAAGTCTTATAATTATCCTTCTTAAATAACTCAAAGCAGATTTTTTTCTATTTAAAATTTACTTAAAAAGCTCTTGTTTATCAAAATGTAAAATTCTATTATTAAATTTTATGTAAAATTGTTTTAAAAAGTAACATTTTAATACCTTTAAATTTTTAAATATAAAAAGCATTCGCCCAAATAGTTTCATTGAGCTGGCCGAATATTTGGTATTCAGGCCAACAGTTACTATTCTGCAAGCTGAATATGTGGTACAGTGGAACCCCGATCCATCGTTTTTCAAGGAGGTGCAGGAAAAAAACGATAAATGCGGGAAAACGATGAATGCAGGCTAACTTAAACTGTAAAAGAAATAAATCGAAATTATAAAAAATTAATATTTATTTTAAAAAATCAATTTTTTTTTAAGTTTTTTGTTCATTTTTTATAAATTAAATAATAAATTTTCAAGTTTTATAAAGTTTTCCTGGTCATTTTCTGTAATTTCATATGAGTATGTAAAAGTTTATTCAGTTTCAAAAGCCATAATTGCATCAGACAGAGTTTAGAACTGATGGTTTAGCTTCATCGGCATGAGCGATATCTTCTACTTCTTTCCTTTTTTGTATCATCACACATCTCGTACGTTTAGGACACCACAGATCGTAACATCTTGATCAATCAGTGGAATCATAATCGCATCCTCTGCTATATACAACCACTCTTCATCTGCATTATTGTTCCCATTATCAATAAAAACAACTCAGATGACTTATTCTAGGATAAAAGAAGTTATCCCAATTTGTGTGTCATATGAATTCGCATAACTTTCAATTTCATTTCGGAGAGAAAAAAAAAAAAAATTACAGCGATGAATGCGGGAAAACGACTTTTTGAAGAACAATGCTTGCAGGTTTTGTTAACATTATTTCAGTATAATTTGTGCAGGGACCATAGAAATAAAACAATCAATGCGGGAAAACGATGGATGTGGGAACGATAGATCGGGGTTTTACTGTATTTGGTTCAGCTGTGGGCCAAATATTTGGTAATCAGCCAAAATTTGATGTTTCAGTACTTTAAATATTAATGCATGTTTGAATTTTCCTTTTTTTTCATCTAGGACAACATATGTAAGCTAATTTTGAAACTGGCCTAACAGACACATTTAATCAATCTTCAAACAAAAATTAATCAGATGGGCAGTAAATATGAATCCTAAATCAGGTTAAAACAGTCAAGATATGTTTGTATAAATCACTACAAGATCAAAACAATGCACAGGATAAGTTTTTAGCTGAAAGATTAACACCTGCCAATTAGGAAACAAGGTGACTTTGTCCTCTTATAGACACGTGTTTGACAGCGGCTGATGACACGCTGTTAATTTTTCCACTTTGAAATGCGTCCTGTGTATTTTTTTGATTTCATGGTGATTTATTTAAAGTTTCATTATTTTAATTGTGATTATTTAGTTTTTTGTACTGTGTCAATTAATCAAAAAATCAATTTTCTACCGTATTGAGAGGCCAAAATTTAATGGTTATCTACTCATTACTCTTTTTTTTTTTTTTTTTTTTTCAACAATGTTACAAATTGTGATGCAAGAATAAAATCTCTTTTAAATATTTTGGAGGAAGGAAATTTCTTCTCTCTGTTAACACATGTCCTTCTTTAGAAAAAATATTTTTACTAGGAACTGATGTGGCTGGTACACAAAGTCTGCTTTTAACTAATTCAAATAAGACGGGAAATTTATTTTGGTTTGTTTCATTACCCCAATAAACCATGGGGTTCTCCTTCATGTTTACATATCCCTCATTTAAAAAAGCTTCTATCTCAACTGTAGCATCTGGTGTAAAATCTTTTTCAGGAACCTTTTCTGTCTCTCTGAACTCGCTCCATACATCATATTCTTCTTCCATGTTTTCCTGCTTTCCAGACTGTTTTTTCCAAGTTTCCAGCATTTTTTCATTTTTTAATGCAATGACACTTTTCAACAAAGAAGAATATGCCGTATTAAAGGAATTGTCTGAAAAACCTCGTCTTTTAAATCGAGGATCCAAAAGAACACTTTGACAAATTATGTCATTTGCTTCAATGATTTTAGATTGTTGAAGAAGTTCCTCTTTTAATTTCTTCCCCATGCTTTTAATTTCAGTCGGCAGGGGCGTATTTTCGACAATATCAGTCACATGCTTCAACATAAATCTGATCATATATGGAACCTTAGACAGCGAAACATTTTTTTCAGAGCATATTTCAACAGTTATTGTGTTAAACACAACAAGTAGTTTAACTGCATATTCAATTATGAGCCAGTCATTCAAAGTCATTTCTTCAGAAGTGTCTTTTATTAATTGAGACTTTAAGATGAACTTATTTTTGAAAAATCTTGTTATCATATCAAATGTAGAGTTCCATCTACCAGGCGTATCTTTTCTTAATTTTGCATTAGTTAAATTTAATTGGTTTTGAAAAGCTTCTAATTCTGCCATTGCATCTGGAATTCTTTTAAAATAATTTACTATGTTCCTAACTTTAACGATGACATCATTTATTTTTGCTAAGCATCTCATTATAATTTTGTTGAGTGTATGTGCAAAACATGAAATATGCTGCCATTGACACTCTTTTATAGCGTCTACTATAGCTGGATTGTTTTCAGCCACAACTGCTACAATTTTATCAGATATTCTCCAGTTACTTACTAATTCTTGTAAAAATACTGAAATACTTATGGAACTGTCTTCATGAAATGAAATGCAATCTAAAAATGCACTTTGTTGTGTTAAATCTTTATTTAGATAATGTGCTGTCACAGCAATGAAATTTTCATCATCTATAGATCTCCATTTATCAATAGTGAGTGCAATATATTGTACTTCTTTTAAATTAGATTTTATCTCTTGCACTTTACATTGATGTGTTTTTAGAAGGAATTCGTCTGATGAAAATTTATAATTTGGTAATACATAATTTGAATTTAGCATATTTACAAATGACACAAATTCCTTACTTTCAGTCAATTTGAAAGAATAAAACTCTTTCACAACTAGTTTTAGAATTTGATTGTCAGTTTCTATAGACTGATTAACATTACTTTGCTGTACTAAATAGTAAGCCACAGCTTGAAGATCTTGTTCTTGAACATCACTGGAAGATTTAGCATTTTCAGCAGTATTTGTGCATTGTGTTTCCATACCTTCATCTTCTGCATTTTTATCATCACCTTTTGTTACTTCATCAATAGCATTACAAGTTTCATCTGGATTTATACTTTGTACATGCAACTGACTTGGATCTTGTGAATATGATTGACTTACTATACCTTGTGAAAAATGTGAGGCAAACAGATCTGGATGTCTTAATCTCATATGTCGCATTAAATTGCCTGTAGATTTCCTTTTGAAGCTACATAATCTGTTGCATTTAGTACATTTAAGTTTACCTGGAAGGTCAGTTTCAGTAAAATATAACCAAGCAATACTTGTCTTTTTCATAGGTAACGCTGTATTTACAGTTTTTTCAGGTGTAGATTGTTGAGACATTCTTTAACCTATATAAAATAAACAAAAATAATATAAAACATAAGCAAAATAACAACTGAATGGCTTAAAAAATATTTAGTACAGTAAATGCACACAGCTTGGAATGAAAACTTAAATAGATTATAAGTATAGATAGCTGCTTTGTTTATATTTTTTTCCCTTTTCAGTTTGACTATAAATTAGCGTTATTTATTGAAAACTGTGCCCAGCATAACATAACATAAGAGTATATATTTTTAACGTCAAAATTATGTACGTATTCAAATTTTATTATTATTATTTTTTTTTTTTTAGCGCCACTATGATAGTTTAGTTTTTGCGGTCATTGTAAACTTATGGAAAATGACTGCATTATGTGCAGAGTTGTGAAAAGTTCAATTTATTGATGCCTTCTGCTTTAAACCTGAGTTGGCAAAAAACCTTTTTTTCTTAAACCAGGTTTTTAACATTTTTTCTTATGACATATATAGGGTTTCCCAGAAGTAATGGGTCAAACTTTAAGGGGAGGTAGGGGACATCACAAGGATTCAGTTTTGCATAACAACCCATTATCGGAAACGCTTTCTTGATACGGTAATGACGACACAAGAAAGGACACGAACAGGGAAAGAAACCATGTTTATTATTCTTAGTGCTGCAAAAATACTGAGACTAATCTGGGAAGTGTTGTGGAACTTCTTACACACATCGTGACAACTGTTGGGGAAGTTTGGGACATTCTTGGTGTTTTCGAGATCATTAGATCATTCATGGCCAGAGATGTGGTCTGTGCATCATGGCCTGGGATCATAATTTTGAACACCTATTTTGATGACGATTGTTGTCTCTTTAATGTTCTTTTTTTCTTAGTTTTTTGCTTTATTAAGGATAATAAACATGTTTTCTCCTCTTATTCGTGTCCGGTCTTTCTTGTGTTTTGTGTCATCCCTACCATAACAGGAAAGCATTTCTGACCATGAGTTGCTATATAAAACTCAATCCTTGTGATTTCCCCTACCTCCTCTTTAAATTTGTCCTATTACTTCTGGGACATCCTGTACTGAAATTACACTATTGTATCACTGTACTGAAATTCTGTACTGTACCCGTTCTGTTTATTGATAAAAAGACATTTTTGGATTATGAGTAGTGTAACTTCATTTTAAAATAATTTAAATTAAATAATTCCAATGAACTTATGTAGAAAATTGAAAAAATTCATATTTTAGTTCAAACAGTATTAGCAAACAGCCTTATGTTTAAAAAATAAACTGCTCTACACAGTAAAACATTGATATTCTGAAAATATTTATAAACAATCTTTTGATTATTAATAATAAATATTTGGATGTAGTTTAATAAATAAAATATTTTTTCTGACAGTTTTTCAAATGATAAATTTCAAATACTTCTTGAGATTTTTTTTTTTTTTTTTTTTTTTTTTAAGTGTTAATTTGAAGTCAACATTTTTGGTCATTAGATTCATTTAATAACAGAAAATAATAATAATAATAATAAGAAGAAGAAGAAGAAGATTGTTATTATAAAAATGCTATAACTAGCACCCAATCTTTGAATATTCTTTTATTCAACTTTATATTTTGATTTTAATTTTTCAAGATAATCGCGAATCAAGAAAAATTTCTTTTACAGCTTGAGCAAAATCTTAAAGATTATCATATTAAATGTATTAAAATATCTGTATTTTTATAAAAATTTAAAATATTTTATGATAAATATTGAATATTTTTAATCTGTTTTATGTTTAATCAATTCACATGTTTGAAGCTTTCGCTTTATAGCAATAGATATGTTCATCAATGCATACTGATTTTAATTGTATACATAAAAAAAAAAGACAAACCCATTATATCTAATGCTTATTGCTGAAATAAAATGTTGAAAAATAGAAATTATTTGTATGCAATAAGCTGAAACACGTAAATTATAAAGAAGAAAGAGAAAATGTCATTAGATTTCTACTAAAAAAACCAATTAAAACATGGTTAAAACCAACTGGTTTAAACCGTGCCAATCTTGCTTTAAATCTTGTCTAATTATGTTTGATATTAACTGTAAAATTACCTTATGAACAAATAAAGATGTCCTCTAACTATAACTAAAATAAGAAATTTTTCATTATTCCTGCTATCAAATCTTTGATATATCACCCTAAAGAATCTCATAAACTCTTGCATCTCAAGCTCATTAATTACTCTATTTACTGCAATTTTTTCATGCAATTTTTTTTTCATTTACTACAATGAAAATTACAGGATCTACACACACACACACACAAAAAAAAAAATTCTTACTTGTGAGAAATTTAATTCAGTAGAAGTAATTAATGAAAGTGATACTTTAAAGTACCATCAGTTCACTATGCCTAAAATATTTTTGGAAGAAAAAACTCATATAGTATTTAAAATAAAATTTAAACTCTTAAAAAATCTAAATAACAAGCGTACACTAACAAGTTAACTATAAGAAAATGTTAAATTGACAGTTTTATTTTACAGATGAAAAATCAGTAAAAATTCAAATTTACAAATTGAATATTATAAAAAATTAAATTTAATATTATAAATAAATTTTAATTTAAAATTTAAAAAACTTTTAAAAACTTCTGTTTGGAAGAAAAAACTCATATAGTATTTAAAATAAAATTTAAACTCTTAAAAAAGCTAAATAACAAGCGTACACTAACAAGTTAACTATAAGAAAATGTTAAATTGACAGTTTTATTTTACAGATGAAAAATCAGTAAAAATTCAAATTTACTAATTGAATATTATAAAAAATTAAATTTAATATTAAAAATAAATTTTAATTTAAAGTTTAAAAAACTTTTAAATTAATCGAAAAACTTTTTTTAGGTTTTGATTTTGTTAGCAATACTTTAATTACACTGATAAACAAATTTTATGAATTTTCTGTTTCTCTATATACATTGGGTGTTTCTTATAGATTTCAAGCTGCTGAAAAAGAATCAGGGCTAGAAAATTCAAAAAATTTTGAGGTTCCCAGCTGGGAACCTACATGAAAAGTACAGGTTCCCAGATGAAAAATGTAGGTTCCCAATAAAATTTATGTGCGAGTATTTTGACGAAATTTGCCGTTTTTTCGCGATCTTTTGACAAAATCTGCCGTTTTTTCAAGATCTTTTGACAAAATCTGCCATTTTATTGCGATGTTTTAACGAAACCTGCCGATTTATCGCAATATTTTAACGAAACCTGTCGTTTTTCAATATTTTTTAACGACATTTGAGATTTTTTTACGAAATTTGCCGTTTTTACGCGATTTTTTAATGAAATTTGCGTTGCTTCCCAAATTTTTACGATCTTTTGCCGAAATCTGTTGTTTTCTCGGTATTTTTGGAGTAAATTTTCAGTTTTAGCGCGACTTTTTGACGAAATTTTCCGTTTTTTCGTGTTTTTTTAAACATAATTTGCTGTTTTTTCGCGATTTTTTAACGAAGTTCGGACTTTTTCCGTAATATTTTGACGAAGTTACGCATCCCACGGACCGCTCAAGAGTTATATTTTTGCGTAATTTACGCGATATAATGCGTGCGCGGATCGGTAGCGATCATGATGATATTTTAGGTTCCCAGCTTTGGGAACCTGAGTGAAAAAATATACGTTCCCAGAAATGATTTCTGGGTTCCCCGGGATCCCGGGAACGCTATTTTTCGAGCCCTGAGAATGTTTGTAAAAATTTTCTATCACCACCAATTTTGAGAAATTTCATTTATACGTTTTGGAGTATGTGGTAATCTTATAGGCATTGTAATTGTATTACATTATTCTCTTACATAGGTTTGATTCACACAAACATCTTTTTTTTTTCTTCTTATTATAATTATAGAAGATACAGAAAGAGAGTAAAAACAGATGTCTCCCTGATAAATTTTATGTTAGGGACCTTGAACAGATAGTGCTAGCCACCCCCACAGTATTTGGCTCTAATACAAATCCGTGATAGTTGAAACTTATCTTTCGGGGCAAGTGTATTACTATTTCTTTGCTCTATAAGATTTTTTACTTAAATTTTTATTATAGTTATCTTATTTTCCTCTAAAAAATGTGAAAAATGTCTAGAGGATGTGTTAATGAACCTAGTACTTTTTGCTATGTGTGCGACGAGCTAACTTTTTAAAAGCATCAATGCGCTTTCACACCACTAATAAAGACTGTCTGTTACATGTATTTTGGATGTAAAGTAGATGAATAAGATAAGAAATGGGTACCTCATTCTTGTTGCACACGATTTGCTACAAACCTCCAGGCGTGGATGAAAGGTACAATAAAGAGTATGCCCTTTGCTATACCCATGATATGTCCAGGATTGCCATGCCACCTGGACAACCTGGAAAACACAGGGAATTTTAAAATCCCTACTAAAACAGGGAAAATCCAGGAAATTTTTTTCCAACTATATTGAAACATAAACTATTTTTTTCGGCTTTCATTTTGAAAGCCGAATATTATCTTATATCTTTTAAGATAAAAAATAAACCATTGTTGTGTACCAAAGTTATCCTATATTTTATGTGTCCTGTATTTTAATATAAATATTAATTTGAATGCATAAAGTAGTAGTTTTTCGTCTTTTCTTTTCTTTTTTACTTCTGCTATTTTTGTAATATTATCTTCAAGATAATTGATTTTTAAGTAAGACTCTTTAAAATTTTATATTCTTTAAATTATTAGATACAAAGTTTTTAGATATTTTAATATTTATTTACAAATATTTCAAAGTATTTTAGCAGAATGTTTGAATATCGCTTTACTGTTTTTATTATTATTACTATAAAATGTGGGATTCAATAATAAGTGTAACAACTTTAAAGGGTTTTTTCATTTACTCATATCATATAATGTATTATATTTGTTAGATTAATTGGGTAATGGTAAATTATAAGATGTCTAATTAGCCTACATACATGCATATATTTTTTCGCACTCAACATAGAATAAACATGTTGCAGTACAGGGAATTTTTTTTCAAGATTAGAGTGGCAATCCTGATGGTACGAGCCGAAGGATCATATAACTGACTGCTACTTTTGTATTGCAAAAATTAAAGGATTCTCTGCAAGAAGTAAACATAAAATTAAGTACCCGAATTTAGATTCAGCAATGCGGCCAGATCAGTATTACATAATGATGATTTACCAATACCGAAACCTTCAGAGAATTTTACATATGATGATATAGCAGTAGAAATGGAAATTGATAAAACTGAAACTTCCTCTACATCTGATATAAACTATTCTCCTGGCATAAATGAAGAACCACACCTAATTACTTAAGATGAATTAAATGATCTTGTGAGAGACTTAAATTTATTAAAGAAAAACTCAGAATTACATGGATCAAGATTGCAAGGTTGGAATCTCCTGAAAAACAATACAAAGATATCTATTTATCGAAATCGATATAACAAATATTCAAAAATTTTTAAGAAAAGGTGATTTAAGCTATTTTAATGATATAAGTGTTTTAATGTCTGCTTTAAATTGTCAATATAACTCAGAACAATGGCGACTGTTCATTGATGGTTGGAAAACCTGCTGCTTGAAGACTGTGCTTCTTCATAATGGAAATGCCCTGTCGTCTAATCACTAGCTTATTCTTGCGTAATGAAGGAGTCTTATGAAAATATGAAGATACTGCTTCATGAAATTGATTACTCACATCATGATTGGAATATATGTGCAGATTTTAAAGTAATTGCCATTTTTATTGGTATGGAACATAACAAGGTTATACAAGATATTGCTATTTTTCTATGTGAGTGGGATAGCAGAGCAAGCATGAGCATTATATCAAAAAGAAGTGGCCAGAGTGCAAACAATATGTTGCAGGTGAAAAAAATATCCTAAACGTTCCTCTAATCGATAAAAAGAAAGTTATTTTTCCCCCTTTACACATAAAGTTGGGATTGATGAAAAATTTCGTCAAAGCTATGAATAAAGAAGGTCGTGGATTTTAATATCTGCAAGAACAATTTTCATCGCTAAGATATGGAAAAATTAAGAAGGGTATTTTTGTTGGCCCACAAATTAGACACTTTATGAAGTACAAAAATTTTGATGATATATTAAGTGATTTAAAAAAAGCAGCATGGATCGATTTTTTAAATGTTGGGATACATTTCTTAGGAAATCATCGAAGTTCTGATTATGAAACATTAATTAAAGATATGTTAAAAAGTTACAAAGATTTAGAATATTCAATGTCATTGAAAATTCACTTTTTAGCATTGCATCTAAATTTCCCCCCGAAAATGTGGGAGCTGAGAGTGCTTCTACCAGAAACTCGATATCAAGGCAGATAGAGCCATAATATGCTCAGAGATTACTGTTGGAATCTTATTAGGGAAGCTAGTGATTGTGCTTATAAGAAAGCATCCACAGATCTGACATTTACCACTACATAAAGTATGAAATTTCTTATTACCGTAATTTCGGGTGTATAAGCCGCAGATCAAACAATTCTTTTTCGACCCAGAATTTTTTAAGAAACAAATTTAATTAGTTAGATCGCCGTAAATATTTGTCTTCAATCACTAAATAAGATTTCTGGGTCCAAAAAGAATTGTTTGATCCGCGGCTTATACACCCGAAATTACGGTAATTCTTTTTACAAAAATTCTTCTACATTTTTTTGAAATTTTATGAACAATGCAGATTTTTAGTGTTTTAAATATTAATTATAAGCTACATAAGTGTTTATTTAAAAATTTGTCATTACTAAAATACCAAATGATAAATTTCCTAAGGTATATGCGTTGAATAAATACTACAAAATTCAGATTTTAACATTTTGAATTTTTTTAAAATGTGTGGGTGATGGAAACTTTTAAATGGCATATTCTTTCACAGCACCACCTAAAATATAAAATGCACCACATATTTAGTTAGAAACAGAAACTTTGTTTATCAGTGTTATGCAATGCTTATTTCAGGGAAATGTTCTCTCGCATCTCCACATATCCAATATATGAATATACATATGTAATTTTGAGCATAGGAAAAAAAAAAGCTGGTGCCACTACTTTTTTGATTTCCTACAAAAAAAAAATAAATAAATAAATAAAAAATAAAATAAATAAATAAATAAATAAATAATGAAACAGAAAAGAAATACTAGGAAAAACATTACTATTACAATTTAATAATTACATTATAAAGAAGATAAAAACATTGATATTTGTACAAATAAAAAGTAAACAAAAAGTTTTCTTCGCCAACCAGTGTACTAACACTACTTATAAGTACTACTGAGCAGCAGGGTTGGGTTTTTGCCGTCAGAAAATAGTTTCTACCGTGCCAGTGGCAAAAAGTGGTTATAACCGGTTTTTACCGGCAGAAACTGGCAACAACTGGCAAAAACTCATTTTGTGACATAATCTGAGACTTTTTTAGTAGTATTAAATTGCTTATATACATTTTATTCAGAATAAATAATAAATAAATATTGTGAATAGTTTTAATTAAAAAATAAATAAATTTGTATTAGAATTTTATGGTTTTGAGTCTTTCACAAAGAATCAGCCATATTATTTGCAGATAATTGAAAATCATAAAAATGATATTAAGGACATAGCAGTTGTTAAAATTATAAATAAATATCATGAATTATGAAGAAGTTAAATACTTATCACAAATGTTGAAATCTATTGTTGTTTTAGATGAAACTAAAAAAGCAAGAAAATTGCTTTTTGATATTAAACTAATTTTTGTGACATATGTAATAAACCTTTGTAGCAAAATAGATTCCTTTCCCAGAAACATATTTCCCCCCCCAAAAAGTCCTAGAAAATGTCTTGTCTTCTGTGGGTGGTCGCCTTTAAAAACAAATACTGGTGAAAATGAGAATTTTTTTAATTTACATCCTCAACAATGACATTACCAGCAAGTAATGCTGGTCTTAAAAGAACATTTTCTAACTTTTCATCAGAACAAATTAAAAAGTATTTAAGGTTAAGAAAGTTTTGCAAAATCCTTTATTATGGAATACTCTTATATATTATTAACTTTTCACAAAAATAATTTTGTTCTTTTAATATAGTAAAAAAATTGTACAAGATAGTTAATTAATTTTTGTCTGATATTTTTGTGCTACAATTATTGATTTATACTTTTACAAGAACCATTTTTCTTTGTATATAGCAGTAGATCATTTTTAAATTATCACAGTGTATTATTTATTTAAAAATATTAAATATATATTTATATAATTTTATAATATTAAAATATCATAGATTTTTTTTATTTTTTTTTTTTTTAACTTTTAAATAGAAATTCAACCGTAAACAATAATAAACTTGTACAGCATCAGATTACTATTATGAAAATTTATTTCTGTTTAAGTGACAGAAAATTATTATATAAACAAAATATATTTATATAATCCTTTTGAAACTTTTTGCTACTTTGAATAACATTCATAAACTTTATTTTAATTTTTTAACTATATTCTTTATACATTAAATACCTGTGTGAATTATGAATCATTGCAGGTTAAAGTTCTTATTAGTATTATTTCCTAAGTTTCTGCCAGTTTTTGCCACTTACTGGCAGAAACTAGTTTCTGCTGTGCCGGTTTTAACCGGTTATAACCACCTCGGCAGAAACTTGCCAACCCTGCTGAGCAGTGATGCAGTCATAGTCTAATCTGTTTCTATAGATTATCCTGTTCATTATTTATATGTTGACCCACATATTTACAGATTATTAAGCATTTACAAATATATTTAATAGGGAGGTAGGGGGTTAATTAAGTTACTAGAAGAAAAAAAAATGAATCTTTTCTTTGTATATTGTGTGGAGTATCTTATGAAAGCTTTCGTTACACTAAACTCAAAAATATATTTCTTTTGATTTTAGGCATTATATTTTCAGAGACATCGTCAAAAATATAGTGAAAAAATACGTCTTCCCCCCATCTGATTCCGAATATACTGAAACTAAAATTATAAAAAAATTAGAGGTTATAGATGGGTCATTCCACATGAATTCAACCAATGGGTGTCGCATCATAGTCACAGATTTTTTTTAAAATTTTTATCATAGACAGACATAGTGGTGAAACCCTCAAATCTGAAATTTAAAAGTAACATTCGCAATATTGGCTGAGATATAGCCATTTGAAAACTGACCATTTTTACAAAATGGTGGCCATCTTGAAATTTTATCGACGTCTGAAAGTGGGCATAACTTAACAACTAAAGGCTCAAATTTTATATATCTGGTACCAATTTGAAGCTATTTGTACAAAGAATGCATATTTCACATCAAAACAATAATAAATTTTCATTTCTTTACTTTTTATTACGTGCAAACTGAAAATTTCACCCAAAAAAAGGGCAGATTGTAATGGCTCATAAAAAAAATGAATCATCATGAAAACATGTTTCAATATGCCCTTCGATTGCTACTTATTTAATTTTTTTCTATTATTACACCTTCGGGTACTTTCATGGCCAGTACCAAGTAAAAAAAAGAGAATTATATAGAATAGCAATATTCAATATTATTTAAGCTTAATATCTCTTTGGACTTTTATGGTATACCCATTCATACTTTTCTAGTGTATTCAGCTATAACCAACCCTACTTTTCATAGTTTTTTTTACAAAGTCTTATTATTCTTTCAACATTTTCGTACTTTGCTTAATTTTTAATCTTCAATCACAGGTTTTAAAAACAGAAAATTTTTTTGTACATGAATCACAAAAATGCTAAATAAGGTAAACTTTACAATAAAATATTACTGCTGGGAATAATGAAGAATTCTGAGAATTTTAAATGGCATTTATGCCATTCACAGTTACAGGAACAAAATTCAAGATAGCACTAAAATCAGCAGCAATTACAACTTTTTTTGTGGTAATTTTTTTATTATTATTCATGCTCTTTTGGCTATTACAGCTAGATTTATTACTAAATATAATTACGTTACTTTTGATTTTGATAAAAATTAGCAAATCTATAGCAAAAATTTCCCATATTGTAGTTCCTGCACAATATTCTCAAATGTAAACTGTAACAGCAATGTTTAAAGGATTTTATAAAAGACATAATTAAAACATCTGAAGTTATTTCTGAACCATCTTCCCATTCATCTGAAGTTTACCTTATTATTGAAATAGACAAGTACAGAGCCAAAGATTTCAGGGGGGGGGGGAATCACATTTTATCAGGGAAAAAAAATGTAATTTAATATTAATTTCAAGATTTAAAAGTGATAATTTTTCAAGTTAATTAATTATTGTTCTGTGTTTAAGAAACTTGTAATTCGGTAAATATATGTTTTAAGTTATTTGTACAAGTTGTAAAACATATAAAGAAGTATGAAATTGAAGTATTTTTAAATTTCTGCCTGTTCATTCACTGGAAATTTTGCATTCACTCAATGGTGACAGCTGTTCATTTATTTGGTTTTTGTATAGATTTCTATTAAGACCCCAAACATCCCAAACAAAAATAATATAAAATTTCGTTATTTTTTTATCATTTGTAAAACAACAAATTTATTTGCATGGCCAAACACCGACAGGTACTGTTTATTAAAATATAATGAATCATTTTCTTTTTAAATGTGCTGTAGTGTACTTCTTTTACTGGTCGGACTACCTTATGCTGTTTTTTCTACACTGTTTGCTTTCTGTACAACTGTTGACGCAAGAAATAAACTTGTAATGTAATACAGATAGCATGATGTAATTTGCGTTTCATTCTGACTTTTATATTTAAAAGTTAAATTTGTGTAGAAATCTGTCATGTTCTTTACATTTTTAAAGCTAAGAAAAATAATCTTTTCTGTATGTACTTTTTAAAATTTGGGATAATTATTGTCCTGGTTAAACATAACATCTTTATAATGTATACTTTTTATACAATGGGGAGGGGTCACCAAATACCCAATACTGTATATTCAACATCTATTAATAATGTACAATAACTATATATTTTTTTCTTTATAAAATTCATAGTCATTTAAATTACATTTTTAAGTGCAGTATTTATTCCTTTTTAAACAAAATCAAGTTCATAAATTTACTATATCTTCATGAATACATGTCAATAAAGGATTGAGTTAAACATATCTACTCTATATCATAATTTAATTTAAAATGGCGTTGGAAAAAAATCACAATGAAGAAAATTCATGATTTTTCTTTAGGCATTATTATTACTGTTTTGAAAGTATTACTCTTTAATTTTCTAAACTGTATTTCGAATATGAAATCGTTAGATTTATAAATAGTAAAGGAAAACAAACAATGCCATGTACTTTTTTTTTCTTACTTACTGTTTGTAAATATCCAAATAATGTGCACTCGATCAATAATAATTTGAGGAAAGCAAATTGTTTAAAATCCGCGCAATTTATCAACTCAAATGAAATCAAATCGACTCGAATATATGTCAGTTGAGTTGTACCGATTCAATTTAGGTTCCTTACATAAAGTTACCTTAAGATTCATTACATTGTAGCGTCACCATTGAGCTGTTAGCAGTTCAACGTTCAACAGGACGCGAGAAGCGAGACTCGTGTTTTTGAGGTAGGTGGCGTTGTATCTTGGAAACTGCGCATGAAAGATACGACTCTATTGTCTGTACCGTAGCTCGGAATCGGAACAGTTACCAGCCAGCGCCCACGCTCTCCGCAAATTTCGGGTTTCAGCGGCTGTTCATGCAGAAGCATTATTTATTTACTTATTTTCCGAAGAGCATATTTAAAACAGTTTTTAAAAAGTCCTTTTCAAGTGGACTAATATGTTTTTAATTTTACCGGATTTTAATAATGTGCCTGTAAAAAAATAATGAATATTTCATTCATTGATCACTAATTACTAATGCATCACTTATTGACGAAACAATGAAATATAGAAACAAGAAAATAAAATCATGCACCAAAGCATATATTATGAAACACTATCCTACATTTCCAGAAAAACTTTAATAAAACTTTGCCATTTATAAAGATAATGAAAATGTTATATATTTTCATTATATTTATTGATAGACATTAATATAAATATCAATTAATACAAATTAATTAAATAAAATTATTAATAAATAAAATTAATTAATAAAAAATAAGCCGTCTCATGTGTCATGTTTTCTAAAAAGTCATGGTTATAGTAAAAATAACCTATTAAATATAAGGATGATCATATTTGCAGTTATATGTGCACGTTTTTTAAAACTCGATTTCGACTTTTCGAACATAGTTGAAACAAGTTGGAAATTGCACGTGAAGCGTAGCAAATGAGGTGCGTTCGTACGATAACGAAGTTTTAAAAATATCATTCTCATATATCAATCTCATAAAATTGTAAATAATTACAATTAAAATGCGCCGTATACCACAATGCAATGGAATACTTTTGTGTGGCCTTGTAAATCAATAACAAATATTCTTTGCACCACAGATTATGCAAAATGTATATTATAATATGTACTTTATAGATATCAATTTTATTACGTTCGAATAAATGTAACACCATTAAAATGCATTTGAAACATTTTTCCTCAATAACCGTAATGTAACGGAATACTTTTGATTGTCCCTGTAATTGAACTATGCATCCGATTTTGATAAAATTTGACATGACTCGACAAAATTATGTAATAATTGTGCATTTAAAATTTCAAACGATTAAAATGCATTTAAAACTTTTTTCCCCATTGACCGTAATGTAACGGAATTCTTTTGATTGTCCCTGTAATTGATCTATGCATCCGATTTTCATAAAATTTGAAATGACTCGACAAACTTATGTAATAATTATATATGTTAAATTTCAAACGATTCGGTTGGGTAGTTTTTGCGTTATATGCGGACGGACAGACAGACGGACGGACTGAACGACAACAATAGGTGCTACTTATTTACATAATTACGAACGCACCTAAAAAGCGATAAATTCGGTTTGTATGCAGCCCCATATTACCGCATGGTATTAGTATACATCATATTAAATTCATTCATGTAATATGACAAATTTCTAAAAGAGTTTTGTCCTGTACTAACGGAAACAGATTGCGAACAGATTGTCTTTCGTTTAATGGGATGCCTAGTTGCAGTCAACTTTACTCCCGGAATATACTGTGAATAGTCTTGCAACATGTGGAACCATGGGGGAAGAAAAGTTAATCTGTAGTAAAAAACTACTTTATAAATAAAAATTTAAAGAGGAGAATAAATTTAAAAAAAGAAAAAGTTAAAATTTAAGTTTAATGAAAAAATAATAAAATAAGTGTAACTGTAGTTCAAGAACTACTAGAGGGAAGAGAAAAAATAGAAAAAAAATTCGCAATAAGTTCAAAACAAAAAGACGGGACAAGGCAAGGCTGTAATCTACACAAGGTAAGAGGCAAAAGCCACAGAAAAACAAAAAAGAAAAGCACTTTTCAGGGCAGTTTTTTTTTTTTATTTTTTTTTTTATTTTTTTTTAAAAATAAGAAAAAAGAGAAAGAGTGAAAAAGAGGAAGTGAACACAAGTTCAATCCTGGTCCATAATCATGGAATATTTCGGGCGTTTGCGATTCTGGGGATCAGAGGCGTCGTAGTCAGGGAATTCGGAAACAATTTCGTTGGGTAAATCGTAAATTTTGGCAAAGAATTTAGAAGAGAGGTTTACAATGCGTTTGCGTAGGATTATGGTATTTAAATCACGACGGATAGTAGAGTTTCTAAGATAACGGGAGCCGTTACGGACAGTTCTCAAGTTTTTATTGTGGAGTCGGCTGAG
This sequence comes from Maratus speculifer, assembly GCA_964019185.1. Taxonomy (NCBI): domain Eukaryota; kingdom Metazoa; phylum Arthropoda; class Arachnida; order Araneae; family Salticidae; genus Maratus; species Maratus speculifer. The sequence goes on from OZ025303.1 coordinate 165,521,591, forward strand.
GTTGGTCATGTGAGTTTTACAGGTAAAACCCCAAATCGGACAAGCGTAAGTAATAATTGGAAGAATGCATGTGTTGTATAGAAGAAGTTTGTTGTGTATGGAAAGCGTATCGCTTTTTAGGAGAGGATAAAGAGAAGAGTATGCAGTAGCTGCTTTTTTCCTGATTAAATTTATGTGTTTGCTCCAAGTGAGTTTATTGTCTAAAATGACCCCCAGGTATTTAGCATCGTTGGACCATTCAATGGTAGTATTGTTAATAATTAGTCTGCTAGGATATGTTAGTTTTCTCGAAAAGTAAACGGCTTGAGTTTTAGTTTCGTTTAATTTGACACGCCAAAGAGAGCACCAGTTCAGGAAATCGTTGATGTGAGTCTGTAGGTACCGGTATAGAGTGTATGGGTGGTGTGCAGAAGCATAAATGGCAGTATCATCTGCATAGAGAGCAAGATAAGTGTGTAGTGAACGAGGAATATCATTAAAGAAGATATTAAAGAGCATGGGACCAAGGACACTGCCTTGTAGAATCCCAGCGAGGATGAGGAAAATGGCAGAAAGAAAATTATTAATTCGAACACGAAAAGTACGATTGCAAAGGTATGAATAAATTAAGTGAATGAGTCTGGCAGGAAATTTAAGCTGAATTAACTTGTAAATGAGGCCTTCATGCCAAACTTTGTCGAACGCCTTTGCAATGTCAAGAAAAACGGCAGCTGCTGGGATTTTAGCATTGAGTTTCTCACTGAGAAATTCAACAACCCTAAAAAGCTGGTGTTGAGTAGAGTGTTTTGGGCGAAAGCCAAACTGCTCTGGAATAAGGATGTTGTTATGTTGAATGTAATCCTGAAGCTGGGCCCTGATGACTCTTTCAATAACTTTACTAAGAGAAGGTAGAAGTGAAATGGGTCTGTAGTTAGTCGGGTCAAGGAGGTTAGTACCAGGTTTTGGGATAGGTGAAATAATTGAAGTTTTCCATGGAGTTGGAAAGTAGTTATACTTGAAAATAGCATTAGCAAGATGAGTTATGTAAATAATGCAGTTAGTAGGTAGATTTTTTAAGGCAGTGTTAGATATATTGTCATACCCAGGGGCCTTACGTTTTTTGAGTTTTTGAATAATATTATGAATAATTATAGGTTGGATCTGAGGAGGGGGTTCAACAGTGGGTGAGTTGAGGAAGTTGCGAACAGTATTAGTAACGTGATTAATGTGATCAGGAGTACAGTGAACAGGGTTAGGTGAGAATTGCTGAGAATATGCATTTGCCAAAATATTTGCTTTGTCTTGATCAGTGTAAGCAGTAGTGTTGTTGGAAGTTAGAGGAGGAATAGTTGTAATATTTTTATTAAGTTTCCTTTTGATAAGCCAAATTGAATTGTCTTCAGTGGAAAGAGTTTTAAGAAAATTATTCCAGCTTTTTTGTTTTTCTTTGTAAAGACTATTTTTAATGCGGTTATTAAGTCTATTAATTTCAGGTTTTAAAGTAGGATCCCTGTAAATTTGGAAAAGTCTCCGGGTTTGATTACGTTGTTTGATTAAATCGTAAATGTAACGTGGAGGAGTAAATGAGTAATTATTTTTGAAACGAGGTGAAGTGGCGTGTTTTTGAGCATCAGTAATTTTAGAATTTAAATATTCAACAGCATTGTCTATGTCATTGGTGGAATTAATTTCAGGGAAAGTGATGTCCTGGTTAGCAAGGTGATTAGTGAAATTGTTCCAGTCAATGGCCACTGAAGGGGGAGGAGAGAAAGGATTGATTACATCAATTTTAAAGCAAATCGGAAGATGATCTGAAGAAAATTCATTTAAGACAGTGGTAGTGACAGGGTAAGGAAGGTTTTTAGAAATAGCAAAGTCAATTATGGAGTCATGAGCATTACTATTGGTGCAGATATGCGTGGGAGTGTTAGAGGCATGTAAGTTTAGGTTATAATGTCGGATGATATTGTGGAGAGAAGTGCCCCTGCTAGTAGTAGCGTGGCAATTCCAACGCCTGTTTTTAGCGTTGAAGTCACCAGCGAAAAAGCAGTGTTGTTGTTGATCAATAAGGTTCGCTAAACCAGTAGTAGGAAAATTCCTAGCAGGAGGAGCGTAAATGGAAGCAATACTTAAGTTAAATTGAGGAAGAGGGATAATAATATTAGTAAAATCAAGATCGTTATAGGTGTTATTATGAGTAGTGTAATGTGGAATATGTTGTTTTATGTAGATAGCTGTCCCACCATGTCTACTGTTTGGACGTGGAGTGTGGTAAAGTTTAAAGCCAGGAATATTAATGTTGCAGTTAGGAGAACGAGTTTCTTGAAGGAAGATAATGTCGATATGAGGGTGGTTAGTAATAAAAACTCTAAGTTCGTTAATTTTAGGTTTAATAGAGTTGCAGTTCCATGAAAGTATAACAAGAGAAGAAAAGGAGGAAGGAAAATTACTCATTATCAACAGTGTTAAATTCCGTGACCAAATCGTCGAACTCATTGGCAATAATAAACATTTTTTGTATTGGGTCTTTGCAAGTTTTAATTTTTTTCGCAAGATTTTTGAAGCATTGGATAAACTTACTAAATTTTAATAATTCTTTCATTTCCTGAAATGTTTTGAAAATTTCTTGAAAGTCGGTCGTGTAGTTAGAGTTATTTTCTTGTTGTGGTGCTGCAGAAGCGGAATTAATTGGTGTATTTTGAGCATTTTCAGTTTGCACATTATCCGTGTTAGGTTTGGGGTCTGGTTCAGCAACTTTAGCGTTAGTGTTATCATTAATTTTAGTTTTTTTAACGTAATTATAACTAGAAAGAATTTCAGTCATCATAGAAGGGATAATGGTAGTTGTATTACCCTTAGCATTTAGGTTATTACTGTTTTTCTTCCTGAATTGAGGGGTTTTAGGACAACCACGGTAGGTGCTGGGGTGCTCACCAGAGCAATTAGCGCACTTAGGGGTGATTTTGCCTACGGAAGGACACGCAGGGGTTAAATGAGATCCTGCACATTTAGCGCATTTAGCCTCAAATCTACATATTTCTGAGGCGTGGCCAAAACGCTGACATTTGTAACATTGTTTTACGATATTAGCTCCTTTAAATCGCTCAACAGTTACGCGGATGTAGCAAATGTCTTTAATTTCGAAAATTTCTTCAAAGTTGGCCCTAGGTAGGACATTGACGACATAAATAGGCATGTATTTTCCAGTTCTTCTGGATTTGATCATGGCAGCACGGGTGGCGGAAAAGTTACGCTCTTTTAGAGCATCAATTATAAGTTTAGGTTCAGTGAAAGGAGGAATACCTCTAATAACAATTTTTCTGGGGCGCTGTTCATTAGGGCTAAGGGTAGTATAAGCAAAAGAATTTTGGTCCAAGTAAGATTGAGTTTTTCTAAAATCGTTATCAGATTTACAATGAATTTTTAGAAGCTCACCGTCCATTTTAATTAAGGGGTTATTTTCAGTAATATCATTAATTTTGGAGGCCAATTCGTGCCAATGTCCTTTAATTTCGACATAAAAGGGGTGAATTTTGTTTTTCTGGGAGGGGGGGGAGTGCTCCCCAACCACATCGCCTCTGTTTTCGGTATCCATGCCGTTATCGGCAATGGTTTGATCTTCTAACACTTTAAATTTGTTAGCTAAAGGGATAGATGAATTATTGTTTTCCAAAGGTCTTTTCCTGTTATTAGTAACAGTAGTGAAACCGTCATTTGTGTTCACTTGATTAATCACTTTTAAATCTAACAAGAGCATTTGCATATTTAGACTGTGATTTGCAATAAAATGAGCAAACGCAGTTAATTCTAATAGTTTAAGAGGGTTGAAAGGTTCCACAAAAAGAAAAGCAAGACTAGTTAAAAGTGTACTCACAGTATTTTGTAGTGTAGAGTTCTCGGTGTATCCGGGAGTAGTTATAAGTTTCATTATAAAGGCATCACAGTCAGTAAGAAACAGCTTGACTATTTCCTTCTGTCGATCGTCGCACAAGGCCGGAAATGCGTTCCAAGCGTCAGCTAGAGTTGGTTTAGCTGAGCCATTTGCAATTGACTCCTGTAGAACAGCATAGTTGGTTCCATCCATCATAAAGTTTATTCACGATCCACCCGCAAAACGTGCGGCAGATAAATTTAACACAAGTAACAGTCAGAACAAAAATTCAATGCACCTGGCGCAATGCCAAGGCCAGAACTTGCAAGAGAGAAACGAAGGAACAAATTCCTCCAACTACAGACGATTTCGGTTGCTACACAACAGGCAGAGAAGAAGCGAGCGACCGTTGCATTCGACAGCTGAAGCTAGAATGTACTAACGGAAAAAAAAAAAAGATGTACTTTTAGTAATTACGATATTTAATTTAGGATTGAGAGAACTTTGAATTTTTTTCTATTCATATCATAGGTGCGAAAATATGTTTATGCATTACACATACACATATGAGTGATCGTCAGTTCTATTTGAATTATGTGCAATGATTCGAAAGCCCCCCCCCCTCCCCCCCTAGTTCATCTTTGCCCAGGGCCCCGATTAGTCATAATCGGGCCCTGTTTGTATGTCCTTGTGCTAACTTATGTAAATACAGTCAGATTGCCATGAAATTAAAATGTTAATGAGGTTAACTATGACATGTTGTGCTCGGTATTGAAAATGAAATGTATAGCATTTCTGATTCACTTACAGGAGCACTCAAAAAAATTCCGTTACATCGGTTTATGGAGAAAAAGTGTATTTTAATCTTTTTACACTATTTCAAATATATTGAAATTGATATTTGTCATTTGATATAACTACAACGTCCTTACTATAGAGCATGATGAGTATAGAATTTATTATTCATTTACAGAGACACACAAAAGAATTTGGTTACAGAAGAAAATGAACAAAAATTGAACTATTGAAGCCTACGAACAATAATTATTAGAAATACACTTTGAGTTGTGCATGCTTTTGTAAATTTAATTATTTTTAAAATTTTATTTGGTGTGTATAAATTCTCTAGATCATATACAAGGCTGAAAAAAAGGTTTTCTACAACATACGTTTATTGCTGGAAATTGCTGAGTGGAGATTTTCAACAGTATTTAAATTAACTAACTTTTAGCATACTATGTGGTGTATATGCATATAAATATATCATATACAGGGCTACAAAAAATTGCATATTTATTCGACCATTCATGGTAATTGGGTTTTCAAATTCTTTAGGCGTTTACCAAATTGTTTATTTAGACCACGGTTCTCAACCTGTTTTTTTTACCAGTGCTTGAAAGGCTCTGCTCTCTTAGCTGGTTGACGGGAGGTGCTGGGTTCGAACCCAATCGCGGCCTGAGCCTAACCGTTCGGAGTTTTCGGTAGTTTTCTTCGAACCTTTCGTAAATACGGGTAGGTTCCTCTAGAAAGATCTCCACGGAGGGTACGCTCTCTAAGGCCTATATCGCTCGTGCAGATAATCGGCCATCATACATAACACACACCTTGTATTACGCGTACCCAGAGCCTGATTAAGCTTTGAAGCAATGAGAAGCACAGTGCCATTTCAACCCCCTTTCTTTCGAAAAGGATTTTCTAAATTCTACATACCTAGAAACTCACCTATGCTAAAAATATTATTCCAAACAATGGCTGGGTTCACATTGTGACAGAAGAAAAATATGTAAAAAGTATTAGCATAAAAATATATGTTGGTTGAAAGTTTGAATTAAGCATGTAAGCACAACACGAAATATCAATATTTTGAAATAATTCTTTCAACTCTGGAAATTGTTTAAATTATTAATATTATGTGTTATGCGTACAAGCCAAATTCAATAATACTCAAATTCAATATGTAAAATAAATATACATCTAAAATAATGGACAAAGTGAAGAATTGTGATCACGTGTTTGAGGTAAAAAAATGTAAAATTAATTTGTTATGGAAGGTATTTTTATGAAACACTTAATATATATGTCTATATATAAATTGAATAATCAATAATTAAAAAAAATTGAGGCCCCTTATTTTATCAATTCTGGACCTCTTCAAAATTTTCTAGGGTAAGCATGAGCTTCTCGTGCTTATTCGGTAATCAGGGCCAGCGCGTACCACTGACTAAGGGTATATGAAAATAATATCAGTAATGGCGGAAATAAAAAAAAATGGTTAGTAAAGTCACAAAAATATTAGAAATAACAATGTAATTTGTATTGATTTATTATATAGTTGTGATAAGATTTTCAATAAAAAAAAAAAAAAAAAAAAAAAAAGTGTGCGTTATTTAGGTAATTGGAGAAGGAAGGGGGTTGGCGGAGCATGTTTATAAGAAATGGGGAGCATTCTGAAATGAAAATCCTAAGAAAGAGGAACGTGAAAGAAAAAAGTAGGAAATTGCACGTAAATGTAGCAAAAGAGGTATGCTCGTACTTTAACGAGGTTTTAAAAAATATTCTGATCTTAGTGTATTAGTATACCAGTCAGGGCAGTAGCTAAGGGGGCGCTATGGGCGGCTCAGCCCCCCCCCCCTAAAATATTTTAAGCCCCTTCTGGAAAATATTCTAAGGTCACTAAATGAATTTCTGTTCCGAAAATTCAAATGAAATTCTGTTCAAAAATCTCATTTAGTTTTTGAGACCTTTTCACACTTCTACAGAATTTTTAAATTGTATCTAAAATAAAAGTTTCAACACTCGCTCATCCTATCTGAACATATGAAGCTAACATGATGTTTAATTTTGCACCAGTTATACACTCAAAATTTTCATCATCATATACTTTTCTTGGCATAAAATGAAGTTATTTCATCAATTTAATAAGAAACATAGTACCTACAATGTGAATGTGCACTAATTTATCTTTCTGCGTCAGAGAGAGAGAGATAAAGAAAAAAATATGACCCCCCCCCCTATTGTTCACTTTTAGCTTCGGCCCTGATACCAGTACACTGTTAATATACTGTACTTCGGATACTGTTTAGTCTATAGTACAGTCTAGTATCCGAAATCTTTTGTGTGTCCCAGTAAATACTATCTGATTTCTGTTATACTGGAAGTAACTTGTAGTAAACATCGACAACATATATCAATTTCATAAAATGATAAATAGTTTTATGTAATTAAAACGCACTCCAAACAATGTTTCTCCTGTAATTATGCAACGGAATAGTTTTGTGTGGCCCTGTAAATTGATAACAAATATTCTTTGCAACACAGATTGTTAAGACATTCTTATTAGATGTGTCGAATAGAATGGACTGTATTCTTGATAGTCTTTTTAAAGTTTTTTAATTACACTTGCACAAATACACACACACATATAAAAACACAAACCACACATGGTAAACTAATATGCAATGATAAAACTTAAATGAATTTCCATAGCTTAAAGGGTGTATGGATGATTTGATATTCGAGTCCGTGCTGATGCTTTGATGATCAACAGCTCAACTAACTATTTTTTACAAGCGCTCGCCAGGTGGAGCCAAAAACCACTTCCGGAACGGAACATGCCGCCCGGGGATGAAATATGCAATATTTCATCAATCAATAAACATAATACAATAATAATTAATTAACAATAAAATGACATTAAATACAAACACTTAATACATAAACAATGAGTATAATTACTTTAAAATAATATAATAATAATACAAAGATACATCAATTCAGTCGCTAGTGGGCAATAGGCATATTTTAGAAATGCCTCGTGAAAAAATACCAGTAGCAGTTTTTACCTTCACTGCTCGAACCTTGTGGTCCTTGCCTGGAATTATTTCAATAATCCGGGCAAGAGCCCATTTACATGTGGTAGATTTTCCTCCTTTAGTAATACTAGGGATCCTAGCTTAATGTTTTCCTTTTTAAATTGCCATTTACCTCGCTGCTGCAAGTGATTTAGGTAGTCAACAGACCAACGTTTCCAAATGCATTGAACATATTTGGAAATTAACTGCCAATGGGTTAATCTATTATCAGAAATATTCATGACATTAGGCTCTGGAATACTGCTGATAGGCCTGCCAATTAAAAAATGGCCTGGTGTAAGTACCTCAAACTCATTTATGTCATCAGAAAGAGGAAATAAAGGCCGAGAGTTTAAGATCCCTTCGATTTGGACCACTAGAGTTTCAAAGTCCTCTAAAGTGATTTTATTATTACCTACTGCTCTGAGCAAGTGATGTTTGAAGGACTTAACACCAGCTTCCCAAAGACCACCAAAATTAGGGGATCGAGGAGGGATAAATTTCCAGGTTATGAATTCTTCGGCAAAGAAATTTGATAATTCCTCGTTAGGTTTTTCCAATAATTTTTTAAAATATTTAATTCAGTTGACGCACCTTTAAAATTAGTGGCATTATCCGAAGTTAGAGTATTTACTTTGCCTCGCCTGGCACAAAATCTTTTAAGCGCAGCAATGAATGCAGCAGCGGACAAATCGCTTACTATTTCTAAATGAACGGCTTTGGTAGCCATACATATAAATATAGCCACATAACTTTTGGAATAATTACCTTTCCTCTGATTTTTGTATTTGATTTGAAAGGGACCGCAAAAATCTACGCCTGAATTGAAAAATGTGCAATTAGGTGTTACGCGTTGCGAAGGGAGGTCTCCCATCAATTGATCTAACGTTTTGGGATTGTGCCTGAAACATGTGACACAATTGTGTACTGTTTTCCGGGCAATGCTTTTAGCCTTTATGGGCCAATATTTCATGCGTACTTGATGAACTAGTCCCTGAGCACCTATATGGAAGTACTTTTTATGAAAGTACTCAAAAATTAATTTAGTGATCTTGTGATCACTGGGTAAAATTACTTGGTGCTTTGCATCAAAGGGCAAGTGAGAGTTGATTAATCTACCACCAACGCGAAGGACTCCACTTTCATCAATGAATGGGTCCAAACTTTTTAACTTACTGCAGGAAGGAACAGGTTGCCCTTTTCTTAATGTTGAAAATTCAGGAGAGAACTTACTTTCCTGGGCTTTCCTTATTAAAAAAATAGTACTGCACTTCAGTTCTTCCGATGTTAGGAAGCCTTTGGTTTTCTCCTTTCTCTTACAATTGTTGATGAATCTGAAAATAAAACTACATATTTTAATTAGTTTTAAAAAATTGTTCAGTTTGAATAGTTCGTTTAAAATGTTCGGATCTTTTTCCACAGTTAGTAAGGATAGGGAAAAGTCTGCTTTCATTTCTTGTTCACATTCAAAGGCAGTGGGAGTGGGAAGTTGGCTGGGAACTGTAATTTCTCTTTGAAGAAATGTTGGTCCAAACCACCACAAATCATTGTCAATGAGATCCTTTGCTGTTGCACCTCTGGAGATGATGTCTGCCGGATTAGATTTTGAGGCAACATGGTTCCACTGATGAGTTTCGGAAAGAGATTGGATCGCGGAAACCCTGTTTGCGACGAAGGTTTTCAGTTTTTGGGGTGATGTATTAATCCAGAATAGGACAATTGTAGAATCTGTCCAGAACCATACTCTTTCAAGATTTAATTTTAGAGTGGCAATCACTTTCTGAACTAGTCTTGTCAAAAGTAGAGCTGCAGACAGTTCAAGTCTTGGGATTGTCATTGGCTTTAGTGGGGCTACCCGGGACTTGCTGCATAAAAGATTAGATCTGAATTGCCCATTTGAGGAGAAAGATCTCAAGTAGATGGCTCCTCCATAGGCCTTTCCAGAGGCGTCTGAGAATGCATGTAAATCTAGACTTGCAATGTTGTCTGACAAAACATACCGTGGAATTGTAAGATTATTTATTTCACTTAGCTTGTTAAGAAAATTCTTCCATTCTCGAAGTGAGCTAGAAGGCAATTGTTCATGCCAATTAATTTTTAGTTCCCATAAGTGTTGCATAAATATCTTAGCTTTGGTTATAATTGGGCCAATTAGGCCAAGGGGATCATATATTTTAGCTATTTGAGCCAAAACATCTCTCTTGGTATAAACATCTTTAGGTTCTATATTAATCTCAAAAATGAAATGGTCCATCTGAGGTTTCCAAAGCATTCCCAAAGTTTTTACCGAAATCTGCTGAGAGTGTTCCTCAAATGCGTATTCTGATATGGCGGCATCTTGTAGTAATTCAGGATGGTTAGCGACCCATTTGTGAAGGTCCATCCCTCCCCTTTTCAAGATCTGAATTAACTCTGATTGTAGTTCCTTTGCAGCTTGTAAGGAACTGGCACCAGATAAACAATCATCGACATACATGTCGTTAAGTATGACTTCGGAGGCTTTAGGGAAATCTGTCTTTTCCTCATCAGCAAGAGCCTTTAACGTTCGCGTGGCTAAAAAAGGGGCTGAAACTGTCCCATAGGTAATCGTGTTTAGCTCAAAGACTTTTATCGGAGCGTCCTTACTGACCTTCCAAAGAATTCTTTGTAAATTTCTCTGCAACGGTTCTATCATTATCTGTCTGTACATTTTCTTAATGTCTGCGCAGAATGCATACTTGTGCGTACGAAATCTAGTTATAATAGAAAATAAATCTTGCTGAACCGTTCCCCCATTTAACAATATTGAATTAAGTGAATAACCTCTAGATGTATTTGAACTAGCGTTGAATACCACTCTCAGGGGAGTGGATAATTTTTCTGGTTTATAAATCGCATGGTGAGGAATATAGTAAGACACCCCTTTTTCGCTTTCAGATTCAATTTGAGTCATATGACCCAAAGCTTCATACTCGTTCATAAATTCTATATATAGATCAGACATCATTTTATTTCTATCTAATTTATTCCATAAATTAGTTAATCTTTTCGCTGCAATTTCTTTAGAAAATCCCAACAATGCTTCAGCATTTTCCCTTATGGGTAATTGTACGGTGAATCTACCCGTTTGATCTCGTTTGTAAGTGCTTTTAAAGTGTTCCTCACAAAACATTTCTTCATCACTTCTAATGGAATTACTGTCATCACCCGGTAAGGATTCTATTTCAAAAAATCTTTGTAAAGTGTTGTCTAGACTATTTTCAGTTAAAAGATAACAATGTGACTGAAATTTACTTTGTGGGAGCGACCCTGTCACTAAATATCCAAATTCAGTGTTTTGTAAAATACAGTTAGCATCTGCTAAACGAATTTGTTCACTCTTTAAAATTGAAAAAAACAATTGACTACCGATCAGTGCGTCGATTGGTCCAGGTGTATAAAAATTGTCATCTGCTAGATTAATTTGTTGTGGAATACATAAATTAGAAATATCTAATTTTGAAACTGGAATGTTGTTTGTAATTTTTGGCAAAACAGCGAATTCTATTTCTTTGGAAAATGTTCCTTGTTCATTTGATATTTCTGCATTGACTATTTTCCTTATTTCTTGATGTGTTTCATTAATACCCGAAATCATTCCCTTGAATGGTTTTGGTCGTAAATTTAATCTCTTGCATGCACTATTACTTAAAATGTTAATCGACGATCCGCTGTCAATCACCGCACGCAATCTAACTTTATTTCCAAACACATCACCTATTAAAATTATAGCCGTATTTAATAATGCACAATTTTTTCTGTTATCTGTAAACAAATTTGTACCGATTATTGCTGCTTCCCTTTTTTCGGAATCGAAATCACTTATTTGTTTATCTCTCAACATGTCATTATTTTTGTTTTTATTTATTTCCACCCCCTTTAACATCTCATGTTCTTCACATAATAAGCTATTATGTAATTGCGAGCAGAATTTGCAAGCGAATTTAGAATTACATTTTCCTTGGTGAAATCTTAAGCAATTCAAACATAATTTGTTCTTATTTACAATACTTTTTCTTTCTTGAACATTTTTGTTTAAAAAAACATTGCATTTATAAAGTGGGTGAAACGCAAATTTGCAACAAAAGCAGGTCTTTAAATTATTTCTATTTTTATTGTCATTGATGAGAAATGATTTTGATTTATTTATTGCGTAATTCGCCTTGGAGAATTTGGATTTCGAAGTCTGGTTGGCGCCAGATGCATTCTTTATGGCTTCTAAAGTAACACAACGTTTTTCCAAAAAAGAAATTAAATAATCAAAACTTGGAACATTTGTTGTTTCCAATGACAATTCGAATTGTTTTTGAGATTCGGTGTCTAATTTCTTCAAAATGATATTTATAAATACACTTTCTGACAATTTATTTTGTGTATATTCCAAGACCTTTAGAGCTCTGATGTTTTTATTAATAATATCAATAAAATTACGCAACTCTTTCGGAGATTCATTTTGCATTTTTTCATAATTTAAGATTGCAGAAATATGCGAATCGATTAATAATCTCTTGTTTTCGTATCTATGTATTAAAGCTTGAAACAATGAATTAAAATCGTCATCAGGGGACTCTAATTGCTTAGCTTCGTTTTTTAAAGAAGCCTTTAAGTAAAATAATTTCTGATTGTCATCAAGTTGTTCATTATTAACAATTAAGTTAGTGAATTGCGTTTTAAAATTAGCAAAATCACAATAAGCACCTCCGAAAGAAGGGAGGGGTATTTCTGGGAGGCGAACTTTTGTTTTGGTTTCACATACATAATCATTAACAGTATGAGATTTATTTTCGAATGAGGCTAATAAAAGTTTTAAGCTTACCTCCACTTGTTCTAATCTCTCGAGAGCACTATTAATATCTTGATCAATTTCTTGGACTTGTTGCGATGTGATATCCTGGATTTCGAAATACTGCTCTCTGAGCTCTTCGAGCTTGTTTTGTAGACATTCCGTCTTTTTTAACTTGACTTCTAAAATACTTATATTAGTCGTTTTAATATCAGTAGTTTCCGATATAAACTGCTCTAGTCTTGTTATGGCAGCCTTTGACGTGCCTTTTAATCTATTTAGTTTTTCCATGGTTCACTCCGGCCGAGAGGGCCACAATGTCGAATAGATTGGACTGTATTCTTGATAGTCTTTTTAAAGTTTTTTAATTACACTTGCACAAATACACACACACATATAAAAACACAAACCACACATGGTAAACTAATATGCAATGATAAAACTTAAATGAATTTCCATAGCTTAAAGGGTGTATGGATGATTTGATATTCGAGTCCGTGCTGATGCTTTGATGATCAACAGCTCAACTAACTATTTTTTACAAGCGCTCGCCAGGTGGAGCCAAAAACCACTTCCGGAACGGAACAAGATGTATATAAATTTGATTTTGTTCGAAAGAGTGTAACATCATTAAAATGCGCTCGAAACGATTTTTTCTCATTGACTGTAATGTAACAGAATATCTTTGATTGTCCCTATAATTAAACTATGCTTCCGATTTTCATAAAATTATGCAACAATTATATATTTTAAATTTCAAACTATTCGGTTGGGTAGTTTTTGTGTTGTTATATGCGGACGGACGGACTGGACGACGACTAGATGCTTCGTATTTACATAATTACGAATGCACCTAAAAAGATTGGGAAGCGCTGATTTAAACGGTATTTTTCATTATACATTAGACTGCCTCAAATCCGCACGTAATTTACGGATGTAAACAATGGAAAATTCAGTTCAGAAATAAACATAAAATTGCGCTTTTTCAGTTTTATATCAATTCCATATATATTTTAATTTGTAACTTTTGTTAATATTACTGAATTCATGTTTTTTCATGAAGGAAGAATAAATTTATTTCTGAAAAAATTAAAGATGTTGCTGATGTAAGTGGTAATCACAATCTTCTTACCAAACATATTTATGCACCAATCCATCTTTTTTTCTTTTTTTTTTTTTTTTTTTTTTTTTTTTTGTTATTAAAGTGTGACTAAACCTGAAATAATACTTCCTTGCTTTGTGATTTTGATGTGAATTAGTCATGTACTTTTATAGGCAAGGTTCATTGGATAATTTAGGAAAAATTACATTTCATGTTTATAATGAATATTAATCACACATTATTGATTTATTAACTTGAGCTGTGCTTTTAATATTTTAGTCATTTTAAAAATTAGCTAAATTTTTATTATTTTAGTTTATTACTTATTATAATATTTTATTATATTGTAAGCATTCAATATAGTTTCGATTGCAGTATTTATTACATTAAAATTATTGTTTAAAAGATGTAAACAGAACAATGACCAGAAATCGTAAAATTCTAAAATCCGCAAAAACTCTGGTCACAAGCTGTGCAGATTCAAGGGAGTCTACTGTAGTAATCTTCGAAGTTTTGTTACGGTACTCTCATTCTGAATGTGTTGGAAAGTGTTTTATAATCTATACCGTACGCATACTGTACATAATCTATGCCGTCTTGTTCACTTTGGATTTTGCACATCATATTTTTACTTTATTACAAGGGATTTCCTATGCATCTCATCCATTTTTTGATAGACTTTGGAAGGATTTTAACCTCAAAATTATCCTTTAATGCTCTAGTGGTTTGTGTCTTGCGAATCTTTTCACTGAGTGATAATGTTGCGCAAACAGATATACAGTAGAACCCCGTAAATTCGGACCCCGTTAATCCGGATCTCCGGATAATCCGGATTGATTTGGTCATTTTTTTTTCAAGTTTGAGAAGCGATTGGCTAATTTCCATAACATTAATTTGTTTCATCATCATATTCTGAATTAAAAAAAAAAAAAAAAAAAAAAAAAAAACTTTTTCTGAAATCTTTTCGGAAGAATTAAGCAAAGTAAACATTTTTACTGTTTGTAATTCAATAAGTTTAATATAAAGGTGATTTCTGTAAGTATGATTCATTTTATTCCATTTTTTTCTTATTCTCCGGTTAATCCGGATTTTCGATAATCCGGATTGGGTCTGGTCCCAGTTAATCCGAATTATCGGGGTTCTACTGTAATTAGTTTAGAACATAGGTTCCCAACCTTTTCTGGACCACCGCCCCCCTTTACAAGAAAAAATATTCCAACGCCCCCCTCCTCTTCCGTAAAAGTTAATTATAAAAAATATGAAATAATATTATAATTATCTATATTGAATTTTATTTTTTTATAGTAACCACTTCACCCGTGACAGGTATGGCGAAACAGTGTTTTTACCCCCGACTTATCTCGGGGGAAACATTGAAGTGATTAAGAATCACAATGTAGAAATTAATTAAAACGACAATCAAATGTTGTAATTTTTTTTAAATACTTACAAATAAACGCAAAATCAGTAAAAGATAAAATGAGATGAATGAGGTTCGTAAACTTTTAACAATTTTTTAATACTGGGTTCCGATTTTGTTAAAATCAGTCTCAAATTGTCACGCTCAGTCATGTGCAGTCTGTTCCTTTTCTTAGACAGTAAATTAGCTACCTCCCTGAAACCATGCTCAGCCAAACATGATAAAGGAAAAATTTCTGGAAAAAAAAATTCTGTACTCTTTCTTACAATTCAGAGTAGAGATCTTGTAAGTACTGATATTTGTAGCCAGAACTCTTGATAGCCAATACGTTAGTTGTGATTTCTACGAATTCCTCCATTAAATTTAATGATTTTACTGTACCTACATTTGCAAAATAAAAGCTAGCTCGGAATATTCATGCTCGAAATTTGAAATATACTAGAGTCGCTCCGGAAATTCAGCATGATGTCCAAATGTTAGCAGAATGCAAATAAATATCCCTGTTTTGCAGAGACGCCTAAAATGTAGGTAGATGCTTGTATTTACCTCTACTTACATTTCGTTTGAACAGAAGTTTGTTAGAGAAGCAGCTATGACATTTTTGTTTTAATTAAATTGACTTCATTAAGTATTCTTAATAGAGAAGAGTGGGGATGAAAAGGGCATTTTGACTTTATCTAAAAATATAAAATTAAAGATGTCTGCTGCCTGACCGTGGATAACGCCGATATTAGAACACCTAGGTCTCTAACCTTTTTGAGTGGATGCTAACACCGGAAAGTGCCCTTCGCAGCTGGATTTTTAAATTTCAATTTAGATTTTTTTAAACATAAAAACGCACTGGATAAGAGGATATTTGCAGCTTTCCACCAATCCAAGGCAACGAAGCAGCCAGGTTAGAGGTTATTTGCAGGTCGCCACCAGTCCGCGACAACGAAGCAACCAGGCAATGGGAGCAGGCGGTAAATATGGGATTTAACCCTTTCATTCCCAGTGAGTCCAAATGGCATCATGACATTATTTATTTTATTTCTATATTTAATTCGGATATTTGGAATTCATGCCAGAAAATTAAAATAGAAATACTTGTTTTATGTAATAGCAAAAATTCCATAATTAAATAAAGAGAAATTTATCATTGAACTTTTCTGGTGTAAATTCAGATTCTTTGAACTACGGATTTTCTAGAACGTATTTTACCACGGGAATGAAAGGGTTAACGATTGCATTTCATGGCTGAATGATAGCATTAACACTAGAACCGCGGGAAAATTCATCCAAGTTTTATAAAAATATTTCTCACCGGAATTTTTATTTAAAACTGTTTAAGTTATTTATTGAAAATATTTTTGCTTAGCTTATATTTACCTTATTTCATTAAGAGTTTTCTGGTTCGAATCGTCATCTCTCCGTATCATACGGGTCAAAATGACCCGTCACCGCGGTTCTAGTGTTAAATTGCTCGAGCATTTGTGATTTTTTTTCTGTTTTGATGATTTTGTTTTCCCTGATTGATTTAAATCGGATCTTCAAAATCCATCCATGGCACCATCCCAAAAGAGTAATAAATTAGGTAATTACTTTTTTATGTTTTCTTAGAGTTTGTTCAGGTGTACAGCGCACGTGTCGTGCGCGTGCTCAGAAGATATTTGTATGGAGTAGGTCTCATTGAAGAAAGGAATTTTAAAATAATTTAATTATAGCATTATTTTTGTTTTTCAAAACAACTAAAATTAACGACTATATTTCTTTATCCTTCCAAAACATGGTTTTCGTAACAGATATACATACCTATGTTCACTAAAATAAAATTTAAAATATTCTTCAGATAAAATAAAAAAAAATTTCTATTTTAATATGAATGGAGATTTTAAATATTCGCAATTTGTTTGAAAACATCTATGGTCCCATGCAACGCCGCGCCGGTTGAATCAGCTAGTAAGCTTATAAAATAATGAAATTAAAAAGTATCATTCTCATATTTATCCCTAATTCTCTTCAAAACCTTGGCTTTGATACTAGTAAAACCTCTTATCCCCAAGTGCAGCAATTAAAAAATCTACACCCATTTATAAAAATTGGGGGAAATGTCCTTTTAAACTCTACTGTAGGAAGAGGGACACCTTGCGGAGTTGAAAAAGACACACATAGATAAAACGCTTTTATGAACTTTTGTCTTTCTATTTGCGATTATATTATTCCAAAATAAAAGATAACAACACACGAATAAAAATAAAACATATTGCAACATATGATAAAACAAAAACAAGTATCTCACCACCAGTTATGGATTTAGGTAACTCCTTTAAAATGTATTAATAGGGTGGGAAGTGGTTAAGGGAAAACACAGTCAAAAAAAGAGGAGCTACCAGTATTTTCCTATAGAAAATACTTCCAATACTATAAAGGGGTTAAAGAACCCGATTTACTCTTTAACAATTTTCTAGTTTTTATACATTTTTTGACTGTGGTTTCCCCTGTCCCTTTTAACTCCCTTAGTTACTGCCCCTTTTAGCCCCATACCTACTTGGCGAAATTAAAAATGTATTCAGGCATGACAGTATTTTAACTAACAAAAGATACTGCTATTTACATAAAATGCATACTTTGCGCTGCTAAATAACATACATATTATAATATTGAACTCAATATTAATTTTTTAGAGAAAACAAAAAAGCAAGATCAAAATTTATTTTTTTATATCAAAAATACCTTTTGTTTTCAGCACTTACAACGCCAAAATTCCGGACGTTAGCTGTAAGGATCATTAAGACAGACTAAGTGTCTGCATCAATTGAGCCAATGTTGATGGTACATTTTATTTTCTTCCTGAAATTTTAAGTATCCCTTTCATCCCCATTTTCCCTTAGATCTGTTATATAAGCAATGTCATTTTTGGATGTAATCCGGTTTTCGCTCTATTTTTTTGTCCACGTTTTCGAAGAAGTCAAGAGTCCAAATAGATTTAAACACGATTCAAACAAATATCGACTGTGAACCAATGAACTTCTGTGGGCAAAAGCAAGTGATTGTAATCTTCATCATTTCCACTACAAAGTTAAAAAAATAATCTGTCATGCAGTGAAACACTTTTAATTTTATCGATAACTTGTAACATATGCGTCAATTAAACTATTTTGTAACCCAAGTCTGACAATAAATAATTTACATCGAGTACAAGTGATACTTGCTTGTTTCAAATGCACCCTTATGATGCTCCGTAATTGCTGGGGAACCATCAGTATCAGTGGCAATTTTTTTCACATTCATAAAAGGAATTAGGTTTTTGGGACCCAGCTGCAGGTTCAATTGTATAGATTTTCAATCAAAGGTATATTTTAAGTTTTTATCATGGTCCAAAACAAAACCGTCGAAGTAAGCTAGTTTTACTACACATATCTTAAATTGCTAGGTACGCCACGGCAACGCCCCCTTTGACTGTCTAAACGCCCCCCATTTGACTCTGGACCCGCCACCGCCCCCCTGGAAGGTTCCAGCGCCCACTGGGGGGCGGTACCGCCCCCGTTGGGAACCTATGGTTTAGAAGGAAAAAGCCTTGTTTTCGTTAAAGGCGACTGTTTTTTTTTTTTTTTTTTTTTTTTTTCTTTTTAGGGGGGGGGGGGTTGATCGCTTTAAAGGATTTTGATATTTAATTGTTATTTACATTTAATTGACATTCGACTGTTAATGATTTTGACATTTATAAATTGTATTTAAATCATTATTCATATAAAGTTAGTACAGGTAGATTATATTTGTTGTTATTTTATCTTTTAAGGTTACAACATAGGGAATCAAAATTAGACACTTCACCTGAAACATGTACCGTGCTTAGAGCCAGAGAAGTGAAAATTAGAAAAAATGAAGATAAATCTGAATCAGAAGAACAGACGGAAAATTCTGTAAGTGTTTTTTTCCATCCCTCCTTTATACATAGTCAGTAACATTTGCTATGACGGAATCACAATGGAGGGGAAAAGTCTATTTTAGACAAGCTTTCGTTTTAGCAGGTATACTGTCTGTTATTATTGCTAAGATTTACGAATAAACATTTTTTTATTATCATTGGTGATCGTTTTGAAAAAAGTAAAAGTTTTTCGTTAAAAAAAAAAAAAAAAAAAAAAAAAAAAACCATTTTGTAACGAAATATGAAATTTATTTATCCTAATTCGAATCAAGCCTTTATTAATAATTTCTTAAAATCCATCAAGTGAATTTCTTTTGTTTGCAAATTACACATTTTAAAATCTAACAAAATAAAAAATAATTAATGAAGATTATTTTTTATGGAATGGAATTTTGTGAAGTGGCCTGAGTGTTAAGAAGGGTTTTGTGAAAGGACCTGTTTTATTAAAAGAAACTTTATGAAGAGGCCTGTTTTATTAAATGGATTTTTTTGTAAAAAGACCTTAAATAAACCTTAGATTTTGCCTGGAGATTTTGCCAGACTGCTGCATTATATGTTTCTTGATATATTTTTTGTTTGTTTGTTTAAGGCTGGATTTTTACTATTTGTGTGTGTGCGCGAGAGAGAAAGGGTATGTGAGTGAGTGGGAGAGATCCCAGACTCCTTAATTTTCAAATGTGTGGTTTTAGGTCTTTCTTTTTTTAAAGAATTTCTAGAAGACTGCATTAATTTTTTTTTCAAGCCCTAATGGAAACTCCGATTCTTGCTTTTTCCGACTTTACTCGACCCAGTCTGTCAACGAAGTAAAGATGAACTAATAATGATTAAATTAGTCAATGCGCCATTTAGGATCAGTGGCGGATCCAAGAGGACGGTCATGGGGGTCATGACCCTCCCTTTCCCCACCCAAGTCGAAGAAATTTCTACATCATATTTTTTAAATGCAACGTATAATAAATGATAACAAATTTATCCCTTGCTCAATAAGGAGAATCTTTCAGGCAGGGCCTGATTAATGCACGGGCCTCCGGGGCCTTGGCCCTGGGCCCACCAATTTCAGGGGCTCACAAATTATGTGGCTGATTTTTTCCCCTTAATCAAATACTTTTCAAATAATATTGTTTATAAAATATGAAACGTAAAATTTAAATTTTCTGATGACTCAATAAAATTTTTAGAAGCTTTTAACCTAGGCACTTTTCACCCAAACAACTTTGTCAACTCGTCAAATAAATCTTTTTTTGTGAAAGTGTCGTCGAAAATGGGTAGGTAAGGAGGGGACTTTTTAACAGGCCCTGGGCCCAACTTCAGATTGATCGGGTTCTGCTTTCTTTCAGTGAATCTACATAAAATGTAGAATTTCAAACTGAATTTCGCGCCCATTAATTGTTCCCTCATGACGGCATTTTTTGTAACTGTCAAGCCCCAAAAATTGGCTTAAAAATGCTCAATTTCTGAATGATTCTTTGCTTTTATAAGAAAATAGGAAATTCTTTAATTTCTTGGTACCTAATAATGTGTCAATTTTATATTTTTACGAATATTAATGTAATTTTTTGTATTTACGAATGAAAACGACTTCAAACTAGTTGGATGTGTCAATCCCAAAACTTTCTTCTATCTCATAAGTACATTTTAATATTTAAAAAAAAAAAAAAAACGTGGTGACCCCAAAGTTACCCACTATCGAATTTCCTCGAACATTTGACCAAGCCTAATGAGATTCTGGTATCCGAAAAGCCTAAAACGCAAAATTTAATTAATATTCTGAGAAAATGAGCTTAGTAGTGCCTCATGTTGGGTAATTTATACTAAAACGTAATAAGCATCTATTTATGTCAAGACCTAACAGAATCTGAAATTTTATGGAATTTCGTCCATTAGTTCTTGAGATATAGTTATAACAAAAAATTTGCAAAACGTAGCACAGCAACACCATATCTTGGACAATTTATGCCAAAACGTAAAAAAGCGTCTAATTATGTTATAGTGTAAAAGAATCTGAAGTTTGATGAAATTCTGTGCATTAGCTCTTGAGATATAGCTAGTTTAAAAAAAAACCATGTAAAATAAAGCACAGCAGCACCATCAGTTGAAGGATTTATAACAAAACGTAATCATCGTGTAATTATGTTATATGTCATTTTGTAACAAAATCTGAAGTTTGATGAAATTCCGTGCGTTGGTTGTTGAGATATAGCTATCGGAAAAATTGTGCAAAATGCAGCATAGCTGCACCACCTGTTGCAAGGTTAATACCAAAATGTAATCAGCGTCTAATTATGTTATATATTCTAGTGTAACAGAATCTAAAATTTGATGAAGTTCTCTGCATTAGTTCTTGAGATATAGCTATCGCAAAAATCGTGCAAAATGTAGCATAGCAGCGCCACCTATAGGGCAGTTCACACCAAAACCTTATCAGCGGCTATGTATCTCAAGATATCGCGGAATCTGAAGTTTGGTGAAATTCTGTGCATTAGTTCTTGAGATATAGCTATCATGAAAATCATGAAAAACGTGGCATAGCAGCGCCACCTGCTGGCCAATTTACACCAAAACTTAATCAGCATCTATGTATATCAAGGGGTCACAGAATCTGAAGTTTGGTGAAATTCTGTGCAATAGTTCTTGAGATATAGCAATCTTGAAAATCATGAAAAACGTAGTACAGCAGCGCCACCTGCTGTCCAATATTCACCAAAAACCAGTAGGCACTAATTCATATCAAGGTCTAACTGAATATAAAATTTTATTAAATTTCGAGAATTAGTTCTTGAGATAGAGCGACCACAAATTTTTTTGTCACATACAGACAGACAGACGGACAGACTCACAGACAGACATTTTCTAAAAATAGTCAAAACGTGTTCAGGACCTTCTAAAACGTATAAATCCGTCGAAAACCGGAAGTTGAAAATTTTCATGAATCCAATACTTTCTTCTTGTAAAGATAGAAGAAAGTAAAAAATTTAAGAAAAGTATCTATTTCGGATATTGGAATAGGCTTTAATGGCTTATTAAAATATTTGACCCCTTCCCCCGAGAAGAGGCGTCCATGGAGTCATAACCCCCCTCTAAATGGAGGTCTGAATCCGCCCTTGCTTAGGGTTATATTTAATTTCAGGGTTTCCTATCTCGAAAATGCATACGAACGGGGAACCTTTTTTTTTTCCTGTGTTCCACGTGAGCTTCCAAATTGTATTATTTTTAGACAAAGTTTGCTTTAAAATTCAATGTTATTTTATTTTATTTTATTTATTTATTTATTTATTTTTGTTATAGAGGTTTAACAAGGGTTCGTTTGCGACTCATTGTAGGTACCCCTTAAGCATCCGCATTGACTTGACTTCACTTTTTTTGAATTATCAGAACCTAGTAAATTATATTTTTCATGCTTGTTGCTGAGAAATAAAAATTAAATTAATGCTGCTTTTCCCCTTTTATTTTTCAGGAAGAATTTTGTTACATCGACAAGGAAAAATACAAGATGTCATCATGTGATATCACCCTGATTCCGAGAAGGGTGAAAGTATTTGCTTGACGAGCTAAAATTTGAATTATATTTATATAATCTGTAAATAAATAGAATTTTTTTATTTTTATTTTTTGCCTCGTTCTTTACTAATCTTAAAACACACATTCCTTCAATAACTAGAGATCTGACCGAAAATTCGTTTTCGTTTTCGGCTCAAAACCCGAGTTTCACCGAAAATTCGTTTTCGGCGAAAATGCTGCTGAAAATTCGGCCGAACCGAAATTATCTGTATTCCAAAAATATCGTTTCTTCCTTTGGAAATTTTCAACATTACTCATCGATTGGAGCTGTATCGGCTCAAACGTGACGATTTATTTCTATGAACTTCATTGTTTAATAATTATCAGTTATGACTGACTGAAGACGTGGATGCAAATTATTAAGCAAGCAATGCATATATGACTAAACTTTTTCACGTACTCATTGAAAGCTGCAGACTTAACAGCAACAGGAAATTTTTAGTTTGAAGCCACAGAAGTGTTTCCAGACCCCGATCATGACTAATTGTTAGGTAAAATCTTAAAAATTAAATTTGTATTTTGTTTTGGAAAATTTTCAGAGTTAAAATTGAAAAAAAAAATATTTTGTAAATTAATTAATGGATTTGGGGGCCCCTTGAAGTCTTGGTTCATGGGCAAAGTCCCGATTTGCCCATGCGATAAAAAGGGCATGAGTGTTTCGAACACTCTTTGAGAAAGTTCTAGTATGACAGATGATCATTTTCAAAAGTCACAAAAGACAATTCTAGGTGTGAATACTTATAGCTAAAATACAGTCGAGCCTCTATATAACGAAATCCATCGTTCCAGTAAAAAATTCGTTATATAGAGAAATTCGATGTATAGAGTATAATGTTAAAAATAGTATTTAATGTGTAAATTTTGAACAAATATTATTTTTGATCTTTTTAATTAAGAATTTGAAATGTTTAAAAGTATATATTAACCTAACATTTTATTTCTTACTTATTTAAGCAGTTTCAAAAAAGAGAAAAGACATTTATTTGAAAGCTTAATGAAAATCAAATGAGGAAGACTTACATAAATTTCAGAGGAAGAAATCTGTAATTTTTTGTTGTTTTGATTTTAAAATTACAATTGTTACGCTCTCAAAAAAAATTCTCAAATTTTAGCAAGGAATGAAAAATTGTAGTTGATATTTTCCTCCATTTGAAGGTCTCTCTTATGTGCTCTCATTGATTCCTCTCTTATATGTGTAACAATTCAATTGACTGTGTTTTGAGAAGGATGTTGAAAGGTGTGTGGGAGGTGGGATGAACTTGTTAGATTTAAAGAATAAGGAGAGAAGTAATATTTATAAAAAAAAAAAAAAATTCTCTACTGAACGATAAATCAAAAATAAGTGATGGAAAATTGATTCCATATGATTTCAAAGCTTTTTTAAAACTGAAAAAATTAAGATCAATTTATGAAAAAATTCGTTATATGGAGATAGATATTTCGCTATATAGAGTCTGTTTTTAATGTAATCATGCGAAAAGGGGACCGTTCTTACTAAAAATTCGTTATATGGAGAAATTCGATGTATGGAGTTTCGTTATATAGAGGTTCGACTGTATTTCTTAATTAAATAAAATTCGTTAGAAAATCTTTCTGTGTCATTGATGAATTAATTACGTTACATTTTATATGACATTAAAAAGTTTTGGTTCTAAGGAACAGATTGGCACGCCTGAAATTAATTAATAATTACGTATATTTTATAAATGCGCATAATTAATTAATAATTATGCATATTTAATAAATTTTTATAACTAATTAATAATTGTGTACATTTATGTATTAATTAATTTGGACTTTTCCGTTTTCCGCCGAAAATAGGAAGATCACCGAAATTCGGTTTCGGGCATAAAATATGTATTTGGTCGATCTTTATTTATAAATAGCAGCGATGTAGCTACAGTTTTGTCCGGTGTCTAGATTTTCAATAGTTAAAAAGAACCATTCCATAGAACCACCGCTACACCGGATGCTATACGTGTAAGATGAGAACAAAAAATAAATTTTCCGTCAGTTGTTTTCCTTTGACAAAAACAAATATAGAATTTATATTGTCTCTAAATTTACTGGTATTTAATTTTAAGACAAGGATTGAAGACAAAGATTTTGTTTAACATCTCCACTATCAATACAACGAAAATAAAGTGTTCCATTGGTCTCATCTCGTTGCTATGTGCTGGATTGCCAGATTTCCCGATTTTTTAAAGGTTCTAAGCCGCCAAAAGTCCCTGTTATTCATGATTCATTTCTAAACCGATTTCAAAAATAAAAGCATAGGGGGGAAAAAAAACTGCAAGCAAAACTGAAAAAGTTGAGAAGACCTTTATACAAATCTATCTTAGCTATCCAATGCAAAAAAAGAAGAAAAAAATATTAAAACGCAAACGAGATGTCTTTACAAATTTCTCCCATTGGATTAGTATTTACGAATGGTTGTTTTTGTCTGACTGAAGTAGCCCCTTAACATAACAAAGACATGACCAATCTATAACGAATTTTTTTTTTTTTTTTTTTTTTGTAATTTCCATTAAATAAATTTTACAAATCTTTCTAAAAGAATTTTTGCGGTTTTTATAGTGATATCTTTTACAGATTTTACTGTATTTTGTTCAGTAAACTTTTTGTAAATGGAATCTTTTTATAAGAAAATTCTGTTTTAAAGTTAAAAAAATTTAATGTTAATGTCACAGGAATACTGTACAATTATACCCGCTAAATTGGAATTTTGTTTCTGTTCCCAGCGATTTCGTTTTCAGAGCTCTTACTCTATTGGAGCAAGAGCCCGTGACTGGCAGACCTTCGTTATTTTATAAAAGCTGAAACTTTCTCAGCGCAGTCTTCCAACAAAGATAGGAACGATGGGTAATTATGAAATTTGGATCATGGTGGCTTTGGCAGTGACCAGGGAGCAAAGGTGTAAAAAATACCAACTTACTTTCGTCATTTTATAAAGCGTAATTTTTTGATATTTCCTTTGGAATGATGTTAGAAATCACGTCCTCCATTGGCAGACACTTCCTGTGGTTCCAACCCCCGGCCGACAACCACTAAACTTCAATAATAGGAAATTCTACTTTCGTCATTTTATAAAAGCTGAATTTTATATATGTTACTTGGGTAACTACCAGAAGATATTTCCTCAGTTGGCAGACAGTTTTGGTGGTTCCAACCCCCGGCCGACAGACATATACAGCGGCTTCTCACTACACTAGAGTCTGCGCGAAACATACATTTTGCCCGTTTTCCCTTGGGTTGGAAATTGGCGATAGTTATTTGAGGTTGTTGCATGTAATTCTACGGTTGTTGACATTTTGAAAAAATACCACAATGAAAGAAAAAAATGTAATTTAACAAATTAGAACGACTATTTGGAAAATGATATTTTGAAAGACTAAAATTTTAAAGACTTAAAAAGGAATTCTATACTTAATAATAATAATAAACATCATTTTTAGGATGACCATAACGAGTCATATATTACGTACGCCATGCATTAAACATTAATATTCCTAGACCATAAATAAAAAAAAAAACCAGTAGTTTATTGTTATATAACTTTAACTGTTTAAAATGTGCATTTTTATTTGATGGAGTTAATCAGGCTGACTGCCTCTTATTCGCGTTTGAAATGAAATAGACGCCCTCTCGCGGACAAAGTCTGAAATGAAATAGAACTGATATCTTCCGCTGAAATCAGTGTTTAAAAGGCCGATAAATAAATAAACAGTTCTATAATAAATAAATAAATAAACAGTTCTATAACGCATGCAACGTTGGGTTCTTTGTATTAAAATTATCTAAAATCAAAATTTTATACACAAAGTTTAGATCTATAATATAAAAAAGTACATTTGATTTACTCATGGCAAAATAACATGACAGCAACACAATACTTGCATGATTCGCTTGCTCCAGCTTTGCAAGAGCAAAAAAAAATTTTTATTTTTAAATTTTTGTTTTCCTTTACTAGCAAACCTGAAATAATATGGGGATTTCCTTTTGTTTGGTAGTGCAGATAAAAAACTGCACTTTAAATAGCTCTTTAAACGGGTTTCGCTATGCCACAGCATGGAACAACCCAACATTACGTAAACAAACGATTATCAGGTCTATACAACGCCACCTTTCGGTCATTACAAACGCGAATTACGTATGACATGGATTAAACATTAATATTCCTGTACCCATCTTATAAAAATTTTAGATGAAATTTCAGTTTTACAATTTTTTTGAACTGCAAATTTTTAAACTTCAAAACATCGCACATTTTAAATTTTTATACTGTTGCATAGAGAAAAAAATGCACTTTTGAATGAAATTCGTTTGAAATTTTTATGACAATTTGTTTTCAAATTATTATTATTATTTAAAGTTTTTATTACTTTTTTGTCATTGTGGCAACAGAAGTAAACCATTTTTGGACATTAAACATGGACCAATCAGAAATGAATAAAATGCGGAACTCAACCAATAAAAACATTCAGATATACTTCGGATTTCCCAATTCTCTACCGAGGATAACAACTACTTTCCAAATTACTAAAAATTAGTTATTTATTTATGAGTATTAATGAACGTTAGCTTCGAATTCTCTCCAAGCTTGGAAACACTTATCGCCAAATATTTAAAAATATCGCCAAATTTGAAGACAAAAATTAAGAAATCATAAATATTGCCGATTTGGCTATAGATTACTAATTTGGCACAATTCTCATTCAAATTCAGTATTTACGAAATTTCTTTTTATAGGGTTCGTAGCATTTGATATTCTTAAAATTTCACTAAAATTTTCAATGAGATAATAATCAAGCATTAAAGAATTTTTATTAACTCATCTAATCGAGTCGCAAAAAAGCTATATTTAACAAAAACAACGAATATGAAAGCTATATCCTCCCCCTGGCACATGCCGAAATTGCTGTTTTATTATGCACTTATTTATCAATAAAAAAATTGCATGTTTATAATGTTATTGATTATGATTTCCATTTTGATACTTGTTTTAAAAATAAATGAAATACGTTAGAAAATAATGTTTAGGTATTTTATGAACTTTATTTTTAATATCCACTTCAATACAAAATTAGAGTTTTACTGTTTATTCATACATAGTGTTAAAAAATTCTATACGTGGTGTCCCAAAAATGGCACCCAAACTCTGCGCAGCAAGATTCCTCATTGGGAATACATAAAAGAAGCCCAAAGAACTGCACCTGTATGATTGATAATTTACGAGAAAAATTGAAAAACAAAGTATACATCAAATACATGTCAAATTATTCGCGAACAGAATGCATGAAAATGGATTTTTATTATAATAATAAAATACTTATTCAAATACGAGAAAATGAGATATTTCGCAATGAAAGTTTTACATTTGAATGCCTTTTAATAAGTATAAATTCAACGTGATTTATATGCTAAGCAAATGAAAAAATGAGTACTGTGAGAAAATATCCGTTTGCGCGTAAAACAATTTCCATCCAATCCTTTTTTTTTTTTTTTTGAGAATTTTAAAAATCAGTTTTTATTGAAACTAGGATGCAAATCATGTTTTACGGTGTCAAATTTAACATGGAAAATACTATAAAAAGCAAAATGCATTAGATGTACATAGTTTTAACTAAAAATATCTGCAAATATATTTTTTAAAATAGTGAAATGTATGGGATTTTCCTTCTTCGTTTTCTCTTCAATGCAGCATCCTCAAATAACTGTCGCAAATTTCCGACCCAGGGGGAAACGAGGAAAATGTATGTTTCGCGCAGACTCTAGTGTATTGAGAAGACGCTGTATATGTCTGTCGGCCGGGGGTTGGAACCACCAAAACTGTCTGCCAACTGAGGAAATATCTTCTGGTAGTTACCCAAGTAACATATATAAAATTCAGCTTTTATAAAATGACGAAAGTAGAATTTCCTATTGAAGTTTAGTGGTTGTCGGCCGGGGGTTGGAACCACAGGAAGTGTCTGCCAATGGAGGACGTGATTTCTAACATCATGCCAAAGAAAATATCAAAAAATTACGCTTTATAAAATGACGAAAGTAAGTTGGTATTTTTTACACCTTTGCTCCCTGGTCACTGCCAAAGCCACCATGATCCAAATTTCATAATTACCCATCGTTCCTATCTTTGTTGGAAGACTGCGCTGAGAAAGTTTCAGCTTTTATAAAATAACGAAGGTCTGCCAGTCACGGGCTCTTAGACTATATCATATTGTTGACTTTTTTAGTATAAAAAACTTGCTAAGACGAAATCTGAAAAAAGGGGAAATATTCTGTTTCAAACAAACTTTCATCGTAATAGGTAAATTTATGTTGGATTGCTATTGTAAGGACGATGAAATTTTTATTTTTAAGAATTGGATACCGTTATAGACATGTTCAGTTTTTTATGGTTTTCTGTTTTTATGTGCCGATTTAGACGCTGCTGTCCAGCTTTTTTAGATATTTCGTAATAATTTAAATACGAAGGGCCTACAGTCGTCGTTCAGTCCGTTCGTCCGCATATGAATCAAAAGTATTCTGCTACATTACGGCCAATGGGAGAAAATAGTTTCAAGTGCATTTTAGTGATGTTATACTCTTTCGAACATAATAAAATTGATATGCATCTATGATGCATATACTGAAATGTACATTTTGTATAATGTGTGGTAGAAAGAATATGTGTTATTTATTTACAGGGCTACACAAAAGTATTCCATTGCATAATGGTATAGGGGGGGGGGGATTATTTGGGGCGCGTTTTAATTATATTTAACTATTTCACATTTTACGAAATTGATATACGTTGCTGAGGTTTACTACAAGTTACTTTCTCTGTAATAGAAAGCAGATTGTATTTACAGGGATGCACATAAGATTTCGGCTACTACACTGTATCTTAAATATTGCATACTACTACACTAAGATCTATATATTTTTAAAACTGCGTTATAGTACGACCGCACTTCGAGTGCTACGCTTGACGTGCAATGTGTTATTTTTTTTTATTATTATTATTTATGTTCCGTTCCGGAAGTGTTTTTGGCTCCACCTGGCGAGCGCTTGAAAAAGATGGACAGTTTAGCTGTTGATCATCAAAGCATCAGCACGGACTCGAATTGCTAATCATCCATACATCCCTTAAGCTATGGAAATCAACTTGAATTTTATAATTGCATATTAGTTTATCATTTGTCGTTTTGTGTTGTTATGTGTGTGTGTATTTGTGCAAGTAAAATTAAAAAACTTTAAAAAAGACAGAATGTCTACAAAACAAGCTCGAAGAGCTCAGAGAGCAGTACTTCGAAATTCAGGATATCACATCGCAACAAGTCCAAGATATTGATAGTGCTCTCGAGAGATTAGAACAAGTGGAGGTAAGCTTAAAACTTTTATTAGCCTCATTCGAAAATAAATCTCATAATGTCAATGATTATGTATGTGAAACCAAAACAAAAGTTCGCCTCCCAGAAATACCTTTACCTTCTTTCGGAGGTGCTTATTGTGATTTTGCTAATTTTAAAACGCAATTCACTAACTTAATTGTTAATAATGAACAACTTGATGACAATCAGAAATTATTTTATTTAAAGGCTTCTTTAAAAAACGAAGCTAAGCAATTAGAGTCACCTGATGACGATTTTAATTCATTGTTTCAAGCTTTAATACATAGATACGAAAACAAGAGATTATTAATCGATTCGCATATTTCTGCAATTTTAACCTTCCAGCGAGCGCGCTATATTTTTTTGCATGAGCAGGCGCGTGTCGTATTTTTTACGACAAAAAGTTTTCCCATATTTGCGCTGTTATAAATCCAAGACATTTCACAATTATAATATAAGTTAAATTAAAAGTTAAATTAAAAGACAATTTTTGCATATCAATGGATCAAATTAAACTTTTATTATAGTTGGAAATATAAAACAATACACTTTTTTAAGATAAAAGGAAATATTGATAAAATTTTAACATGAGAAACAATGAGATAAACAATAATACCGCATAAAAAGGATGTGAAAATCAAAAAAGGATATAGATTATAAGAGAAATAATTATATTTTATAAGTTTTTAGTCACTAGCATCACTCTCCAGACATTCAAGGCATCGAATTTTTGTAAGAGAATGTTGCTTGCAGGTATATCTGTTGCATATATAGCATTTCATTGATGCTGATGATCTTCTTCTTTCTTTTACACACACACCGCAAGTTCCGCGTTTCTGTACTTGTTGTTCTTGCGTTCTCTCTTCTTCAGTACTTGCTTCAGAAGGTAAGGCATAATTAAGACTTAGAAATGTTGTAATATCACGTGGTAAAGAACGAATTTTGGCTCGAGCTGTAAGGTGTTCTTTCATAAGTCCCAGTGCTAAGTTTTTCAAGAAAATTCTTCGAATTGGAGGATTTTCTGCAGGTTTTGATAGCATATATAAAATTTGTGCATTTATTCCGGCAGTATTCATAAGGCTGTAAAAGACTGCACATGGCCATCTCCTTGTAATCCGCGAAACAGAGTATGTAGCGCACATTTTGTCGACAGTGTCTACTCCACCTTTTGTAGAGTTGTAATCCAAGATAATTTCCGGTTTACCTGTATCTTTGTCAATATTTGATGTGTCATGCATTGTAGACAGGAGTATGACAGCTTTGTTCTTTCGAGGGACATAAAAAACAAGAGCTTTATCTTTTTGAAAACCGAATGTTGTCGATTTAACCACCTTTTCCTTGCATGGCAAAAACTCTGGTGGAATTTCCTTCTCATTTTTCTTTAGGGTACCCACAAGTGTCAGCTTCTTTTGCAGCAAAAAATCTGCCAGAGGAATACTAGTATAGTAATTATCTGTAGTTATATTTCTGCGCGAATTTTCAATTGGAGTAACCAACCTTTCACAACATCCAGTGGAGAGTTTGAAACTGCATATGGACCATTAGGTTGCAATCCACAATAAATTTCGAGATTGTATGTATAAAAAGTTTTTGAATCACATAGAGCGTACATTTTTATTCCGTATTTTGCCGGTTTACTTGGCATATACTGAATCCATTGGCAACGACCACGAAAGGGATGCAACATTTAATCTATCGTAGCAAATTCACTCATACTATAACAGTTATTGCAATTTCTTAGAAAACAATCAAAAATTGTTCGTAAAGCTGCCAGCTTATCCTCCTTACGTCTGGAAATTCTTGTTGTTCTGTCATCAAATCGAAGACATCTCGTTAGAAATAAAAATCTCTTATAGCTCATGACGCTCCTTGCTATTTCTATTCCTGTACCATCATTTGAAAATAATTCTTTCACATTGGCATGATGTCCCTTTTTTATTCCTATCAAATACAATAGTCCAAAATACGCCATCATTTCACATCTTGTTACATCTTGACAGTCTCTTTCTCTGGAGTAGTTATGTTTTGATCTTAACTGATTTATATGTTGGTTTGTACATTTCAAAATTTCATCAATCCTATTTAGATCTATTATTTTCATAAATGATCCAACTTCGTCTTCTATATTTTTCGCAAAAGTTTGATGCCAGGAAGAACTTTGACAATGTTCAGCTTTTTTGTCTTCGAGCACTTCGTGTATTGTATTTTACGCCATTTGGTAGTTGTGTCTTTACCAATGTAAAATTCTTCAGCTTCAAATGCATTTACTTGTTCGTCCTCAGAAATACTTTGCTCGGATTCACTGCTGATGCAATTTACTTCGATATTTTCATCACTAAGATCACTGTCACTTTCCAGATCTGCTTCTTTTTCCTCATCAGATAGTTCCTGAAGGAGGCGTGGAATATCTTCATACTTTACCCATCTTGAAGCCATATTTTGAAAATTCTACTAAAAATATATTTTTAGACTACATAAAATCAACTGATAAGACAGTGTAATAAACATTAAATATAGAGCTGCCGAAATAAAGCTTTAAAAACAAGAAAAAAATTATTATTATTTCAACTCGCAAGAGCGGACGCGTGTCGTAAACTTTACGAATATAGCACAGCTCTGCATAAAACCTACTGCGAAGCTGAAATTTAACCTTGGAATTGGATCACACCCATTTCATCGCGAATGGAGGGGACCCATAAAGGAATAGGAATGATCTTGAAGCACTTTCGATACAGTTTGTGAAAGCAGTGTAAGGAATATTCCGTTTGTCGTAAAATTTGCGCAGGCGGGCCCGCTGAAAGGTTAAATTATGAAAAAATGCAAAATGAATCTCCGAAAGAGTTGCGTAATTTTATTGATATTATTAATAAAAACATCAGAGCTCTAAAGGTCTTGGAATATACACAAAATAAATTGTCAGAAAGTGTATTTATAAATATCATTTTGAAGAAATTAGACATCGAATCTCAAAAACAATTCGAATTGTCATTGGAAACAACAAATGTTCCAAGTTTTGATTATTTAATTTCTTTTTTGGAAAAACGTTGTGTTACTTTAGAAGCGATAACGAATGCATCTGGCGCCAACCAGACTTCGAAATCCAAATTCTCCAAGGCGAATTACGCAATAAATAAATCAAAATCATTTCTCATCAATGATAATAAAAATAGAAATAATTTAAAGACCTGCTTTTGTTGCAAATTTGCGTTTCACCCGCTTTATAAATGCAATGTTTTTTTAAACAAAAATGTTCAAGAAAGAAAAAGTATTGTAAATAAGAACAAATTATGTTTGAATTGCTTAAGATTTCACCAAGGAAAATGTAATTCTAAATTCGCTTGCAAATTCTGCTCGCAATTACATAATAGCTTATTATGTGAAGAACATGAGATGTTAAAGGGGGTGGAAATAAATAAAAACAAAAATAATGACATGTTGAGAGATAAACAAATAAGTGATTTCGATTCCGAAAAAAGGGAAGCAGCAATAATCGGCACAAATTTGTTCACAGATAACAGAAAAAATTGTGCATTATTAAATACGGCTATAATTTTAGTAAGTGATGTGTTTGGAAATAAAGTTAGATTGCGTGCGGTGGTTGACAGCGGATCGTCGATTAACATTTTAAGTAATAGTGCATGCAAGAGATTAAATTTACGACCAAAACCATTCAAGGGAATGATTTCGGGTATTAATGAAACACATCAAGAAATACGGAAAATAGTCAATGCAGAAATATCAAATGAACAAGGAACATTTTCCAAAGAAATAGAATTCGCTGTTTTGCCAAAAATTACAAACAACATTCCAGTTTCAAAATTAGATATTTCTAATTTATGTATTCCACAACAAATTAATCTAGCAGGTGACAATTTTAATACACCTGGACCAATCGACGCACTGATCGGTAGTCAATTGTTTTTTTCAATTTTAAAGAGTGAACAAATTCGTTTAGCAGATGCTAACTGTATTTTACAAAACACTGAATTTGGATATTTAGTGACAGGGTCACTCCCACAAAGTAAAATTCAGTCACATTGTTATCTTTTAACTGAAAATAGTCTAGACAACACTTTACAAAGATTTTTTGAAATAGAATCCTTACCGGGTGATGACAGTAATTCCATTAGAAGCGATGAAGAAAGGTTTTGTGAGGAACACTTTAAAAGCACTTATAAACGAGATCAAACGGGTAGATTTACCGTACAATTACCCATAAAGGAAAATGCTGAAGCATTGTTGGGATTTTCTAAAGAAATTGCAGCGAAAAGATTAACTAATTTATGGAATAAATTAGATAGAAATAAAATGATGTCTGATCTATATATAGAATTTATGAACGAGTATGAAGCTTTGGGTCATATGACTCAAATTGAATCTGAAAGCGAAAAGGGGGTGTCTTACTATATTCCTCACCATGCGATTTATAAACCAGAAAAATTATCCACTCCCCTGAGAGGTGGTATTCAACGCTAGTTCAAATACATCTAGCGGTTATTCTCTTAATTCAATATTGTTAAATGGGGGAACGGTTCAGCAAGATTTATTTTCTATTATAACTAGATTTCGTACGCACAAGTATGCATTCTGCGCAGACATTAAGAAAATGTACAGACAGATAATGATAGTACCGTTGCAGAGAAATTTACAAAGAATTCTTTGGAAGGTTAGTAAGGACGCTCCGATAAAAGTCTTTGAGCTAAACACGATTACCTATGGGACAGTTTCAGCCCCTTTTTTAGCCACGCGAACGTTAAAGGCTCTTGCTGATGAGGAAAAGACAGATTTCCCTAAAGCCTCAGAAGTCATACTTAACGACATGTATGTCGATGATTGTTTATCTGGTGCCAGTTCCTTGCAAGCTGCAAAGGAACTACAATCAGAGTTAATTCAGATCTTGAAAAGGGGAGGGATGGACCTTCACAAATGGGTCGCTAACCATCCTGAATTACTACAAGATGCCGCCATATCAGAATACGCATTTGATGAACACTCTCAGCAGATTTCGGTAAAAACTTTGGGAATGCTTTGGAAACCTCAGATGGACCATTTCATTTTTGAGATAGAGCCTAAAGATGTTTATACCAAGAGAGATGTTTTGGCTCAAATAGCTAAAATATATGATCCCCTTGGCCTAATTGGCCCAATTATAACCAAAGCTAAGATATTTATGCAACATTTATGGGAATTAAAAATTAATTGGCATGAACAATCAAGGGCGGATCCAGCCCAACCTCCAGGGGGGGGGGGGTCACAACTTTTGACAGATGATTTAATGAAACAATTTTAAAATACAGTAAATCTTGTGAAAAGAGAATTACGATAAAAAGTAGCAAATTTCGCAAATCGGGCATGAAAAAAATCGCAAATTTTGTCGATCGGACGCGAAAAATTTCAGATTTCGTTTATCGGCCAAGGAAAAAAAATCTACATTTTTTGAAATACTTAAAAAAATTTAAAATTTTGTTCATAGGTTGAGGAAAAGTCGCCGGTTTTGTCTGTTTACTGCGCGAAAAAAACGCGAATTTCATTGACTGGGCGCGGAAAAATCGAAAATATCGTCAAATGGACATTGGAAAATCGCGAGTTTTGTCCATCGGCCATCGAAAAATCTCTAATTTTGTCTGAATTTTTGAGAAAAATTGCAAATTTTGTCGATTGAGCACAAAAAATCGCAAATTTCGTTATTAGGGCACGGGAAAACCCCAATTTTATCGATCGCTTCGTAAAAAGTGCGAATTTATTCGATCGGGGACGGAAAAAACGCGAATTTTGTTGATTGGGAATAAAAAAAAATCGCGAATTTCGAGTTGATATGGAACGCAAAAAATGCCAATTTCGTGAATCGGAAAGGAATTATCGCGAATGTAATCGATTGTCTTCGTAAAAAGGGCGATTGGGTACGAAAAACTCTCGAATTTTGTCGATTCGGAACGAAAAAAATGCTAATTTCGATGATAGGGCAAGGAAAAATCGAAGATTTTGTCGATGATGCGCGGAAAAATCGAAAATCTTTTTGAGCGGCTGCAGAACAATAGCGAGTTTTACCAGTTTATTGCGAGAAAAAAAATCACAGATTTCATCAATTTACGGCGGGGAAAATGCAGATTTCATCAGTTAGTTAAGAATCGCGAATTTTATTGTTCGGTGTGGAAAAATGCGTATTTCATGGACAAGAACGGAAAAAGGCGCGAATCTCGTTGATTGGGCCCGGAAAAATCCCGAATACGGTCGATCGCTCTCGTAAAGAGCGCGGATTTAGTCTATCGGGAACGAAAAAATCGCTTTTGGTAGGGCACGGAAAAATTGCGAATTTTGTCGATCGGGAACGAAAAAGTCGCAAATATGGTCGATCAGTTTCGTAAAAAGCGAAAATACAGTCGATTGAGATTGAAAAAAAAATCGCGAATTACGTTGATATGGCGAACAAAACTTGACAATTCCATCGAAAGAAATTATCGCGAATATACTCGCTCGGCTTCGTAAAAAGCACGAATTCGGGCGATCGAGTACAAAAAACTCGCGAATTTTGTCGATTCGGAACGAAAAAATCGCTAATTTTATCGATTCGGAACGAAAAATCGC
Organism: Maratus speculifer; assembly: GCA_964019185.1. Lineage (NCBI taxonomy): Eukaryota > Metazoa > Arthropoda > Arachnida > Araneae > Salticidae > Maratus > Maratus speculifer. The sequence continues at coordinate 165,558,038 of OZ025303.1, forward strand.
TAATTTTGATGATAGGGCACGGAAAAATCGCAAATTTTGTCGATGATGCGCGGAAAAATTTTAAAAAAATCTTTGATCGGCTGCAGAACAATCGCTAGTTTCGTCAGTTTATCGCGAGAAAAAAATCACGGATTTCATTAATTTATGGCTGGAAAAAAATGCAGATTTTGTCAGTCAGTTTTCGTCAGTTTCATAGTTCGTGTGCGGAAAAATTCGTATTTGATCGAACAAGAACGGAAAAAAATGTGCTAATTTCGTGAATTGAACGCGGAAAAATCGTGAATTTTGTCAATCAAGTGAAGAAAAATCGCAAATTTCGCAGACCATTCTTGGAAAAATCTCAAATTTCGTTGATCACACCCAAAAAAATCGTGAATTTCGTCGATTAGGCATAGAAAATTGTGAATTTAGTGGATCCGCTTCGCAATAATCGCGAATTTCACTGATCGGGTGCGGAAAAATTGTGAATTATGTATATCAGGCTCGGCAAATTCGCGAATTTTCTCGATCAGTTTCGAAAAAAGCGCAAATTCTTTCGATTAGACGTTATTTTGCGTTCCTGTTTTAGCACTTTTTACTTACACTTACATTCTTCTTTGAAGAGCTTCAGGGGGGGGGGGGTCATGACCCCCATGACCCCCCTCTTGGATCCGCCACTGTGAACAATTGCCTTCTAGCTCACTTCGAGAATGGAAGAATTTTCTTAACAAGCTAAGTGAAATAAATAATCTTACAATTCCACGGTATGTTTTGTCAGACAACATTGCAAGTCTAGATTTACATGCATTCTCAGACGCCTCTGGAAAGGCCTATGGAGCAGCTATCTACTTGAGATCTTTCTCCTCAAGTGGGCAATTCAGATCCAATCTTCTATGCAGCAAGTCCCGGGTAGCCCCACTAAAGCCAATGGCAATCCCAAGACTTGAACTGTCTGCAGCTCTACTTTTGACAAGGCTAGTTCAGAAAATGATTGCCACTCTAAAATTAAATCTTGAAAGAGTATGGTTCTGGACAGATTCTACAATTGTCCTATTCTGGATTAATACATCACCCCAAAAACTGAAAACCTTTGTTGCAAACAGGGTGTCCGCGATCCAATCTCTTTCCGAAACTCATCAGTGGAACCATGTTGCCTCAAAATCTAATCCGGCAGACATCATCTCCAGAGGTGCAACAGCAAAGGATCTCATTGACAATGATTTGTGGTGGTTTAGACCAACATTTCTTCAAAGAGAAATTACAGTTCCCAGCCAACTTCCCGCTCCCACTGCCTTTGAATGTGAACAAGAAATGAAAGCAGACTTTTCCCTATCCTTACTAACTGTGGAAAAAGATCCGAACATTTTAAATGAACTATTCAAACTGAACAATTTTTTAAAACTAATTAAAATATGTAGTTTTATTTTCAGGTTCATCAACAATTGTAAGAGAAAGGAGAAAACCAAAGGCTTCCTAACATCGGAAGAGTTGAAGTCCAGTACTTTTTTTTAATAAGGAAAGCCCAGGAAAGTAAGTTCTCTCCTGAATTTTCAACATTAAGAAAAGGGCAACCTGTTCCTTCCTGCAGTAAGTTAAAAAGTTTGGACCCATTCATTGATGAAAGTGGAGTCCTTCGCGTTGGTGGTAGATTAATCAACTCTCACTTGCCCTTTGATGCAAAGCACCAAGTAATTTTACCCAGTGATCACAAGATCACTAAATTAATTTTTGAGTACTTTCATAAAAAGTACTTCCATATAGGTGCACAGGGACTAGTTCATCAAGTACGCATGAAATATTGGCCCATAAAGGCTAAAAGCATTGCCCGGAAAACAGTACACAATTGTGTCACATGTTTCAGGCACAATCCCAAGTCGTTAGATCAATTGATGGGAGACTTCCCTTCGCAACGCGTAACACCTAATTGCACATTTTTCAATTCAGGCGTAGATTTTTGCGGCCCCTTTCAAATCAAATACAAAAATCAGAGGAACGGTAATTATTCCAAAAGTTATGTGGCTATATTTATATGTATGGCTACCAAAGCCGTTCATTTAGAAATAGTAAGCGATTTGTCCGCTGCTGCATTCATTGCTGCGCTTAAAAGATTTTGTGCCAGGCGAGGCAAAGTAAACACACTAACTTCGGATAAGGCCACTAATTTTAAAGGTGCGTCAACTGAATTAAATAATTTTAAAAAATTATTGGAAAAACCTAAAGAGGAATTATCAAATTTCTTTGCTGAAGAATTCATAACCTGGAAATTTATCCCTCCTCGATCCCCTAATTTTGGTGGTCTTTGGGAAGCTGGTGTTAAGTCCTTCAAACATCATTTGCTCAGAGCAGTAGGTAATAATAAAATCACTTTAGAGGACTTTGAAACTCTAGTGGTCCAAATCGAAGGGATCTTAAACTCTCGGCCTTTATTTCCTCTTTCTGATGACATAAATGAGTTTGAGGTACTTACACCAGGGCATTTTTTAATTGGCAGGCCTATCAGCAGTATTCCAGAGCCTAATGTCATGAATATTTCTGATAATAGATTAACCCATTGGCAGTTAATTTTCAAATATGTTCAATGCATTTGGAAACGTTGGTCTGTTGACTACCTAAATCACTTGCAGCAGCGAGGTAAATGGCAATTTAAAAAGGAAAACATTAAGCTAGGCTCCCTAGTATTACTAAAGGAGGAAAATCTACCACCATGTAAATGGGCTCTTGCCCGGATTATTGAAATAATTCCAGGCAAGGACCACAAGGTTCGAGCAGTGAAGGTAAAAACTGCTACTGGTATTTTTTCACGAGGCATTTCTAAAATATGCCTATTGCCCACTAGCGACTGATTTATGTATCTTTGTATTATTATTATATTATTTTAAAGCAATTATACTCATTGTTTATGTATTAAGTGTTTGTATTTAATATAATTTTTATTCTTAATTAATTATTGTATTATGTTTATTGATTGATGAAATATTGCATATTTCATCCCCGGGCGGCATGTTCCGTTCCGGAAGTGTTTTTGGCTCCACCTGGCGAGCGCTTGTAAAAAAAGGAACAGTTCAGCTGTTGATCATCAAAGCATCAGCACGGACTCGAATTTCTAATCATCCATACATCCCTTAAGCTATGGAAATCAATTTGAATTTTATAAGTGCATATTAATTTACCATTTGTGGTTTTGTGTTGTTATGTGTGTGTGTGTCTGTGCAAGTAAAATTAAAAAACTTTAAAAAGACTATCAAGATTACAGTCCATTCTACTCGACAATTTATTTATTTATTTATTTTTCTTTTTTTGTGGTCTTCCAGCTCTACTTTTTATGACATTGGACCTGGCAACGCATGTTTTCATTTCCTCCGAATTTCTTGTTTTTTTTTTTTTTTTTTTTTTTTTTTTTTTTTTTTTTTCCGATCCCACAATGGTACTCTAAAATTACTTTACGTGTATTTTACCTTTCCTAATGAATTTGGGAATATCTAATATTGTTATATAATATATAGTAGAGTCCCACTATTCCGAGGGAATTGGGAACGACCACTGTTTTATTTAGCTGAATTTCAAAATAGGCAGATTTTATTTATAATAATCAACGTACTGACTTTTTTGAGGTGTAAATTAAGTGCGTCAGGCATCGGCTAATGTCCGCTTTATACAGCGTTGATCGGATCGTGGTGAACAAGTTCTGTTATTTCTAATAATTTAAAATTCACTGTTAATATATAACAGTGTACATATATATGTATAAATATAACAGACTCTTCAAATAAAAATTACAACTGTAGTATCGTAGCAATAAATACGCTTTTTCTCCACACGTAAATCTGAGTCAACAATGACAATAAAAAATCCTTGTCGGCTTGGCCTATAGGCGGAGGTAGATTTCGAAATTTTCATTTCAACAACAAAAAATAAAATTAATAATAACACATTGCTCAGTGGTGCACAAAACAGGAATTTTAATATACATTAGTACATATAAAAATAAAATAAAACTTTCAACGTTTCGCGCCGTCTTCTGCGGGCGTCTTCAGGAAAATATGAAATGGAAGGACTACGTTTGCATCTTGTTCGAGAGATAACATTTCTTCTAAATTAAAAACTAAATGAATTAAAATTTTAAAAAATGTTGCCAATTACACGTGAGTAAAAATAAAAATATTGCAAGGAAATAAAATTTTAAGGTTTTATGATATTATGCCATATTTTTGGTATATTGTAGGATAAATTATCATTACATGGTTTATTTTCTCTTGCTATGATTTCGATTGATTCTATTATTTTACCTTGAACTGGGTTATTGCATGGAACTATCATTTTGGCTTCCTCAAAATTAATATGGCAACCCTTGTTCGCCAAGTAGAAACGAGCAAGGGCAGTATTCTGTTTATATTGTTCTATATCTTTGCGATGTTCTTTAATTCTAATTAAAAGTTTCCGCGTTGTCATGCCGGTGTAGACTTTTTTAAGATTATTAGATAAAGTGATGGGGATTTCATAAATACCAGATTTTTGATCTATTGGAATTTTGTCGATTTTATCTGTAACGAGGTCAATGAGATATGGAGGAGGAATGGCGACAAGTTTTATGTTATATTTTTGTGCGATCTGTTTTACTTTTTCAAATATGTAAGGGATATAATGAAAATTTCTGTAAACCATAAGTTTATTCTGTCGTTGGCCAGATGTGGGAGGAGTATTGTACTGTTGAACTATTTTATTCATAAATTTTGCTGGAAAACCATGGTCAAAAGCTATTTTCTGTATAAAATCAATTTCTTTATTTAATGTGTCATCTGAACAAATCATAAAAGCTCTTTTAATAAATGACCTGAAAGCAGATATTTTATATTCGAAAGGCATGTTGGCTGAAAATGGGATAACTGTATTTTCTTTTATTGATTTTCTATAAACTGAAAATTTTAAACTTGAATTGCATCTATTAATTTGAACATCTAAAAATGGAAGGGTGGCGTTTTCTTCGATTTCAAGGGTGAAATTAATACTATTGCTTAATTTATTGACATCTTGTAGAAAAACATATAAATCAGCCAAACTGTGGTTCCATAAGATGAAAACATCATCAACATAACGGAACCAACATTCAGGTTTTAAATTAAATGTATTAAATTTTTTTTGTTCTAGTGGTCTTAACGCGAATTCAGCAAACAAACCAGATACTGGTGACCCATATCGGCGCACCATGAAGCTGTCGGTAAATATTCTTATTAAAAATGAAAATGTTACTGAAAACTATTAGGTTTAGGCCAGATTTAAGGGAGGTTTTGATATCTTGAGATAAATTTGAATTTTTATCTATTATCAAATTAATGTATTCTATGACTTCGTGCATCTTGATGGAAGGATATAATGAAACTACGTCTAAACTAGCCATAATGGTGTTTAACCATAGTGGTCGTCTAAACTAGCCACCACTAAGCAATGTGTTATTATTAGTTAAATTTTATGGTGCAACTGTCCTATATATATTTATAAAAAATAAAATATTATTAGCGATAAACCCAGTTTAACTACTTTATTTGGCCGCTTTTGAAAAATTTTTAATTTCATTTTTCTATAAGAATTGATTTTATCAAAATCATCTTAAACGAAATTCGGCTCAAATGCCCATTTTGAAAACATATTTTGAAATATATTCTAACTTTATTAAAAAATCGACCAATACGCACATTATATAATTTCTAAATATCAATAAAACTCAATTAAATGCGTTTGAGAGCAAAATTGAATTTAAAAATGAGTCATAAAATAACCAATTTGTTATTTGAATACATCCACAATTCTTCAATCAAGATCGCTTTGGGAAATTTTGTGCGAAGTGCCCAAATTAAAAACTTTTTAAAAATATATATTTAGCCTTTATCAAAAAACTAACTGCTAGGATGTAGGGAGGATTTTCAGATTATTTTTATTCTAAAAGAATTCAGATCATTATTTTAAGAAAAATTAATAATCATTTCAAAAAAAATAATTTTAATCTTCCATAATTTCATTAATATATCCGATAAATCCAATATTTTCATTTGATACATCGCAGCTTCCCTATTTGAATAATAGCAATATACAAACAAAATATTTTTCTAAATTATTTTATTATTAATTATTCATTCTTAAAATTATATTAATCAGTCTTAATTTTAAATGTAGATCATTTTCATATAATCGCCCGGTCTTTTAATAGTATAATTCGTAATTTATGCTGTTTCAAAATTTAAGATAATCTCCGTATTTTGTATGTGACGATCGCTAATTTTTCCTTTTTGAGCATCGCCATTTTCTTTCCCGATACCTCCTAGATGCTGGACATGAGTCATCGGGGCTTAGAATGTTCTACGACATTCCAGAACCGTCGTTTTGGTACAAATTTCCCGCCGAAATATCAGCGTCCATCCCTTGATGACGCATGTTTGTTCCAGATCATTCCGAGCGTCCGGTGATGCGAGATCCTGATTGGCTGAGCGCACGCGCGCTGCCGTGAGAGGGAGGAAGATTCTCGGATTGATTTGACTCTTCTACAGAGACCAGCGTTAGCGACAGACGTCCGTGGCCCGGCGCTGCCCTCTCGGGGGTTAGCGTCGGAAGAGTTAAGGGTTGTTCTCAACGGCAGAGGAGAACGTAATTTTTTTTGTCTTTGTGGCTAACTTTGTACTATAAATTTTTTGGTCCTGCTATATAATCATCTTTTTAATAACTCTCCCAGCCTCCATCCTAATTAAAAAAAACTTTAAATCTATTTCAACAACATTCTATCTTGAAAGATCGGCTATGTGGGATAATCTCCCGTGCTTTTGTGCAACACAAGTCACGTATTTTGTATCTGCGGCCGTCACTCAATAAGCCAGCAGTCCTTCTTGTGATCTTAGTGGGATCCAGAAACCGGTACTCATTCGCCGATTCCAGCTTTCACTAAAGAGTGCTCCATCGCCGACTCCAGATTACACCTAAGAGTGTTCCATCGCCGATTCCAGATTACAGCATAAAGTACTCCGTCGCCGATTCCAGATTCTATCAAGGAGTATTCCATCAACGAATTCAGATTGCATCATAGTGTAATACCAAAGAGTGAGATATGCCAACTACAATTGGACCGAAAATTTACCTAGTATAAAAAAAAATCCACGCAGACTGTACTCGATGAATGTTTTTATTTAATTTCCTGATTTTGTTCACAGTAAGATTTGATGTGTATAGAAAAGAAAAATTATCAAATAGTTTGTAATCTTATCGTTGGCCAACGTTATCTGCAATACAATGGTAAATAAATACATTCTAATTTGATTCATCTAGTCTGTTTTCATGAGGGGTGAGTGTTTCTTTTATTTTATTTTCTTTAATTTCATCTGTCTCAAGTAATAGGCTTAATTCTGAAGAATTTTAATTTAATTTTTTTTTGACACAACGCAATATGCACTTACGTTCACGCGCTGCTGGTTGTATTTGAGGAGTTGTTTACCGGTAATATTATTGTTTTGAGCTGACTCGTCTGTTTTGATTAGTTCAGCTGCCGAAATATCGCTCGGATCGGGTTCCCCAAATACAACACATAGCATTAATTGGCGCCGTGTTACCGTTTAGGATCTTGCCGATTTTTTTTTAAACTTTTGTGATAATTGTTAATTTATTTATTTAAGTTTTTTAAGATTAAATTTAGCTTTGTTAATTTTACTTTACTATCGTGAATTTTAACGATTTAGAGTAAATTTTTAGCGATAGTTTAGAATTTTTTTTTTAAATAAATAAGGATTTTTATTTTTCTAACAAATTCATGTGAACATCAGGTGTTATCATTTTATAACATGTGAATAATATAATATTCTCATATTTTGATAATAATGTGTTTTTTTTAAAAATAAAATGTGTACTCTCTTGTCTTTTATATATATAACAGTATCTATTGAATATTATTTTTTTAAAAATGGTCAATTTTCCAAATTATGATTTGTGGTGCCATAGTAATATTTTCCATATCAATAGCAACAATAATTTCATGTGTTTTTTTTTTTTATCTCCTGCAGGCAGGAAATGGTGTGCATAATTTTAATGTACACTCTGATTAATTCACATTAATGTTTGTTGTGTATGGTAGTGGTACTACTATTAAAATAATAATAAGTAAAATAAATAGATAAAATAAAAAATAAACAAAAATTGAACAATAAAATATTTATATTAAATTTGAACAATTATAAATATGCTATTTCTTTCTGTATGTAATATTGAGTAATATTTTTCAAAAAAAAAAAAAAAATTACTATTGAATTAATTTTCTCCAGTGCTATATTTTTTCATACCCCTCAAATATTTTTCTATAGCTTTACCCCCCCCCCCCCCCCCACCTAAAGTTTCAAAAATATTCTGGGGTGATAGGGGATAAAATTTATATTCAATTTTGCTTTTTAGGTGCGTTCGTAATTATGTAAATACGTAGCACCTATTGTTGTCGCTCAGTCCGTCCGTCTGTCTGTCTGTCCGCATATAACAACGCAAAAACTACCCAACCGAATCGTTTGAAATTTAAAATACATAATTATAACATAATTTTGTCGAGCCATTTTAAATTTTATGAAAATCGGATGGATAGATCAATTACAGGGACAATCAAAAGGATTCCGTTACATTACGGTCAATAGGGAAAAAAGTTTCAAATGCATTTTAATCGTTTGAAATTTAAAACATATAATTATTGCGTAATTTTGTCGAGTCATTTCAAATGTTATGAAAATCGGATGCATAGATCAATTACAGGGACAATCAAAAGGATTCCGTTACATTATGGTCAATGGGGAAAAAAATTTCAATTGCATTTTAATCGTTTGAAATTTAAAACATATAGTTATTACGTAATTTTATCGAGTCATTTCAAATGTTATGAAAGTCATGGATGCATAGATCATTTACAGGGATAATCAAAGGTATTCCATTACATTATGGTCAATGGGAAAAAAGTTTCAAATGCATTTTTTTATGATGTTACACTCATTCGAACATAATAGAATTGGCATGAATCTATGAAATATATACTAAAATATGCATTCTGTACAATCTGTGATGCAAAGAATTTTTATTATTAAGTTACAGGGCCACACAAAAGTATTCCACTACATAATGCTATACGGGGAAACATTGTTTGGGGCGTGTTTTAATTATATTCAACTATTTCACATTTTATGAATAAGATATACGTTTCTGAGGTGTAATAAAAATTACTTTCTGCATATTTACAGAAACACAAAGATTTCGACTACTATACTGTATCCGAAGTACGCTCTACTATATCAGCAAGATCTGAATATTTTTAAAACTTCGTTATCGTACGAACGCACCTCATTTGCTACGTTCACGTGCAATTTCCAACTTGTTATATGTATTATGATTTCATGCTTTTCTTTTGCTCAATAATTTGAACTTTTAGGATGTACCGGGTGATCCAAAAGTTTCGGGAGTTTTGAAATGTTAATAATTTGGAAACTATGTACAATACAAAGGTTCGGTTTTCAGATATATGCTCAGAAACACGTGGGATTTTGTTTAGTATGATTTTTTTTTTTACATGTATATAGTTACAATTTTTAGCAACAGGTGGCGCTGCTGTACAACACTGAATGTAACTATAAAATATGCTTTATAGACACATGAGTATGAGTTCATTGCGAAACATCTTTTGTAGGCTATTAATAAGATTTCGTTTTAAGAATGGTTTATGTTCAATCACTTTTTTTAAAGTGGTTGAAATTGCATTGAAAGGGAATTTTGGGATACAAAATTTGATGAGTAACTGCTATGCTTAGACATGCTTTCTTTGCATGTCGAGCTGTGTTCTTATCGTACAATACGGAAGTTAAAATAGAAAAAGATTCGATGGCCATTAGAAATGTGAAATGCCATGGTAAGAAAGGTTTGAGAAAAAGTCTAATTGAAAGATCGTAATAGAAGCAGGAGATCCCAAATGTCTGTTGCAATCGTAAATGAGGTAGAATTTGATGCCAATACTCGGTGGAAATCATCAGATCATAATGAATCAGTACACTTGTAATATCACGATAAATTTAAAATTTCATCTGGAATTTCTTTCTCCTTTGAGGATACTGTGCACATTGTTTTGCGTCGGCTCACAGCGGTACTTATAAGCTATGTGCGTCATAATGAAAATTTGTAACTCTTGGACACTAATTCTTTCTTTTAAGCGAGCTATATGATACCATAAAAATAATACTGTCAATTTTAGCGCCACCTGTTGGCAAAAAGTGTAACTAACATAATTTGTTTGTTTCATCAAAAATACAAATCCCATAAGTTTCTAAGCATTTCTGTGAAAACCGCATACTTCTATTGTTTATAGTTTCTTAATTATTAGCATTTGAAAACTCCCGGAACTTCTGGATCACCCGGTATTTGTCATTTCATTTTCATTTTATTATTGGGATTGTCTATTCATTTAAACGTTTAGTAGTAGCCTGGAGAATAGTAAGTGCTTTGCACTGACCGGATTTTAGGGATGTGACACAGGGAAAAATAGCTTTTTCATCCACCCTCCGGATTTCTCGAAATGGTATTGTGAAAGGGATGATAAAATTCCTATCTTTATAGTTTATTATTTAACTTATGCAATAGTCAAACTTTAATAATCTTTATATTAATTTAAATATTTAATGACACTGGGAAATTTTTTGTTCAATCTTGCTGAGGAGGCCAAAACTATATTTTAATAATTATTTTTGAAATATATAGATATAAAGAAAGGGTACCCTAATCAAATATATAATATGAAGGAAAAATAATAAGAAATATTCATAATAAAATGAATATAAATGCAAATTATTTTTGAAAGATGTATAAAATGCATCAATAATGTAAATATAGGCCTTGTGATATTTATCGGTCACTTTTTCTCTACCTAGCTTGATCGTACTTATTCTCAATTAGTGCGGCTAGAAGAGATTTTAGATGTTTTGGCAGTTAGTTCTGCGGAAATTCTTTTTTTTCCATGATGTCACAATTAGAGATTTTGCGGCTGTGGTTTCCTCGTGTCACCACAATTTATGCTTGATTCGTTTGTTGACGATAGACTATTTTAGTGCCAAAACTATCTTACTGGTGATTTTAAGGTCTATTTTTTTTCTTTTTTGATTGAGATTGGAAAAACCAATCCATTTAATTTAATTGAAGTTTTGCCAAATTCCTCAGTAATTATGTTGGTAATTTTTCTTTATGACCATTTTTACAATATATCTTTGATAAGATTAATTAATATAATCGTAAAAATATTTATTTACTTTTATAATTATCACTTAATGTATTTAAGAGAGTCACAATACAACTTACCTTTTGAAGTCATTTTCTGTTCAGCACACTTTGGTAGAATCTAAATTTCAAAAAATCTTTTTTTTTTTTTTTTTTTTTTTTTCTTTTTTTTTTTTTCAGATTATTTCCCTGCCATTGAATTTTACATGATATTCTATATATTAATTTTATATGGTTTAAACTGCTTATTTATGGTAATGAATATAAAGGTTATTTTGTTTTAAGAAAAATATTGATTCAAAAGAATCATAAAATTGGTATAAAAGCATTTGTGTTTATTTTTGTGAATGTGTAATAACGCAAAAAAAAAAAAAAGCAAGCAATAGCAATAAGAGTAAATAACGAATAAATAAATAATATAAATTCATGTTAAATGTTTTTTGTTACAGGACAAAATTAATAATTTTTGCTTTTTATTTGTTGATCCCTTTGTTTATATTTATTATTTTAATTTTAAATTCAGATTTTTTTTATGTTTCTCTAAATTTTCAATCTTTTAGTATTTAAATTTTGACTTCTATAATTTTAAAAGGGCTAAATAATAGTGTGACAACTGCTTGTTCTTTTATGCTTTGCTAATAAACAAATCAGGGAGTGCCAAACCCGAGTTTGCTTTCGATATGTGTGGCCGGCTACCACGGATTATCTTAAGAATTAGTAGGGCATATTATTAAATTTATTTAAATAAATTCTAATATTAAAAATCTTTTAAAAATAATACAGTAATTTCAATCAAATTTTAATTGTAGGTTGTCACTTGCTTTAATAGATATTGATAAAAAATTAGTATATAAATAAACAGGGAAAAACTTTACTTTGCATAAATTTTAATTTATTGCTGGTTGTTATATACTGGGGTAATATTTCAATATTAAAATTCTGATTAATTTTTCAAATAATTCATAATTTGTCTTAAAATTTTAAAACAAGTAATCTTAAAACTTTGCCATTGCTCTGAAAGCTGCTCTTGGAATTTTTCAAATTTTTCTAAAAATTTTGGACAAAGCAGACGCAGAGGGTCAACTCGGCTTAGCTTGGGAATCGATCCAAATTCAAAGAATTTTGGCCCTCCGATATTCCCTCACGGTGCAGTCCATCATAAAATTTTTACGATACTGATGATTCCTTATGGGTGTCTATAACTTCCACTTGTGGATTATTAGTTAGGTTCACTTCTTCGAATCTAGGACACCTAGAGAGATTTTAGATGCAGTGTTATTTAATTTTCATATTCCTTTTCTTTTGTCACTCAATTACAAATATTTTGAAAAATAGATTATTTATGTTTATCACAATTTTACCATTCAGCATTGTCCTGTATATATGCATATTAACTATGGATCAATAATTGGATACATAATATTTTTTTTGTTAAGAAAGCCATATATAATATAATCATAATGTGCAAATTTGAAAATTTCAATGAATTGGTGTTACATCAAGAAAATTTTACATAAAAATTTCATGCTATGTAATGGTGTTCACATGAATATAATATTTTTTTTTCTCCCCCTTTTCACTCACCCTTGGTTGTATTGAATGATTGCATATATATATATATATTATTTGTATTCTAGATCAATATATTTTATTCTAATGTTTATATCTTAAAATGTAATATTTTTTTTTATTGGGCTGTGTGGTCAAAGTGTTAGTCTTACACACAGTCCAATCGTTTGATTCAAACGTGTCAAAATTTTTCTTTGCATATGTTGTATGCATTTGAGATCCCAGGATCTCATTCTTTTTTTTTTTTATTGTTTTTTTTTTTTTTTTTGTTGGAGGCTGGAGGTAATGCTAGGATGTAGGGAGGATTTTCAGATTATTTTTATTCTAAAAAAATTCAGATCATTATTTTAAGAAAAATTAATAATCATTTCAAAAAAAATAATTTTAATCTTCCATAATTTCATTAATATATCCGATAAATCCAATATTTTCATTTGATACATCGCAGCTTCCCTATTTGAATAATAGCAATATACAAAAAAAATATTTTTCTAAATTATTTTATTATTAATTATTCATTCTTAAAATTATATTAATCAGTCTTAATTTTAAATGTAGATCATTTTCATATAATCGCCCGGTCTTTTAATAGTATAATTCGTAATTTATGCTATTTCAAAATTTAAGATAATCTCCGTATTTTGTATGTGACGATCGCTAATTTTTCCTTTTTGAGCATCGCCATTTTCTTTCCCGATACCTCCTAGATGCTGGACATGAGTCATCGGGGCTTAGAATGTTCTACGACATTCCAGAACCGTCGTTTTGGTACAAATTTCCCGCCGAAATATCAGCGTCCATCCCTTGATGACGCATGTTTGTTCCAGATCATTCCGAGCGTCCGGTGATGCGAGATCCTGATTGGCTGAGCGCACGCGCGCTGCCGTGAGAGGGAGGAAGATTCTCGGATTGATTTGACTCTTCTACAGAGACCAGCGTTAGCGACAGACGTCCGTGGCCCGGCGCTGCCCTCTCGGGGGTTAGCGTCGGAAGAGTTAAGGGTTGTTCTCAACGGCAGAGGAGAACGTAATTTTTTTTGTCTTTGTGGCTAACTTTGTACTATAAATTTTTTGGTCCTGCTATATAATCATCTTTTTAATAACTCTCCCAGCCTCCATCCTAATTAAAAAAGACTTTAAATCTATTTCAACAACATTCTATCTTGAAAGATCGGCTATGTGGGATAATCTCCCGTGCTTTTGTGCAACACAAGTCACGTATTTTGTATCTGCGGCCGTCACTCAATAAGCCAGCAGTCCTTCTTGTGATCTTAGTGGGATCCAGAAACCGGTACTCATTCGCCGATTCCAGCTTTCACTAAAGAGTGCTCCATCGCCGACTCCAGATTACACCTAAGAGTGTTCCATCGCCGATTCCAGATTACAGCATAAAGAACTCCGTCGCCGATTCCAGATTCTATCAAGGAGTATTCCATCAACGAATTCAGATTGCATCATAGTGTAATACCAAAGAGTGAGATATGCTAACTACAATTGGACCGAAAATTTACCTAGTATAAAAAAAATCCACGCAGACTGTACTCGATGAATGTTTTTATTTAATTTCCTGATTTTGTGCACAGTAAGATTTGATGTGTATAGAAAAGAAAAATTATCAAATAGTTTGTAATCTTATCGTTGGCCAACGTTATCTGCAATACAATGGTAAATAAATACATTCTAATTTGATTCATCTAGTCTGTTTTCATGAGGGGTGAGTGTTTCTTTTATTTTATTTTCTTTAATTTCATCTGTCTCAAGTAATAGGCTTAATTCTGAAGAATTTTAATTTTAAATTTTTTTTTGACACAACGCAATATGCACTTACGTTCACGCGCTGCTGGTTGTATTTGAGGAGTTGTTTACCGGTAATATTATTGTTTTGGGCCGACTTGTTCATTCCCACAAGTTTTGGCTGCTAACATTGCTGGGATAGCGATTCCCCAAATACAACATATAGCACTAACCAATACGGTCCATTACACAGTTCCTAAATTACAAATAACTGTCAATTGAATGCGTTTGAGAACAAAATTGAATTTAAAAATGAGACATAAAATAACCTTATTTGAATTTATGTTATTTGAATACATCCTCAATTCTTTAATCATGATCGCTTTGGGAATTCTT